>CM052798.1:3326009-3347142 GCA_028533885.1 Nasua narica
CAGATGCTCGTGGTCAAGGACCAATGCTCGTGGTCAAGGACAGATGCTCGTAATCAAGGACAGATGCTCGTGGTCAAGGACCAATGCTCGCGGTCAAGGACAGATGCTCAGTGTGAAAGACAGATGCTCATGGTCAAGGACAGATGCCCAGTGTGAAAGACAGGTGCTCACGGTCAAGGACAGATGCTCGCGGTCAAGGACAGATGCCCAGTGTGAAAGACAGGTGCTCATGGTCAAGGACCAATGCTCACGGTCAAGGACAGATGCTCGTGGTTCAAGGACAGATGCTCGCGGTCAAGGACAGATGCTCGTGGTCAAGGACCGATGCCCAGTGTGAAAGACAGGTGCTTGTGATCAAGGACAGATGCTCGTGGTCAAGGACAGATGCTCACGGTCAAGGACAGATGCTCGTGGTCAAGGACCGATGCCCAGTGTGAAAGACAGGTGCTCATGGTCAAGGACAGATGCTCGCGGTCAAGGACAGATGCTCGTGGTCAAGGACCAATGCTCGTGGTCAAGGACAGATGCTCGTAATCAAGGACAGATGCTCGTGGTCAAGGACCAATGCTCGTGGTCAAGGACCAATGCTCGCGGTCAAGGACAGATGCCCAGTGTGAAAGACAGATGCTCATGGTCAAGGACAGATGCTCGCGGTCAAGGACAGATGCCCAGTGTGAAAGACAGGTGCTCATGGTCAATGACAGACGCTCATGGTCAAGGACAGATGCTCATGGTCAAAGACAGATACTCAGTGGTCAAGGGCAGATGCGGTGGTTAAGGACTGGTGTCCCACGGTGGAGAACAGATGCCCAGTGGTCAAGGGCACTCAGTGGTCAAACAGTAAGAGTTTTTCTGAATCCATATTGATTACATGATACCCACAGTAGGACCACTGACCTGAGGGAGCTCACACAGCAACTGGGGAAATGAGTGGCCACCCAGGAGACGGCACGAGGCCGGCAAAGCCATCAGGGACCCTTACCTATGTTGGCCAGCGTCAGATGCAGCCAGCCCTTCAGCACCGTGTAGACACCGATGGGCTTGACACAGCCAAACCGGGTCACATCTCCACTCACCACCACGTCCTGTTCATACTCGGTCGCCACGACCTCAAGCTCATGCAGGACCTGCACAGCCGGCCGGCCTTGGCGGAGGAGATGCTACAGAGGAGAAAGGCACCAGTCAGAGGGCGGCAGAGGCCAAGCTTGTCTTCTGAAAACCAACGTCCTCGACACCCACTCTTTCCCGCAAATTCTTTCATAAAGTGCACCCCAGTTCACCCAATGAGCGAACACCAAGGATGCACAGAGCGGCCAGGCAGCCACCCTCCTGAAGGCCCTTCTGTGGAGAGAGCCCGGGGAAACGGGCGACAGAGCGAGGCTGGGGACACTGAGCAGACCCCATCTCTGGTCAGTGAGAGCTTCCAGAAGGAGGTCTGAGCAGGCCGGGAAGGCTGGGCGCACACTCGGCACAGGGTGCAGAGCACAAAACCCCACACCCGGGGCCGGAGCATCGGGCTGCCGTGTGGCCGGAAGACAGCGGGTGGGAGCAGGGTCACAGGGCAGCTGAGGCCCGGCTGCAAGGGTCCACACCAGGCCCCGGTGGCTCAGAGCCGGTGAGAGCAGACCCAGGCTGGCATAGTACCTTCCTGACCCGGGGCTCTCTGCCCCCCAGCTCACCCCTCAGTGCTCAGCCTGAGCCCGTGAGGCCCATGGGGGAATGGCAGGACCACGGCCGCCTCCAGGCCCAGCTGCGAGCCCCTTCCTGGGAGGCCTTGGGAAAGTCACCTGACCTCCCAACAAGCGCTTCTCATACACAAACAGGCGTGTGGGACCAGACAGGGTCCCAGGGCTTCCTCCTGCAGCGAACACGCCCACAACGACCCCTCCCCAGTGGGTCTGGCCACTTCCGGGTGCTTCAGACCCTGCGAGCCTCGCAGTGCTGGGCCACAGAGCCCACATACCCGCAGCTGTGTGCACGGCCGGGGACACCACCACACAAGAAGCGACACCCAGCCACCAGGAAGCGGAGAGACCAAGAAAAACAAGGCAACGTGCCACTATGGGTGGCAAAGATTTCCTTTTAGTTAATAGTCCTTAAAGGCAAGAGCCTGGAAAGGCAGCCGGGGCCCTCGTCCTCTCCAGGAGGAGGAAGACCTCGCCGGGCTCCCGGGCCGCAGGTCCCGCTGACCGCGTGCCGGGCTCTGACTCGGAAGCAGGCCTCTGACAAGCTCTCGTCTGGGGAGAGCGGAGCGTGATGGTGAAGAGCACAAGCTTGCGAGTCACAACTGGGCTAAAAGCGCGGCTCGGCTACGGTCAGCCTGACCTTGGGCCTTGGCTTCCCCGCTGGACGTGAGGATAACACAGTACAAGCCCGGGGCTGGGCCGAGGGCACGGTCACTGAAGGGAGGGGCAATCGGGCACAGGGAGCGACTGTCACTCTCGCCCTGACACACCGTCACGTCCTCGGGGGACGAGCTGAGGACAGGGCGTACCGTCCTTCCAGACGCTCACGGCAATGTTGCTCAGGGAAACAAGCAGAAATCCCTCAGGCGCCCAACGGCAAGAGCAGGTGAGACTAGCCACAGCGCACCGCACCTTCCAGAAAGTCCACCTGCTGATGGGTTCGGCCCCTGCCATTGCAGGGGTTCCCTTCTTATTCAAATTTCCCATCCCTTCTCTATAAATTTTGAAATTAAAGACTTTGTTTTTAAAAAATAAAATTTAACTTTAACCAAATGCCAATAATCACAACAGCATTTGTTTCAAAGGCTCTTCATGAAGGATGAGAAAAAATAAGCTCATCTCCAGGTGACAACGCACAGGGACACGGGGCTCGGCTTGGGGACGAGTCCCGAGTTCACGGGACTCCTCTCTACCCCTCCTCTGCCCTTCTTCCCCTCCCTCCTCCTTCCTCCAATTCCCTTTTCCCTCCGTCCCCTTCTCCCTCCTCCCTTAATCCCTCCTCACTCCTCTCTCCATTCACTCAGTTTCCTCTTCCCTCCTCCCTCTATTCCCTCCTCCCTTCATCCCCTCTCCCTCCTCCCTGTTCCCTCCTCCCTTCATCTCTTCATCCCTCCTCCCTCCATTCCCTCCTCCCTCCGTTCCCTCAGTTTCCTCATCTCTCCTCCCTCCTCCCTTCATCTCCTCATCCCTCCTCCCTCGGTTCCTTCCTCCCTCCTCTCTCTGTTCCCTCCTCCCTCCTATCTCCATTCCCCCTCAGTTTCCTCCTCCTTCCTCCCTCTATTCCCTCCTCCCTCCTCCCTTCATCTCCTCATCCCTCCTCCCTCGGTTCCTTCCTCCCTCCTCTCTGTTCCCTCCTCCCTCCTCCCTCCACTCCTCACCCCTTTCCCTCCCATTCCCTCATTGCTCCTTCCGTTTGCTCATTCTCAGCTCCACAGCACCATGCCCACGGTGGGTCATGACTGTGCTGGAGATGAAGAGTGACTGTCCCATTCCCACCCACCAGGATGTCACCAGCTAGCATCAGAGACAGACAAGCAATGGCCGTGACACCCCCACAGGCACCATGACCCAGGAAGGTCTGAGAGACCAAGGTGAGGAATGAGGACATCAGCCCCCATCTGCTGAGTGCTCCCCATGGGTGACCCCTGTCCTTGCTCCTCTCGCTCCCCCGGGGGCATCACCCCTCAGGGACAGACACCTGAGTCGGGTGGAGGAGGGATGGCGCAGCCCAGGTCAGCCCTCGGAGGGAAGGGGGGAGCCGGCAGCACCCCAGAGGAAGAGAAGCACGGTATCGGGGGAGCCGCGCACACAGCCAGCACCCCAGAGGACAGGGGCCATGAGCTTGTCATGGGGAGGGGCACCAAGGAGCGAGCGGTGACCTGGGTCGCAGGTCTCGGTGACCACACGGGCTGCTGCTGGGGCGAGGCTCAGGGGCGGGGAGAACCGGGGGCGCCCGAGGCTGGAATCCGGAAGGAAGTCCACTAATGGGAGTCAGGGAGAGCGGGGGTCTCTCGGAGATGCAGGAGCTGGGGCTCCCCTCCCACCACCGCCCCTCAGCCGGGACACCGTGTCCCCAGGCCCGAGCCCAGGAGCTGCCCTGAAACTACGCTGACTTTCTAGGGAGAAACCCCGGGGAGGAATCTTTAATTAACACGTGAATTTAAGTTTTAGTATATGAGGAAGATGGAAAGCACAATTAGAGAAAGAATTAGGTTCTAATTCTAATTACAATTAGAAGAGCACAATTCAACTCACTGCTAGCAGGCATCGGGCAACCTCTGCACACCCCAGCCGGTCCCTCACCCCCGCCAGGCCCCTGCTCACAGGGACCGGGTATCCTCACCGTCGGGGAGCGGGGAGGGACCGAAGGGGACCTTACCTGTGGGCGGCTTGTAGGAGGAGCTGACTGACGACTGAGAAAATACAAGCTAGCACCACACAACCTTCACCCTGTGAAAACCCTCCCCCCGGGGGAAGGGCAGAGTCCGTGAACGGTGAGATCGCAGTCCCCCTCGCGAGGATGAGGGCCGCGTACCGAGCAGACCCTCCCGGGACGGACGCCCCAGCCCAGAGCCACCACCTTCATCTGGACGGCCGCAGATCCCACGAGGAGCAGGGAGTCCCCGTCCCAGACGTCGATCTGCAGGCTCTGGGCGGCCAGGTAGCGGGTGAACCAGCGCTGCTCTCCGGGCTTCAGGAACCCGGGCTCCACCAGGTACTTGAGCTGAAGGCCGGGAGGCCCTGTCCAAAGAGACCGCAAATGAGCCCAAAAGGGATGCGAGTCATGTACCAACCTCACATTTTGAAGCGATCCCTGCTGTGGTCACGATCATGAGTTCCTGCTTCCAGCGTAACCGCAGTTTAATAAAACATATTAATCAAAAACGTCATAAAATAACCACATTTACAAAATACAGAGTCACGTCCAGAAGTCAACATTTCTTTCCGATACATACAATGAACTCCTCCCAGAACACGATCTGTGGTTTTCACCACGTCCTAGCCTGTCCTGAACGGAGACAGACGTCCTGATGGGGCTGTCCAGGGAGGTCGTTGTTCTGCGCAGGGTTTAAGGAGAGACGCGGTCTGCCGTCAAAACGGGGAGAACGCACGCACGTGCGGGGCTCCAGCCCAGGAGCCCCCAGCGCCGCCCCAGCACGGGGCCTCCCAGGGGCCGCACAGGCTCCCGGGCTCGTCCCTGAGACGGGGGTGGACTGCAGCCCCCCACTTTCGGCTCCCCCAGGGGGCACCACCGTCAATCCCAAGTTGACGCCACTGAAATCGTGGTGAGTTACCGTGCAGGGAGCCCCATGCAGGGGAGCACACGCAGACGTCCCCCTTCCCGTCGATATCACACTTACAGAGCCCCCGAGGAGAACAGTGACGCGGGGGCGGAGGGGCACACGCCCCCTCAGCACTGGGGGGCAGCACCCAGATCGCGCTGCAACCTGCACCCTGCCTGCAGCCACCTCAGCCCCGCAGTGTCTCATCCCCGCTCCTCACTCTCAAGGCTGGAACGGTCCTTCCGCTGAAGCAGGGACGCAGGTTGGGGGCACATACAGCACCGGGGGCTGATGGAAAGGCGGGGTGGGGGCCTCTTGCGGGCCCAAGGGACACGGCACCAGGACCAGCGCCTCGTGGACTGGAGGGGCAGTAAGGAGTCGGGGAAAAGGCCGAGGCAGGGGGCATCAATGACCCCACGTGGCAGCAGGCCCATCCCCAGCATCCCATCTCAAGTGAGCAAAGTCACAGGACCAGTGGAGGCCCCGGGGCCCCCAGCCAGCTGAGACCTGGGTGGGCTGCGGCATCTGGTCATTGTCAGGACACCCCCGCAGCGAGGGAGCCGCGAGGCTGGCTCCTCAGACACGTGGTGGGGACAGGGACAAAGACCTGTATGCACCCAGGGCCCAGCTCACGGCACTAATGCCGCCACTCCCTGCTCCGGGTCCCCCTGGGCTGCAGGAGAAGGACGAACTCGGGCACCGGCTTCCACACACCTCAGACTGCTGACTCGCAGAGGCCGAACAGACCTGAGCTCTGGGGGCCAACCTCCCAGACGACACCTATGAACACCCGGCCCCCGGAGCGCCATACTCCACCTCCATGTCCCAGACCCACAGGCTCTCCACCCGGGGTTCTCCTCACTCCCCAGTGAAGCAGGTCCCAGCCGGACCCTCCCTCTCCCCCCTACCAGCCAGCTCCTCTGTGCATCGTCCCGGAGTGCTTCCCGTGCCCCAGGCCCTTGTCTCGCCCCTGCTGGCTGCCCCCCCCACGCCCCCCCACACAGCACTACCCGTCTGCTCAGACGCACGGCGAGTTCACCCTCCGCGCAGAACTGTGGTGCCCACGTTGCACGCACCCAGCACTGCACAGGAATAACGTGGGAGCAGGGGACGGACAGGGTCCCCGCCTGACGGAGCTCACGGTCATGGGGTGACACCCTGAGCCCAGAGCTGATGGCGTGCTCAGTACCGGGGGGGGGGGGGGGGGGCATCCTATCTGGGCCTAACCTAAGGGCTCTCTGGCTAGAGGCTCCCCGTTCCTCCCCCACAGGCTTGGGCCCCTTCGCTCCTGTCCGGCTCACACAACCAGCTCCCCAGTGGCCTCCCCTGAGGTCCATGCCCCCTGCAGTCCACCCCACGCCACTGCCAAAGCATCTGCAAAGGGAACCCTGTGTCACCTCCATCCCGCTCCAAAGTCTACAGTGACGCTGACCATCTACCCAACCAACACAGACCCCAGGGGCAGTGGCACCTCCCCAGGGGCAGCTCAGGCTCCCAAGCTCACATCCCCCCATCCACCCCCTACGACTCCGAACCCCAGCCCAGCTGGTCTCCTTCCTGAGCCTCAGTCCCGCTGCAAGCCCACATCCAAGTCTGCCAGGTGCTCTTCTCTGGCTGGACAGTCCTCGGTCTCTGCCTCTCCATCATGACCCACAAACACCCCGGCTCCGCGAGGCCACCCGCGCTCCCGCAGACGACATGCGCCCCACCGACCCGGCTCCGCGAGCCACCCACGCTCCCGCAGACGACACGCGCCCCTACGGCCTACGCCCCACGCACCTTGGCTCCGCGAGGCCACCCGCGCTCCCGCAGACGACGCGCGCCCCACGGACCCGGCTCCGCGAGCCACCCGCGCTCCCGCAGACGACGCGCGCCCCACGGACCCTGCTCCGCGAGCCACCCGCGCTCCCGCAGACGACGCGCGCCCCTACGGTCTACGCCCCACGATGAACGCCCAGCAGCTAGGGATAGCTACCTACCAGAGGACAAAGCAAAAACCTAGAGACACAAGGAGAAACAGACAAAAACATAACAGTAGTAGAGACCAACTGATCACTTTGTCCTCAAGGCAGGTCCAGTGGACGATAGACAAGGGTGTGGAAGGCCAGACCGGCTAATCCATTAGCTAGAACGCATGCATGTGTGACGCTGTTCTCTGGTAACACCGAATACATCTTCCCAGTGCACTTGGAACATTAATAAAAATTAACTATATATCACACCACAAAGAAAACCTCATTTTGCCCCCACAAGGTAGAAATAACACAAACAATATTCTCTGACCACAACGCCACAAACTAGAAGCCGGAAACGACTTTTCAAAAACAAATTTACAACTTACTTGTAAATAATTCTATACAAAACCCAGATTTTTCTAGAAAAGAATGAAAACACTACTTATCGGTGTCACCAAAGCATAAAGCAGTAATCAAAGGAAAAATCATAGCCTTCAATACTTTATATCCATGAAAACAAAAGAATTAAGTGAATTGTATCCACAAAAACAAAAGATTTAAAATAAGTTAATCAGGAAATTTCAAACTAGGAAAATAACACTGGCGAATACAAAAAAATTAGGTGATAAAGATAAAGGCAAGATTTAACTGGTCAGAAAACAAGAAAACAGCAAAGCCTGCAGGAGAGTCACTTCAGGATGTTTGGAAAGTCAGGGAGCTAGAAAGGAGCACATGAAAGGATGTCTTTGCGGCCAGCAAGACAGCTCCCACCTCACGAGGACCGCTCTCCTCGCCTTAACCCACGGACTCAGCAGAACCCCCACGAAGGGCTAACAAGTTCACGTGGGAAACCAGCCCGGCCAGAATGTGCGGGGGGGCCTGTAGGGAAGAGGACCTGGCGGGGTGGGGGGGGTCGTCCATCCGTCTGACTCAGCTGCCTGCCCGCCATGTGTGGACAGCTGGTCTAATGCCGAGTCTGGCAAACCAGAGCCCACAGGCCGATCCAGCTGGGAGCTAAGAAGAGATTTCACATTTTTAAAGGATTGTTTAAAAAAAAGAAGAAGGGCCCCTGGGTGGCGCAGTTGGTTGAGCGACTGCCTTCGGCTCAGGTCATGATCCCGGAGTCCCAGGATCGAGTCCCATATCGGGCTCCCAGCTCCATGGGGAGTCCGCTTCTCACTCTGACCTTCTCCCTTCTCATGTTCTCTCTCTCTTTCCTAATAAATAAATAAATAAACAAAATCTTTAAAAAAAAAAAAAGAAGAAGAAGAAGATTCCAGAGAGAACATATGTAACCCAGAAAGTCTAAAATATTTACTATCTGGCCTTTAACAGAAATCAGTTTGCCAACCTCCGGTCTAATGGAACAAAATAGAAAATCCAGACATAAACCCAAGTTAATAAGAAATGCGGGTATATGAGAAGGGCGGCTCTCAAGTCACTGAAGAAAAAGATGGGCTTTCTAACAAACAGCCCTGGGCCAAAAGGAGACGCATCTGAGAAAAGATAAAACCAGATCCCCATTTCCCATCGCACAACAGGATAAACTACAAATAGACCAGGAGTCTCCTGCGGAAAATGAAACCCACAAGCCCCCGGGGAAGCAGGTGTGGACCTCTTTGGGAACTGGGGAGGAGAACACCTTCAGGTCCGTGACTCGGGAATTCAGAAGCAATAAAAGTAAACACCACCATATTAGAGGACACGGCAACAACACTTTACAGGGCGCCCGGCTGGCTTGGTCAGGACAGCGTGCGGATCTTGGCCTCAGGGTTGTGGGTTTGAGATCTACCCTGGACGGAGTACTTAAAAATAAAATCTTAAAAAGTAAGAAATAAAGTAAAATAAAACTTTACAGAGAAAAACCCACCAAAAGCAAACCAAAAGCAACAAAGCGGGAGAACGTACCTGCAATCCACAGCACGGGCCGCAGCTGACGTCCGTGATAAACGGAGTTCCCAGAACAAGGGGATAGAATAGACAAAAGACTGGATAGAAAGACGGGAAAGGATACGGATAGAAGTTTGCCGACAAAGACAAATCCAAAAGACACTCAGCTCCGCTCATTATAAAAGAAATGCAAACGAAGACTTCACTAAGCTCTACCTCACGTCGATCTGCCATCCAGACCCCAAAGCTGAACAACCCAACCCGTCTTGTGGGCAGGAGGCCGGGCCGCGGGCACCGCGGAGCTTGCGCCCAGGGCGGGAGGGGGAGCTGCACACACGGCGCGGAGGTCGCCGCGTGGACTCGCGCTCAGGACACGATGGTAAGGGATCCAAGCACCGTGAGAAAGGGGTGTATTGGGGATGCTACCTGCCGAATAGAGGAAACACGGAGAAATAAAAATCTTGCTTACTTTCCGAAACAAACAGAAACATAAGACGGAGAAGCCAGGGACGGAAAGCCCGGGGACCTCTAGGAGGCCACGCGGGGCGCGGGTGGTCTAGAGGGCACAAGGGTTTTAGATCTTGAGGCCTGCAGATATTCCAAGAAATTAAATCAGAAGGGAAAGAAAACCCACCTAACCTTGGATCTGACGGAAGATCAAGCTGGTAGCCGGTCCCCAAAGGAAAGGACGATCTCCAGCAATTCTGGCGCGCTGAACCCACGCTCTGTCCCCAGCAGGATGCGGCTCGGGACGGGAGAGCGCCAGGAATCTGAACCCTCCTCACTCAGCACGAGAACCCTTAGTACTAACACGAGCCACGGAATTCTCCAAGGACGTCACAGAAATCGCAAGGAAAGGTAAGGAGATTTGTCAGGAAGCACGATTTCCAGGATAAGGACGAAATGACACAAATCAATTACTTGAAGGTAAAAAAAAAAAGTCTAAATCTGAATTAGAATTATCAACGTGGTCTCGTGTTTGAATCTATATTCTCCAGCTCTGCCCACTGAAAGGCCTGGAAGCCGTGTCACCCAGCATCAAAAGCACCCCAGCCGTGGGTCTCCGGAAGCACACGCCAACCTTGGAGACGCGTCCGGGCCGGGTCTGCCGCAGTGCGTCCGCGGTGAGCGGGGACACGGGGCTGTTCAGAGAGGGGGGGCCACGCCCGGGCTCCCAGCTCAACCTGAAGGGCTCCCGCTGGCCAAAGGAGGGAAAGTAGTAGTAATGACTATATCACAGTGAATAAATATCAGAGTGATATTCAAAAGGCAAAACAAAAGACAGAACAAAAACCAACAGATAAAATCTCGATTGTCACTGCTAGAATAACCATTACAACTTCTTACTCTGAAACCTGGAAATTAAAAGAAAAATATCAAACATCTGCTGTGTTTTGGAGGAGATATAGGTAGTCCACTCAGTCTTGCTTGATAAAGGAAAACTCTTTTTTTATACAAGAATGTCCGCTAATAAAGGGAAACCAAATGACAAAATCAGAAAAATTACCGTTTACAAAATTTCAGTGAAGACCCGACCCAGGCAAAGCTCCGCCAGGGATGTTAAAAGTACAGGTGAAACGGGGTTGGGGGGGCTATTCGCATGGAGCCAACGACCAGCCTGAGAACTCGGTGCCAAGGGCCACGGGAAGCGCCTCCGTTCCCCAGGGCGGCCGGAGGGGCGGCAGGTCAAAGCAGCACCGTAAGGACGAGCGCGCGGACCGCCCACTGCCGACGGCCGCTGCACGAAGCCCGTGGAGCTTCGCACGGAGTCCAGACCAGTGGGAGCGTTGGCTCTAACCCCCCGCGCACGAGACCTTCCGGGGGGCCGGGGTCAACAGTTAGACGCACACAGCACGGCCTTCTAGGTGACCGCTCACCTGGTCCCTTCAGACACCTCTGTCACTGGGGACAGAACGCAGGGGACTATTCCGGATGAAAGGAGATCTGGGAGGTGACCCCCAGTACAGCCCAGGACCCAGACTGGATGTCGGAGTCCAGACCGGGGGGGCTCTTGGGTGACCCAGAGCGCAAGGACTCCGGCTCCTGTGCTAAGGAAGGTCCCGCCGGCCAAGATATCAGGAGGAACGTGTTAGAGAAACCTAACTCCAGGCCAGAAAGCAAAGGAAGTGAAAGGAAGGGAGGCGCCGTGTGTGCGATGGAGGACGGGACCTCCACCGGCAGCCGAACCCCCCTGAAAGGTGCGTGGGCAGAGGTCAGCGGGGATGCTCCAGAGGCACACCCCTGTCCGGAGCCACGGCAGGAACAAGAAGCAATTTTACGCACATCCGGAACACGGAGAAACGGAGGAGCCTCGAGCAGAGGCGGCCCCCAGCCCAGGGCCGTGGGTTCTGGAAGCTTCTGTCCAGGAGGCTGCCATGTCTCCTGCTGGACCAAACGTGCTCTAGTGGACGTGCACGGAGGGACACTGCTTGGCCAAGTGGCCAAAGATGAACCTGTAGGACCTGAGAGCGATCCCCCCAGGCACACACCCCACACTGACGCGGCACAGCTGCAGAAAGAATGCTCGTCGCAGGTCGCGGCGTTGTCCCCAAACCACAAAAGCTGGGAACAATCCAGACGCCTGTGGACAACCGAATGGAGAAACGGCGTGCGACACTCGGCAGGGACTTAGATCCGGCCAGGACAAAGGACAGACTACCACTTGCCACGGCAACCCGGACGGACCCCCAGATGACATTGCACAGAAGGGACACTCAGAAGGGCACACGCAAGATGGTCCTATCTCCGTTCAGAAATGCAGGCACGCTGCCCTACAGTGACAGAATTCTGCGCAGCGGTCGCCAGGGGGAAGCCCCTGGGGAGGGGGCCTGGGGACAGTCTGCAGCCTGTAGTCCTGCAGATGTGTTCACTCTGTAAACATCACAGCCCGAACTCAAAAACTAACTCAAAACGGATCACAGACCTAAACTTGGAACACCGAACGTTGAATCTCTTGAAAGATAAAGTAGAGTGACCTCAGGTGTGGTGACAAGTTTTTTCCTCTAACACTAAAGACACGAACGACCTGTGACAGCAACGACTGTTAAACTAGACTCCATTAAAACTAAAACTTCTGCTCTCCGAAAGACGCTGGTAAGACCGTGAGAAAGAGTAGCCACGGGCTGAGAGGAAACGTGCGCAAAGCGCACACCTGATAACGGTCTGGGAGGCAAAATCTAGAAAGGACTCGGGAGACACAACAATAAGAAAACCCAATCCACAAACGGGCAAGAGATATGACCAGACCCCTCCCCAAACACGACGCACGTGAGGCAAGTAAGCGAATGAGAGGAGGCTGCACACCACAGGTCCGCGGGGAAATGCGGACGCTCAGTCCCCGCTGCTGGGGAGGTGACACGGCGGGGCTCAGGATGACGGGTGGGCGGCTTCCTACAGACCAAACCTGCTCCTACCACGTGACCTGGACACCATGCTTCTCAGTATCACCCAAATGAGTCGAAAATTAGTTCTACACAAAAGCCTGAACAAAATGTCTACAACAGTTTTACTCGTAACTGCCCAACACCGGAAGCAACCAAGATGCCCTTCAGTGAGCAGTGAGTGGAGGTCCATCTAGACAGTGGAGTCTTAATAGTACTAAAGAGAAAGGCGCCACCAAGCCACAGAGACATGGAGGAGCCTTAAGTGTGCACTACTCAGTGAAAGAAGCCAGTCTGGACAAGCTACTTACCATACGAGTCCAAGTGCAGAATACCTGGAAAAAGGTAAAACCAGAGACAGGAGAAAGGCCAGTGGTGAGGAAGGGGAGGGACACGGGAGGGAGAAGACGTGGAGCACGGGGCATGTTTGGGGATGAGATCATTCTCTACAACACTGTACGGGGACGCCAAGGCTCCACATTTGTCAAAATCCACAGCAAGTACATCACCAAGAGGGAGGGAGCCTTCTGGTGAACTCTGAGCTCTAGTTAACCACAGAGCATCATCGCTGGTCCATCGGCTATAACAAACGTCCACGAAAGCTAGAGGCTGCTAACAGGGGAGCTGCTGGGGGCCAGGGGTGCGTGAGAACTCTGTACCACCAGCTCGATTTCTCCATAAACCTAAAACTGCTCTAAAAAAGGCAAGATCTATTAATTTTTAAAAACTTGTGGAACTCAACGCTGTGTTGCCTGCATGTTCTCTTTCAAAAACAAAAGAAAATACATCCTAAGTGAGACTCCAGTGAGGCTGGGTGCTGAGCCGTGGGGACCCCCGAGCGGGAGCTGCTGGAGGAAGCCCGGCCATGCCCAGGCAGGGTGCACCTTTGGCTGAGTCTCGGGGGATAAGACACTGAAAAGAACTTGTTTGGGACTTCAACTTAAGAATTTAGGACTTTGACTTTTAATTCACAATGACAAAATTTTTTTTTAAAGATTTTATTTACTTGACAAAGAGAGAGATCACAAGTAGGCAGAGACAGGCAGAGAGAGAGGGGGAAGCAGGCTCCCCGCTGAGCAGAGGGCCCAATGCGGGGCTCGAGCCCAGGACCCTGAGATCATGACCTGAGCCGAAGGCAGAGGCTTTAACCCACTGAGCCACCCAGATGCCCCACAATGACAAAATCTGATTTTGGAGTTTAATTTCTTTGGACCTCAACTTGCAAGGAGACTTAATTTTGGACTAATTTCTCTCCGGGAAATTCATAATGGAAGAGGGCTTATATTCAAATCAGGAGCATCTCTCCATGGTTGGCCTTTTGAATTAAAGTGCCTGAACGCTGTCCGTTGAACCTCACCGCAGAACTCTGGCGAGCTGCTCCGGGCCGAGCGGCCAGTCGGGGCTGGGAACAGGAAGCGGAAGAGGAGACGCTCTCAGCAACAGGTGCACGGGAGCCCTGAAATCAGTGCACTCCTCTGAACCATTTCCGAGCCTTCTGGGGGCATGGGCTAAACTGTCAGCAGATGATCCCTGGAGCATCGGCAGAGGGAAAGTAGGCGGACTGGGACAAGTGGTCCCAGGATGGTTGGGAAATGTGGGGACAAAATCTGGGACAAGAGAGAACAAAACCTGGGACAGGAGAGCCTCCTGGCCTGGCCATGCGGTTCCGTGCCGGGGGCCCTGGGGGCCTCCCGCACACACCCTCTGCCCCTCACATGCTCCTCCCTGGGCCAAGAGCTGAGGGTTTGGAAGATGCAACAGGGCCTGAGCTGGGCCCTCCTCCCCTCTCTCTTCTTTCCAGATTTGTCTGTGGGAAGCGAGGACGCCGGGGTCCTCAGGCAAGCAGGGGGCCAGGGCTCCGCAGGTCTGCGGCCGGGCGGTCGACCTCTGCCGGCAGCAAAGCCCATCGAATGGGGTGAGCGCCCACAAGCCCAGCTCTCGGGCTGACCAGCGCCTGCAACAGCTCTTACCCTGGGTACCAGTTCTGACCTGGGGCAAGGGAGAGAGCACAACCCCGGTTACCTAAGACCCCTCGCGCCCAGCTGACTGGCCAACCCTGCATTTACACTATTTTTAAGTTTTCTTTCCTTTGGGCAACTGGCGGGCTCAGATAGTTGAGAGTCCTGCCTTCGGCTCAGGGCATGATCTCTGGGTCCTGGGATGGAGCCCGCGTCGGGCTCCCTGCTCTGCGGGGAGTTGGCTTCCCCCTCTGCCCTTCCCCCTCCCCGTTCATGCTCTCTCTCTCTCTCTCAAATGAATAAATAAAAATTTTAAAACCCTTAAAAAAATAAAATTTATTTCTTCTACTTTTTTGGATTTGTTCTGGGTTTTTTCCCCCAAACTTCCTTAGTTGAACAATTAGATCAGCATTTTAAAAAATACTTTCTTCTTTCCCAATACAAGCACTCAAAGCTGTACATTTCCCTGTAAGTAACATTTTACCCGTATCTCATTTGTGATATATAAACATTCCTTCTCACATGGCATATGATTTTGTGATTCAGTTTTAAATAACCCTTTCTAGTTTGATTTCTCCATTGATCTAAGAGATGAATTTTTTTAAGATTTTATTTATGTATTTGACAAAGAAAGAACACAAGCAGGGAGAGTAGGAGAGGAGGAAGCAGGCTTCCCGCCGAGCAGAGAGCCCGAAGCGGGGCTCAATCCCAGGGCGCTGGGATCATGACCTGAGCCGAAGGCACCTGCTTAACAACTGAGCCACCCAGGCACCCCTGATCTAAGGAATAATTAAAAGTATGTTTTAAGGTTAAAAAATAACCAGCAGTTCGGAGCCTTTTTGGGGAAGGGAGTGGTCCATTTCTGACCCACGGTGTTGCTGGCAAAGAACGCCCTGCGGTTGGTTCGGACACTGGGTCTCTGGGAGCCCGTGACGCCCAAGCAGTGGCCTAAGACGTGCACACAGACAGATGAATGATCAGTTCCCCTGAGTCTCACGTGTGCTCAGAAAGAATGCACATCCTCTAAATTGGTTCTACAGGCTTTATAAGATCATCTTTTTAAACTGTATTTTCTAATAGCCTCAATTATTGTTTGCTTGATGTGTCGATTCACGGAGGGGGATGTGAGGGGATGTCAAACGTTCCACGGCTGTAGGGTTGTCAATTTCCCCTTCTAAAGTCTGTCAATGTTTCTTTTGTATTTTGAGGCTGCTTGTTGGAAGTTCACAGGTTCAGAATTATTTATTTTCCTAGTGATTATTCTCTTGATTATATTTAATAGGCTCCTTTATCCCCAGCACGGCATTTGCCTTTTGTCTCTTTTAGCTGATGCTAATGTTGCTAAACTTTCACTCCATTAGCATTTTTATCCAGCGTTTCCCACCTGTTCTTTCTACTGAAAAGGCAGCAAGCGCTCCCAGCTCTGCCCCTCACAAGCCCGGTGACTGGCCGTGGAGAGGTAACTGATCATCGATAAAAACGTATTTGATGTGTTTGGATCCACTGCAGTGGAAACCCACTAGTTTATAATAACGCCAGAAACAAAAGCCATTGGTCCCACTCTCAAAAGGATGCTAAGGAACTGGCTCAGTACTTGGAAAATCCATCAGTAAGAGGGAAGAGCTGAGCATTGTTCTGCCTTCCCTGCATGGCCTGCACGTCAAGCTAAGCCAACAGTCAGCCAGGCGAAGTTTCTCTCTGTGGAAGCGCTCCAGCTCCGGAAGCAGAGTGTCACCACTGCTCCACCTGGAGCAAAATGATCAGCCTCCAACCGGGCACAGGAAGGAGGGACGGTCTCTGCGGCTGCTGAGGGAGGGGGTGAGAACAGCCCTTGCCCCAGGGGGGTCCCGCCTAAAACACAAACACCCCTCGGACCCCGCAGAGAGATCTCACGCCCCTTGACAGGGAGGGACACTTACAATGTCCCCGCTGGGAAGCAAAACCCAAGTGCAGACTGGGGGGGGCTCCTTCAGATGGTACCACGACGACCAAGCCCGGGGGGCGGCAGGGGGACCCGCGGACAGACACACACCTGCCCGAGATCGTGACCTTGACAAACTACGACAAGCTGTCGCCTCCTCACAACAAACTAACAAACAAAAGTCCTTGTTGATCCTCCAAAAATAATTTTTATGAAGTTACTGGGAAAATTTTAACATCAGCTAAATATTTGATGACACTTATTCACTTGAAGTGGGATAATCCTGCGTTCACGTTTTTCAAACAGGACTCCTTAGTTTTTAGGTCTACGTAAGGAAGTACTCACAGCGTCTGGGATTTGCTTCCAAGGGACCCGGGGTCTGGGTGGGGACACCGCTGACAGCGGCTGGATGGCGCTCACTCGCGGGAGCGCTGGCTCCTTAGACGGTTCTTTCAAACTCCGTACGTGCTTGGAAATGGTCCACTATTTTGCAAAGAATAAAATTTACACACAAGGCTCGCGGCTGGCTTTCTCACGCCGGCCAGGCACACGAGCACCTACCAGCGTCAGAGGCGCCGTCTTTATCAGCGAGAACAAGCAGATGTGACAGGGAACTGGAGCGCGACCTGCCCGTCTCGTCCAGCCCCACCAGCTGCAGGCGTGGCGTCGTCACGGGCGGGAAGCGGTAGAACTGGAAGGTGAAATACACGGTCTTTGGCCACGGCGCTCCCTGGCAGTCCTGGGACACTCTGAATCCAACAAGAGCCCCCAGTTAATCAGGCATCCATAGCACAGAACCTGGGCTTTCTAGAGTCCAGCGCCACAGGCCAGACGCTGCCTGGTCTGCCCACGCGAGCAGCTCTGGCGGGATCGCGGGGAGCCCGCCAGACAGCAGCCCACCTGAGCCCCAGCTGGAGAGCGCTGCTCTCAGAGCCGCACGGAGACCGAGAAGCAGCCAACACAGTACGATCCACGTTCAATTATAGAAGATCGGGCAAAGCCGGTTTGACAGTATTTAGAGACGGCTGTGTGAGCGTCCTAACCGGATGAAAACACAAACAGCATTCCTTCATCCAGCAAGCCCTTGCCAGAGTTCTGCCGGCTCGAGCCACACAGAAGTAAGTGCTCCTTCAATGCAAGGAGAGCGCAAGCCCGGGAAGGAGTACCAGAGACGGGAAGCTGAAGAACGCACCTGCTGAAGGCGAGGAACTGCAGCACTATCTCGTTGCTTTGTAGACAATCTGCTTCTTCTTTCTGCGGGTCAAATTTCACGGGATCTGCAGGATCGACCGCCTCAACTGGTTGCTTATTGGCATCCAGAATCTCGGGAAAGCCGGAAGCCTGCAGGAGCACCATCGAGGCTCGAGAGAGCTTACTTCCAGAGCTGAAACACAAAGACCGTGGAGACCGGCCTCCAGCAAAGGGCTAGCAAAAAGGCAGGACCTGGGGACCCCCCTTTCCCGGGAAGCCTGTTGCTGAGAGCCAGTCCTCCCGGCACACCACGTGCCGGGGCCTCGGGGCCACCCCTCACCTCCTGGCCTGGGCTCCCGCGACGATCGGGGCGTGCACCGGCGTGAAAGGCAGCTCCCGCAGCTGTTCGGCAACCGAGGCGCCCAGGACCAAGGACGCCTGGCTCAACTGGGCCTCCAGGTGAGAGATCCTGCCCTCCAAGGGGAGCCCCTGCCGAGCAAAATGCAGGCCCGGGTGAGGCCGACAAGGACCCCAGGAGGCTGTCCACGGACGAACCGCCTCTGTCCAACTGCTGGCTTCAGCAAAGGAAAATACAGCACGCCTGGGCGCCTTTTCCACTTGAGACAATGAATAATTTGGGTATAACGTAAGTATGTCCCATGAAGTATTCGGAACTTACACTAAAAAGTCACTGCTTTTCTGAAATTCTAATTTATCTGGGCATCTATTTAAAGTGAGTCAAAAAGAATTCAATTTTATGAACAGGTGCCATGGGAGAGATCTGCTGTCTGAGAAGGTTAATTAACATAAAAACCATGTTGATCGACCAGAAAAACGAACCCTCCTTCAACGCCACGAGACAGACTGTGCCCGGCCCCTGGCTGGGCAGAGACGTTTCTCTGATCCCTGCGTCACCTGAACATTCTAGTCATTCCCTTGTAGTCCACCTTCCACGTCTCCCCAGAACAGAAGTCTAAATGAAGGGCCTGTCTGGGAATCAGACTGCTCTCTTCCGTGCCGACTTCCCTAGCTTGCTGTGTCAGCTCAAAGGGGACACCACCGACCCAGAGATAACTCCGACCCGTCTCAGCTGCCAGGAATAAGAGACGCAGGCTCTTCCTAAATGAGCCCCAAACATATTCTAGAACAAGACATCACACGGTACTGTCTTTTCCAATAAATAATTTGACGGTACTATTTTTCCTCAATACACTTCCGGTACAAGACGGAAGCTACAGTTTGCAGGTGAGTCAATCAGCTTTCGAAACCAAAGTGTACGTGAGTTCCCCAAGGTCAGTGGAAACACAGGCCTGTTTTGCCCCCCGGGTAGAAGCCAGGGTGAGCTTCACTGCCTCCCCTTCAGAGGCTGACAGCGAGGAGTGTCCCGGAGCGCCGGAGGCTTGGATCGGCCTCATCTGTGTCTCCGGCAAGACCTTCCTTCCCGTGTCACGTACGGAGACCTGAGGGCAGTCTCACTTTGGCTGTCAGAGCACGAGCCTAACTCAGCCCCACGGCAGGAAGAGCTCCCACACCGCACGCTCCGTGGTCGGCGGGACAAAACGGCGGCGTGGACCTGAGGCGTGGCAATAAGCCAAGCCCCCCAGCCCGGTCCCTACACCCGTGTCACAGAGAGCCCGTGAAGCCCGCGCCACCGCACCAAGGACCAGCGCAGCCCACAGAGTCAGAGACTTCCGCAGGAGCCTGGAGCCCTTCCCCGGAAGGAGGGAGGGTGGGCACACTTACCTCCTGGGCCAGCAGGGGCTCCGAGCTGTCAGGCGGCCGCGAGGAGGGTGTGGCCGAGCGGCACCGGGTGGGGGACTGCGGGGGAGCCGCCAGCTGGGAAAGCGACAACTAAAGGGGAAGAAGCGCGGGTGAGACGTGAAGAGCAGCCCAGCGGGTCACAGAGCCCCCCACTCACACGGGCACAAAGCCAGGAGACGCGGCCCGGAAGCCAGGGAGGGTCTGCAACCGCCTGCCCGGGGGCCGCTCCAGAACCCAGAGTGGCCCCTACGTTCCTTTACTGTAGTTACTGAAAGACAAGACTGTGGTCCCTCCTGCGTGCTAACAGTGGATAAAAGTCGTATTAGCAAGAAACGGCAGGTGGAGAAGGGGGAGGGCCAGGGAAGCCAGGTTCTCCGCCACGGGTCTTTGAACCTCCCTGGGTTTCACTTCCAGCCGCGGACGGAACACTGGCAAGACCCGTGCAGCCCTAACCACCGCTGTGCTCGGGACACAGTCCCCCGACTAAGGCAGGGACTGGGATGACGGCCGAAGTGGGCTCTGCCGACAGCGGCCGGGACGGAGTTCCCGCACCACTATCATCCTGTGACTGAGGGCAAGTCACCGAGTCCTCTCTTTACCTCGGTCTCCTCACCTGCAAAGCGGGGGTGAAAACAGTACCTAAATCACAGGACTACCGTGGGACTTAAAGGAGAAGTGGTGGAAAGGGCTTGGCCCAGAAGCCGACGCATCGTAAGCCTCCCGTGAAGGCCGCAGACGTCTGGAAGGCGAACGCAGCTGTGAAGGGGCCCCCACTCCACGGGATACCCGCCTCTCAGATCCCAGGCTCTCCTCCTAACACACACTGCCGGCTGGCCCAACGCGGTGCCGGCACAGAGAGACTCAGCACGTGAGGACGCGTCCAAGGAGTGGCCGGGGGGAGGGCGTGTGGCAACGGGGGACCCCAGCAGCACCTTCGGGGGACAGAGAAGAGCTGTGGGGGTCTGTCTTGAGCCTTTCCTGCCTCTGGAAGGGGCGGTGCTGTCCTGGGGTCCCCGAACACTGAGGCCGACATGTACACTGCTGCACACAGGAACACAGGAAAATGCTGGAACACGCCGGCAGGGAAGCTGGGAGGCCGTCTCCACACGTGTGCCCTCAGGCAAACACAACGTCCCCTCCTAGCCGCATAGTAGAGCACAGTAGAGCCGCTTCCTTGGGACGGCCTCGGATACCGAATTATCCGACTTTTCTAGAAAGTCATTTCCCAGGGTGAGGCTGGCAGACAAAGTCATCAGGGAGACAAGCCGACTCTGACCCCACACAAAATGATGCTGCAGAACCTGGGGCGAGCACCACGACCGGCTCGGGGTTCCAGGGCACGGAGGACAGTGGGGAGGGGAGGCCTCGCTGGCCGACCAACAGCCCCACAAGCCAGCACCTCTCCTCCTACGCAGGAGACCCTCCACCCAGAACCACCTGCTGTCTGACGTGCAGGCGGTGGCCAACGCGCCCAGTCTCTGCCGGCCGCCACCGTCTCTGCCGGCACCCGCTGCTCAGCCTACCGGCCCGGCCGTGGCCTCACTGCCCAGGGCACGGGTGACTACCCAGGAGGGAAGAAGGGGGTAAAGACCACCCTGTGGCGTCTCAGGGACAACACAAAAGCTGTTCGTCCTAAAAGAGTCTCAGCTATTAGACGCAACTGCCAGGGAGAACATATCGTTTTCAAAAAATATTGAATGTGCCTTTGACGGCCGCCTGGAAGATCACTAATCCGGGCAGGCAGCCGCGGCCACACAGCGAGCGGGACATAGGCGGGGTGGGGTGGGGCGGGGGCGGGAGAGGGGTGGGACATGGAGGGGAGGGGGGAA
>CM052798.1:3347642-3424324 GCA_028533885.1 Nasua narica
AGAGGGACGGAACCCAGCACCAACACCCGGCAGCCAGCACATCCCCAGTCCCCAGGCCCCACAAAGCAAACAGGACACCGCTGTTTTTAAAGATGCAGGAAAATGTGCGCCCCCCCCCTCCCCCCGGCCTTTAAATGACTGATTTGGGAATTCTGAAACCGGGGTCTCGGCCTGGACTTACCCCTGGTCCCACAGGCGAGTCCTGGAGGGCAGTGAGCCCCTGCGGCAGCAACGCTGGCGGGCCTGGGGGGAAGCAGATGGAGGTGGGGAGGGGCACCCATGAGTCTCGGCGGCCCAACTCGGGGCCTGACCCACCCGCCCCCGGCTGGGACCTACTGGGCAGCAGGAACTGGGCCGTCCCATCACCCACTGCGTGTAGAAGACCCGGGGCGTGTGCAAGAGCAAGGGCCTCTCCCCCAGGACACAGCCTGGGAGGACGGAGCCTGAGCTCGAATGCGGTCAAGCCAGCTGCTCCCGGGGTCATTCCAGCTCCCCCTGCGGTCACTCCTCCCCTCCGCGCCCCCCAGCCTGCCCGGCCGCATGCTTGCTGACCCTGCGGGCTCACCAAGGATGGGCTTCATGACCCGTGAAAGTCCTCACACACACACCCTGTGCCTTCCCATCTTCCCGTCTGCTCGCACCCCGGCTTCAAGAGCGGCGCTCCCGTGCCTGGGGCACACTGGCTGTCTCGTTAAGTAAGGAAGGTCCACGCGGATGCGTGTGGCCGTGCCCTGCTCTTCCTGCATCCCAGCCCCGCTGGCGCCCACCGCACACGGCCTGACCCAAGTCCTGCTCATTCTAGGTGTGCGCATGCTGGGACCGGGAGACGCGGAGGCCAGTCCTTCCCGTGCCCCCCAGAGCAAGGGGCCTCGTGTGTCCTTTGACTTCGGTGACGTCCTGACTGGCTTCTGCCAGCGCCGAGGCGCCTTCCTCCAGCCAAGTCCAGAGGGCGACCCCCTCAGGGGCCGGCCGGCTCACAAACCAAGTCAGGCTGCCTCCCGGGGACTTAGAAACTCTCTAGCCTGAGAGCCTTCGGCCCCTGAAACAGCTCAGGCAAATCACGGAGTAAGCAGCGCCCCCGGGGAAGGTGTTCTCGCACCAGGAGCCAAGGGCGGATGAGGGTGCCGCCAGCCCAGGCGCCGGTCCCCCACCTGAGGGCGCGGGTGGCCGCTCACTGCCCGCCGCCCTCTTCCCCGAGGCCAGAGCAGGAAGCATGCAGAGCAGCCGAGTCCTCCCGGCCCCATCCTGAGACACAGGCTCTGGGAAGCCCCACAGGCTGACTCTGGCCGCGAAGCCAATCTGCAGAAAGCGGCTCCATCGCTCTCTGCTCAGAGACGCTGGCCCGCGGGGTCAGTCTCCCGCCTCCCCGGTTGAGCGAAAGCTGAAGCTGCCCCCGAGGCCTCTCCCACGCGCCCTTCTGCCCCCATGTTCTCGAAGCGGGGTGCTGTGCAGTCGTTAAGGTAATTCTTTACATCACAATTAATTTTAAGCAATCTTATCTTTCCGGAGAATGAACCGGAACAAGAAAGGCTCTGGCGGCAGATCAAAAAGATGCCTGCGAGTGACCCCAGGGCCACGGATGCCTAAATCCATATGCCCCAGGGAGACAGGGCCTGGGCAAAAACACACCCAAATCACAAAATATCCCAGTTCCGCACCTTTTTGTTTTCACACCCGTGTGATGATCGCCGGCTCGGTTGCTTCTCAAAATAAGCGACCTACTAGCTGCACGCAGAGAACGCTGCGTCCTCCAGAGCGTGTCCCCTCGCTCCCTTCATGAGGCTCCCCGAGGCCACAAGGGTGTCCCTGGACAGGGACACAGCACAGAGCTCGGCCGGGCTGGGGGCCACCGCGCAGCACACGGCGGTGCTGAGGGCGTGAGGAACAGCACCGCAGTGTGTGCAAGCGTGTGCAAGGACATGTGCAAGGGCGTCTGGGACATCGGCACATCAGAGGGAGCCGCGCGCCCGGAAACGGCAGCACGTGGGCAAAAGCCGGCAGGTCGGGGCATCCTGACGCAGAAAGGCTCCGAGAGAAGTTACAGAGCGGGAAAGGCCAGTTTCCAGGCGACCCACCTGCGCCCGCTCACCCTTGTTCACGGGGGAAAGAGTTAAAAAAAAGAAAGCAAGTGTGGTGGAGGCAGAAGTATAGGTAAATCCACCAAGTTCACGGAGCGGGAACGAGCATAAGGGGCTGTCAGTCCGCCCTTCGTGCACGCGAGTAAGCATGTGTACTCACGGATCGCTTGTGCAATTAAAAAGAACTTAAGTTTTAATTTAACGGTCATTACAAGCTGAACCAATGACACCGCTCAGCTCGGCAGCCCGACCGAGACACCATAAGCAGCTGCTGGCCCCAGAGCCTCTCCCCACACGTGCCCCCCACTGGGGAGCTGCGGGGCTCTCATTTCCAGAAGAACAGGGAAACTCAGAGAGGACGCACCGCAGGCACACGCTCCGGGCAGCCCACAGGCCTCGGAGCCCAGGAGGCTGTGGTCGCGCCTTGGCCTCAGAGACAGCCCCGAGAACAGCGGGAAGGGCCTGCATCGGTGGTTCCCCCCACGGGGGCTAAGTGCCGCGTGGACAGGGTCCCCACCGACGGCTGGAGGCCAAGGAGAAGTTCACACCTCCTCCGCAGCAGATCCACCACCAGTCCGGAGAGTAACCCTCCCCTGACACCGGTTACTCCCCGGGGAGCCTCAACTCACTGAAAACCGCCGTCAACACAAGCTCAATGGTCCAAGCCTCCCTTCTGTCGGTTCAGCTTCTAGAAGCCCAAACTGCCACCACCGACACCTGGGCTGTCTGCGTCCCGCTGGGTCACACAAAGACCTGTGTCGGGGCACTTTCTCTGCTGGAGGACACACGTGCAGAATCGTGCAAATCTGAGCCGTCCACACGGCCCCAACGGCGGCTCTAGAGAGGGGGCTGGACAGGGGCCACAGACAGATACAGAAACAAGGACACAGGTAAACAGGAGACCAGGCAGCGGGCTTCGTGGAGACATCCTCCAGGCTGGAGGGAACACTGGGGGGCCCATGGCGTGACCACCTTCCTGTCCATCACCAACCATAGCCAGACCTGGGTAGCAGGTAGCACCGAAGCTCTTTATCCCAAAATGCAAGCTGTCTTCCTGGGAATGCTTTCCTCAAACACAGCTGTGCACTCTGGGGGGAAACTGAGGAAAGGAGTCAGCCAGCGGGCCTGAGGAGGGGTGTTCACAGCGGAATCGCTGTCCAGGGGCACAGACCCGCCCATGTCTCCTGCAGGCTGCGTCCTTCACTGGCAGAGGCGGTGGCTGCTTGGCTCAGGCCCGGGGCCGGGAGGGAGGGGACGGCGATGTTACAGGATGGGGGGAACAGCTGGCATCAAAAGGCAGGGAGGAGAAGAAGGTCATGACCACTAAAGACAGAGTTGCCATGATTTAAAGAAAAACAGGAAAATAAATGTCCCACTGGGCTTTGAAAATAGAGCAACAATTAACATTTAATGGTTCTTCAGATACTAAGAATTCATATGGCAAACCCATTTGAAAAGCCCTCATTTCTAATTATTTGGGGGTAAAAAGCCATCTCCCTAAGATTCCGACCCCAGGCAACAGGGGAAATGAGCACGCTCTGTGCAGAGACGAGGGGGCAGACAGCCCAGGGGCGGGGGGCTGTGGGTCTCGGTGCTGCAGGAGCGCAGAGCACAGGCGGCCGACGTTCCTGTGCACGGGACACCTGGGGGGCCCAGCCCACGCAGGGCCTGCCGCTGGGGAGGGGCTGCACTCGCACAGGAGCAAGCCCAGGCCCGCCCACGGCGTCCACACCCGCAGCTGCGCGAGCCCGCCACGGTGGCCACCTGCGGCTCGGGCAGGCCGGGCAGTCAGGGGCAGCGAGGGATGCGTCCCGAGCACACCGGGGGTCCCAAGGTCCCACCGCTGCCCGTGCCAGCGGTGCCAGAGTGTTGCAAAGTTAGCACCCGGGATCCAACATGCACCCCAGCACCTGGGAAGTTACACGACCCGTGCGAGCGCCCGGGCTCTGGGGTGCGAGGGATGCAGGCTGGCACCGCACGCGGTGTTCCCTGAGCAGAGGGGACACGGGAGAAGAGGCACGTCCCAGCTGCCGACAAGGGAGCATCACGACAAACGTGCCATGTTCTGTGCGCTCCGCTGCCGGCGGCACCGTACGGCCAAGCTGCACAACGTGCCTGATCCCGGTGACCAGGCCCCAAAGGACTGGGGAATGCGGTGACCGCAGCCCAGGGCCGGGGTCACCTTCGAGGGCTGGCCGCGGCAGGGCACACACACATCTCTTTAAATCTGCCCATTCACGTGGCTCCCGCCAGCGGCTCAAACCCCCTCCTGCGTGACCGCCTGGGGGACACGACCCCGGGGGGCGGGGGGGGCCTGCTGTTGGGACAGGACGTCCCTGCAGCATTGACAAAGAATGGTCACCACCACGCCAAGAACCCGAGTCAGGGTGGTCCAGAAACACCGTGGTGACGTGTTTCCCGCGACCCCTGCCACACGGCTGCTCTCCGAACCTACGAAGCAAACACACTGACCTTCTGGCCCCGCCAGAATCACCGAAAAGCAACGCATGGGTCAGGGAAATTCCACGTTTCAAAACACCAAGACCGAGTGCCCTCTAGTGGCTCCGAGCATCCTTCCCAGAGGGTGTGTTCTCCCTCCTCATTCTAAGGGGACATAAAGGTAATTCATGACACAGAGCCGCATGTCACCAAGATTTCTAACAGAACCGTGTGAGCTGGTGAAATATCAAAGGAGGGAAGGTTTCTATCACCAGTTAAACACGAGTGAACCTAGGATGAAGGCGATGGCATCAATGGGACATGAACGCAGCAATAAATCCAGACTAAATAAAGCAAATGCAGTGGGTCCCACCCGTGCAGACCCTCTGGCCCCGGAAGGGCAGTGGGGAGCAGAGGACGTCTGTACTAGATCCTGATCCCTCCGGCGACCTGTCCGCTGAGCTCTGCACGGGGAAGACACACGCTCACCCGGTCATCGGAGAGACGTTGTCCCACCGGCTAACGGAACCGAGCTGGAGCCCAGAGCGGGCTGTGGGGGGGGGGGGGTTTCCCCTTCCTCCTGAACCTCCACAACACGCCTCGGAGCCCAAGAACGTGCAGCCGCCCGTGTGGAGCTGGAGGCAGCGGGCTTCCGGGGACGGGCCGGCTCTCAGTGGTCCTCATCCTGCTCACACAGCACGGGCGGCGGAGACTGCCCAGATCCGCTCGCTGGAACATCTCGAGATGCAGGAAAAGCTGGCTGAAGCCGGGTCCCACCCCACGCAGAAGCAGCAGCGTGCCGGGGAGCGGCCTGGGACTTGGCGTCCCGGGGCCAGGCCCCCGAACCGTGGGTGACACGTGCCGCTTGCCCACCCTGACCCCACGCTCCCCTCCGAGAGCAGCACCCTCCCAGCTCTTAGCCACGTGGGGAAAGGGACACGGCAGAGGAAGGGGCTCCATCTCGGGACTTGTACGGGACCCCTGAACACAGCTGCCCGAGGCAACCTCAGTGCCGGGGTCGCTAGAGGAGAAACTCTGCCCGGAAGGAAGCCAACAAGGAGAGAGCTTGACGGGGAGGGGACCGGGTGTGCGAGGCAGACAGAGCTCGAGAGGCAGGACGCAGCCAAGCCTTCCATCAGCTCTGCAAACATGTCCCCAGGGCTTTTCTGGGCGGGGCCCCTGGTGGGCAGCAGAGAGAGGAGGACACCCCCCCACCCGTGAGACGCTCCTAGGACAGTGCTCGGTGTTGAACAAGTGCCCGCCCCGGGGGTCTGCGCCTCTTCACCGCCCGGGGCACCAGTGAGGGCACGGCCAGCGCCTCCACGGGCTGTGGGCACCCGGCTGGCTCCCGCCCGAGTCAGGAGGAGTCCTGCGTGTCGCTTCCAGGCCAGAGCCTCTGACCGTGGGACGGGCTCCGCCGACGCGTCCCTTTCTTTGTGGCGCCGTGGCCAGAATTCAGAGGACGCCTCCCGTCTGTGACCACGGCAGGTGGAGCCGCGGCCGACCCGCGATGGGTGTGGAGGGAGAGCGGGAGACGGGCCGTTTTGTTCTAAACCGGTGGGATCAGGGGCTCCTCTGTCACCACGGCAGCCTGGCTGACCACCCCCGGGGCGGCGGGGGAGGAACTACCAACAGGATGAAAAGAACACCGCTTCTCCCGAGAGCCGGGAGACGCCCGCGCGGGGCACTCGAGACCAACAAGAGGGGTTCGGTGTGGATACTTCAGGGCGAGACTGTTATTTTTCACTTCTAAACTCAAGGTCAAAGGGAAATAGAAACTGAAACCGGTAATTTAGGAAATAAGATCACCACAAGTCAAAACGTCCAAAATAGAGTCAAAGATGTACTTGGAAGAAAACCTTAGGACCTTAAATGTTCCTATTAAACAGACAAATGGAAAGATGCTAAGCATTCAACTTCTTTAAAACTTAAAAAAAAAAAGAGGGAATTAATAAAAGCAAAATCATATTAAATTATAACTAATTAGATTAAAATTAAAGATATAATCAGAAACTCCAAACAGCACAAGAACCAATAAAGGAAACCAAGAGCTGATTCCTTACAGAGGATGAGAGGTAAACACCTCTGCTAAGTCTGACCAAGAGAAGGAGAGACTTGCCAAAAGATCGGGAATGACAAAGGGAATTTTTACACAGAGACAGAAATTAGGATTTTTATGTTAGATGCCAGTTTATCCCAGGATCTTAGTAAACTAAATGAAATTAACCATTCATCTACAGACTAGGTGTCCCCAAAGTTAACATGTGCTGAGATGGAAAACCTAAATAGAGCCATAAACCATAACAAAAACTTAAAGGTCATGAAAACGAGCCAAGGAAACCCCATGGAGATGGGAGATGGAGCGGGAGTCGGCAGGGGGCCCCACCCCCACCTGGCCACGCCTGGGGACCAGCAGGGCCCTGCAGTCCACAGGAAGCCGCCACTTGGAGCTCTCTTTTGCTCCCGTGAACTTCTGCTCAAAACCACCCCTCCCAGCCTCCTCCTTCCCTCTGTGAGCAGACCCTCAGCCTCCTCTGCTCTCGGCCTGGCCTCGGGTTCACCATGGTTCGCCACAATTCCTCTGCCATTCTGGAATAGACCCAATTGCTCTTCAACAACCTTGGCTGTTTTCAAGATTAATACTGTCGGAAAATCCTTTCCAAAGGCACTGAGTTCCTGATGGTTTTATAGGTAAGTTTTATTGAACCTTCCATAAACAGGTCCTGCCTTTTGTTGGAACTATTTTACAGCCCAGAAAAAGAAAGAAAGCATCCGAACTCACTGTGATGCTGGACTTTTTGTGTCAGCAGATGAGACGGATCACAGGGGCCCGGATACGTGTCCGCCCATCACTCACTCGGAGTGTCTCTGCGAAGGTGATTCGGATGAAGTCACTATCCGAATAGACCGACCAAGGGAAGCGGTCTGCCCTCCCCAGTGGGGGGGGGGGGGGGGGGGCATCATCCCATCTGTCCAGGGCTTGAATAAAACCAAAGAGTGGGGGAAGGAGGAGCTGGGCCCATCCCGCCTAACCATGGAGCTGGGACGCCCATCGTCTCCTGCCCTCAGCGCTCCTGTTCTCAGGACTTCAGACCCAGCCCGAAATCTGCACGGTGCGTTTCCTGGCTCTCCGGCCTCTGGACTCAGACTAATTACACCAGCAGCTTGCCTGGGCCTCTTCTCAGCCTCCACGGAGGGCGAGAGCCAATTTCTTATAACAAATCTCTTCCTACGCGGATAGCCCGCTGGCCCTGCTTCCCCAGAGAGCCCTGACTAAACACGCATTTTGCAAAACTAGCACACTCCGAACACCACAGCCTGATAAAGACAGGACACGAGAGAGAACTATACAGCTCGGGGGTCTGCCGGCTCCGGCCCGGCCGCCAGACTCGGCCCGCAGCCTAGGCTTGAGAATGAACTTTTACCGTAACGCGGCCAAGTCCGTTGGCGCGGCCTTCACGGCACAGCGCGGGGGCGGAGGAGGGGCACCCGGCCCACGAAGGCTGCAGTACTTACCGTCTGGCCCCTGAGGTCTCCGACCTCTGCCACAGGGGACGCTCAGCCACGGGGACCGAGACATTAGTCCTGAACACGAGAGACTCAAACCAAGACAGGCAGAACTACGAAGGTTCCCACAGGTCAGTCCCTCTATCTTTCTTTTCTTAAAGAGACTTTATTGTTTGGGCAGCTTTATATTCCTAGCAATGCCGAGCAGAAAAGACAGAGAATTCCCATGTTCTCCCTGCCCCAGATATGCAGTCTCCCCCGTACCCACATCTCACCCCCGTGCACTACATCTTTTGGCTTCCTAAAATACATGGTATTTGTTTATTGTCTCTCTCTCTCTTTTTTTTAAGATTTTGTTTATTTATTTGAGAGAGAAAGAGAGAGAGAGAGTGTGTGTGTGTGTGTGAGCACAAGCAGGGGGAGGGGGAGAGGCAGAGGGACAAGCAGACTCCCTGCTGAGCCAGGAGCCTGGTGAGCAGCCCAGGCACCCCTACTGTCTCTTTTTAAAATGATCTCCTTTTAGGTGCCTGGGTGTTTCAGTCAGTTAAGCATCTGCCCTGGGCTCAGGTCATGACCCCGGGGTTCTGAGATCAAGCCCTGCATCGGGCTCCCTGCTCACTGAGGACTCTGCTTCTCCTTCTCCCTCTGCCCCCCCGCCCCCGCTCGTGCTCGCTCAAGCGCGTGTACGCGCTCTAATAAATAAATAAAATCTTTAAAAATAAAAAATAAAGAAAAATTTCACCGCACACCTGGTCTTGAAGATTCCTCCCTGAAGAAATGCAAAGATCTACTTGGCGCATTCTGTCTGCTGTATGGCGTCTGGTCGTCCAAAAACAGCAGCTCGTTTTCCCGTCCCCCAGAGGGAGGGGCCGGCCACCGCGCACGGAGGAACCAGCCGCTCTCCACGGGCGTCTAGAAATGGCACCTCCGAGTCGTAGGGTATGAACTAAATATCACGAAACTGCCCCTCAAAGCAGCTGTCCGTGGAGCACTCCTGCTGGTGTGGTAAGACCCTCTTGCCCCACGAGCATCCTCGTGGACCTTGTGCTACAAGACTACATTTCTCCAGGGATGGGGAACGGGGTGGGGGGATAAAATGATTCCTCACCGTACTGTGCATTTCTCCGATCACTAGCGACACCGAGCCCGGCCTCGCGCTCGCCGGCCCCCCGGTCTCTTCCATGGAAATCTCGTTGATGTGCTTTTGCCCATTTTTCTTTCCCGTTTTCATTATTTCTTACTGATTTGGAGAAGCTATTTCTATAATCTTTCTTCTTTCTCATCTTCTAATTCTAGAGTTTTCTATCACTTCTAAAGTTTTGCTTCATAATCCACCTAAAATTTATTTTTGCACATGATATGAAGTTAGGATCTAATTTTGTAGGTTCCTTGTGGACCAGCATTCCCGCACGGTTAAGTGATTGGGCCACCCCTGCTCCTGACGTTAAGCAGAACAACGCTCCCCACCCCAGAAATGCAGCCTGCTCCCCAGAACCCGTCTACGCACAGGAGTTGCACGCCAGTGATGATGGCTGCTGGTCAGGGAGACCGTCCTGGATGACCGGGTGTGCCCAACGCAATCACAACGGTCCTTGTAAGTGACAGGGAGGCACCAGGATCAGAGTCAGAGAGAGATCTGGAGACTGCCCAGTGCCTCTGGAGAGGGAGGAAGGGGCCAAAGGATGCAGCAGCCGCTAGAGACTAGAAAGAAGACAGAGTCTGCCCCGGAGCCTCCAGAAGGAACCAGCCCCACCAACGCCCCTTCGTGTTGTGAGACCCGTTTTGGACTTCTGAGCTCCAGAACTGTACGACAGGAAGTTCATACTATTTTAAGTCATTTTACGTTTAGGGTCATTTGTTACAACAACAGTAGTAAAGCAATACACTCCTCCATAACTTGTCCCTCCGTCGCACTCTTGCCTGTGTCTATCTCTGTCTCTGCCACGCTGTGCAGGCCACTGTACTCTACGCGTCTACAAACCAGGAAAGGCGAAGCCTCTTTGCTTCTCCAGAATTGTCTTGGCTGTTCTTAACCATGCAATTTTTTTAATTAAAAAAAAAAACAACTCTATGTCAAAGTAAGATAAATGCAGTACACAAGGGAGACACACTCCAGCAGAGAGCATGAGCCCGACTCAAAGTCAGGAAAACACATGGCGTATCTAGTGAATCACAGGAGCACAGAGCAGCCAGGAAAACGTCCAGAACCACTGGACTACTGGCCCTGGGGTGCAGGATTTCAGCAGCCCAGAAACCGTTAACAGCAGGCAAAGATGCCTACTTCCAGCCAACATGGAGTAAACAGTGACCAGAAACAAACGCATCTGAAATAAATTTCTTAAAACTGACAAAATATGTGAAACGACAGGTTTCCAGACAATAGAATTCAGGCAACAAAGGACAGTGATCCTGAGGGGCAGGAAACAAAAGTGAGCCCTGCAACTGTCCCAGCTTACTGTAGCTAGCGGGTCACGGTGCAGGGACACGGGGCACAGGGGACCCCTGATGGAGAAGACAGAGCCGAGGCTCCAAGAAGACAGAAGAAACTCCAGTTTGCAGGGCAAAGTGCCAGACGGGAGAAGGTGCACAGAAGGAGCACTCTGGTCATCTATGGAGAGTTCCTTCCGGGATCCAGCAGACGACTGATCAGGACAGCACCCAAGGCTGGGGCCAGAGCCACTGGCACAGTCCCCGACGGCCACCTGGGGCCAGAAACAGGCGCACTGCACAGGCCAGACGGCAAACCTTGTAACTCGGGAGACCAGAGGACGCAAAGGGGAATAATGAGCCCTAGACTAGAAGCTGATCGGGTCCCACCTAACAGACCTCAAGGGCAAGATCTAACAGGATCAGACTGTCTCCAAAGCTCTAGAGTATTTATCAAACACAAAAGTATTTAGCACTCAATAAAAGAAAATTCACAATATCTGTAACCCAATAAAAAATGCTGAGATCAGAGAAGCAGGAAAATACAACCCAAATTAGGATAAAAATTACCCAATTAAAACTGAGCAAGAACTGGGGCACCTGGTGGCTCAGTCAGTTAAGTGTCTGACTCTTGGTTTTGGCTCAGGTCCTGGGATCGAGTCCCCCTTCGGGCTCCCTGCTCCACGGGGAGTCTGCTTCTCCTTCTGCCTCCACCGCTCTCCTGCTTTGATGCGTCCGCGCATGCACTCCCCCCCCTCAAATAAATAAATAAAATCTTTTTTAAAAACAAAAATCAGTTAAAGGATAATTCCGGGAACCAGAGGGAGCAGCAGGCCAGGTTTAAATCCCAGATCCACACAGGCCAAGAGTGAAGGCCGCTGGGAGCGCGAGACCCCAGCCCGCAGACCACACAGCCGCCGCCCCCCGTGCAGCGGGTGCGTGTCCGCCCGAGGCAGCCAAGGGACAAGGCGATCCCATCACTACTTGGAATTAATTTGATTAGAAGGTCTTCACACAAACCAGCTGCGCGTTTCCAGCGCCGTGACGGCACCGTAAACTAAAGCCTTGAAAACTCCTTTTCCAGGAAAGGTCATTCTGTCTTTCCCACAAAGCTCGCCGCACAGGCGCGTCCTCCTTGATCAGGACTTGATCTACGCGGGTTTTCCCACAGACATAGATGAACTACACTTAACGCCTTTCACTACTGTCCTTTTTTGAGTAACTTCATCAAAAATAGTTCATCACAACGTTTACCTGTTTTTATAACCTGACACACTCTATCTTTCATATTGACCTTTCTCAGAGGTCACTATTTTATTTTTAAAATGTAACTATGAATATATGTCCAGGAAGGAAAGATGCTACATTTACAGTGTAGGTAGGAAATAAATTGCACCCTTTGTTTAGTATTTTTAAATAACATATTCTATGCTTTTAAGACGTTCAACTTTATTATGAAAAACTGGAAACGCTCCGCACGGACACTGAGAGAAAATCCATGCCTTCCGCCCACCGCGGCGGGGGCTCCGGCAGGGGCTCCGGCAGGCATCCTGGCCACAGCCCCCCGGCCAGCGGTGCTGCGGACCGAAGACCAGTTAGTTATCAGCAGCCACACTGGAGGCAAACAGAAATCCGGGCAGCAATCTGCTGAGCACGACACCCAAAAACTGAAAGAACAACTAAAACCATCAAATGCACCACCTTCTTGAGAAGAAGGAAAATCCTTCCTGACGTGGTTTGTTCCAAAGCCAGACTATCAGTCTGGTGCCTGAATACGTCCGGGTATCTCTGAAGACGCTGGAAGACCATGAAGACGGTGGCCACCGTGTCAAGGTCTAGGCCAAAGAAATAAGTGGACTGCTTCCACCAACTTCCGAATTAAACTCAACAAGACCAGTTCCCATAAACTAGAATTTCAACTCAAAAAATCAGTCCCAAACGAGTCCCAGACCCACGAGTGCCTCTGCTCCAGCACCCAGGACCTGCGGCTGAGACACCAGGGGGGCGGAGGAGGGGGGGGTCCTTCCCAGAGACCCAGTAGCGTCCACCAGGAAGACGGACCAGGAAAGAGCTCCCCTCTGCGGCCTTACACATTTGTTCATTCCCTGCCTTTCTAACTTTCTAAGAGACAAGCCTCCTATGATCGAGAACATTGTTTCAGCTGGAGCGATCTCTAGAAGCCTCAGGCCAGGGCTCAGTGAACGTCTCCAACACCCCTCTGACGTTGGCCCTGCAAGGGCCTGACAGGTGGGGTCCTAAGTCAGACGCTGGCTCGGGGGTCCTTGGGCGGAAGCCAAGAGGCCCTGACCTCCAGGTGCTGAGGCAGCCAGACGCAGGCCCAGCGGCCCCCGGCGCTCCTCTGCCCCCTGCACTCGTGCAGACACGTCACTGCCCCGGGAAGGACGTCCCTCCGCCGGGAGCCCTCGCTCCCTTCCTCAAAGCCGCAAGCTGAGGTCACCCACTCTCAGACAGTGCTTCAAGGGGAGAAAGCACCTTCCCAGAACAAACGTTCGCCACGCCGACAGCACAGCACAGAGCCGGCAGCCCGTGGCTCTCAGCCACGCTCTCACTCTCGGGCCCACGTCTGCAGGACCCCAGGCCACTGCACCCTTGGGTGTCACCTGCAGAGCCTTCCACAGGCCTCTGGTCAGGGAGCTGCAAGAATCAGGTGACGACATGCTGGGCCACGCTCTGTCACCGTCCGACTCCACACCTCCATGTTAAGCAGAAGTTCAACCATGGGACCCAAATTAAAGCCAATCTGTGGCAATTACCGGGTAAATGTCACTGTACTGGACTAAAGACTTTTCCTCGGGAACAGACGGAAGTCAAGCTGTGTACCGAAAAGTCGGGTCTCTGCACTTACTTGTGGGGGACGCGGGGGGCCTCCTGGAGGGCTGCCGCTCTGTCTCGGGGCCAGGGACGAGCCCCGCGGCGGTGTCCAGGTGTCCCTCGGGGCTCAGCGAGTACTGGAACTGGACGGTCCCCGACTCCACCTGCTTCACCTACGGCAGACACAGTGACAGCGATGGCAGCCCCCCCCCCCATCAGTGCCCCCGAGTTACAGCCGGAAGGCGGCCCCCGGCCCGAAGTCGACATAAACCCAGGGACAGCTGAAGCCCCACGTGCCCAGATTACAACCAAGTCATTTCCCGAGCAGAAACGGTCAGCCGTGGCCTGCCCGCCCCAGAAGCCCACGTTAGCAGAGAAGGCTCTGACACCAGCAGAAATCACATTTCTCCAGTTCTGCTTGTGCTTTAAACAAACCAATGTAAGGCTGACCTTTTACATTTGGGTGTAACGCTCAGTTTAACACGTGGAAGCACAACCATGGTCAGGGCGCATGGCAGCGCGTCTCCCAGACGGTGCCCTGTGCTGCCCCCGGCTGGCCCGCTGTCACGGAGCTCACGGGCATCACGGCAGCCTGGCCTGCGCCGGAGGTCCCACGTGTGCACCCCGCGACAGATCATTCTAGAGCCCGGCCTCCCGCACTCCACACAGTGCGGACGAGACTCATCCCAGCAGCAGGACCCAGTGGTCAGTTCCTTTACCTGCTGAGCCGCCTTCTATGGGACGACCTGTGCGGTTTATTCACGCGTTCACCCATTTAAGAAGCACCTTCGGGTTCTTTTCAGCGTGGGCATCCACGATTCCGTGTGAACCGAAGTCTTTGTGTCTCTAAGACCAGGACTGCTGGGACACGTGGTGTGGGGGGGGGTTCATTCTGCAGGACACCGGGGTTCACTCCTAGGCTCTCTGCTCTGCTCCCCGGACTTGCGTGCCGATCCCACACCAACAGCCCTTTATAGGGGCTGCAGAAGCTTTACTCGAAGCGTCAGGCTGGGAGGCGTGATTCCTCCAACTTCACTGCTCTGGTCAAAATTCTTTGGACCCTTCTAATTCCTGAGCCTTTCGGCATAAATTTTAGGATCAGTCTGTCTATATATAATCCCCCCCCCCAAAAAAATCCTCTGGGATTTTGGTTAAAATTACATTATCCCTAGATGATTTAGGGGAAAATTTCTATCTTTATCATGTTGGATCTTCCCATCCATAAAGATGTCGTGTCTCTTCATTTACAATCTCACCCAAGACCAAGAGTAACCACGAGAATAGTGATGTGCAGCCGAAGGGACGGCTCCACTCCACCACAGACGATCCCAGAAACACCGTGTTATTAGACTTCTCTCTTTGGGGGAAGAGCTTTACAAGTAATACTGGTTTGCTTTGTTTTGTAATTTTGCTTGCCAACTTTTCATTGCTAATAGGCAGAAATGAATGATTTTTCTACCTTGATCTCCTGTTGCCTCCTGCAACCTCAATAAAGTCACTAATTCATTCTGCCGGGTTTTTTTGTAAATCCCGTGGGATTTGCCACACAGACGATCATGTTATCTGCAAACAAGTACAGTTCTGTTTCTCCCTTTCCGAATCTGTGTGTCTTTCATCTTGTCTTCTTGCCTTAATGCCCTGGCTAGGACTCCGGGTGCGATGCTAAACGAGATTCTGAATGCTGAGTGGACACCCCTCGCTTGTCCCTGATCTTAGGGGATGGCCCCCCACCTCTCACCACCCAGTGGGATGCTCACTGACGGGTCTGTGTGGGTGCCCCCGAGCAGGAGGGGGCGCTTCTCTTCTCCTAGTTTGCTCACAGCTGTTATCATAAATCAATGTTGAATTTTGTCAAATGCCTTGTGCGTGTCAACTGCTATGATCACAGAGCTTACCTTCTTTAGGCTATTACTACAGTGAATTATATTTATGGATTATTAAAACGAAAACAGCCTGCATTTCTGGGACAACCCCACCTGGTCATGGTGTTGTCTTCTCTCCATATTGCTGGATTCCATTTGTGAGTGTTTGGTTGATGATTCTGTGTCCGTGTCCGTGAGGGACATGTGTCCTTGGTCTTCGTATGCTGTCTCTGGCTTTGCTGTCAGGACAGAGCAGTAGCACAGGCCCCATGACACGAATTAGGAATCGTTCCCATCCTCCTGTTTCCTGGGACAGTCTGCATAAAACCACTATTCTTTCTTAAGTCGTTCGGTAAAATTTACAGTGAAGAGGCCTGGATATCGCTTTCTCAAAAGTGTTTCAACCACAAATTCAGCTTCTATGATAGTCCAAGGACTACTCAGGTCGTCTACGTCACCTCAGGTGAGTTCTGATAATTTCTGGTTTAAGATAAGTTGATCCATTTCATCTAAATTGCCAAATTAACAGGCACGGAGCTGCTCGCCCGTCCTTTACTATCCTTCTGAAGCCTGGGGCCAGGACCTATCCTTCTTCCACTCCTAACATCAGCAATTTGAGTCCTCTCTTGTTGCAGCTCTTGCTGGACATCTACCAATTTTACTGATCTTTTCAAAGAATCAGCTTTTGGTTTCATTAATTTTTCACTATTTTTATTCTCTATTGCCACTGTACTGCTCTGTTTTCTATTTCATTAGTTTCTGCTCTTCGTCTTTATTCCCGACTTTCTTCTGCTGGCTTTACGGTTATTTTCTTCTCCTTTCTCCTCCTCCTGCAGGTGGAAGAGAAGATTACTGAATGGAGACCATTCTTCCGTTCTAATACAAGCACTTAATGCTATCAATTTCCCGGGAACCACGTGTCAGCTGCACTCTCCACCTTCTGATGTATTTTCCTTTTTGTTCAGTCCAAAACCTCCTCTATTTCTTCCTGAGGCTTCCTCTTTGAGTTATGGATTATTTAGAAATGTATTGTTTACCTTCCAAGTGCCTGTACTTTTTACTCTTATCTTTGTTCCTGACTTCTGGTTTAATTCTATTACGATCACGGAACACACCCTGAATAATTCCAGCTCCTTAGAAATCATGAGGGTCTCACGGCCCAGGATGTGGCCCGTCGGCGTGTCTGCTGCGTGCTGGGAAAGAATGTGCGTTCCCCCGCGGCGGGGCGCAGGGTCCCACAGAGGTCGTGTGGATCCAGGCGGCTCCCGACGCCGCTCGGTTCCTCCGTGTCCTCGGCGATTCTCTGTGCTCCCTGGTTTACGCAGAGGGTGTTAAAGCCTCCAACCATAACCATGAATTTGTCTGAACTCCTACTAACTCGTTTGTGCTTTCTGGATTCTGAAGCTCTGTCTGCGTTAGATGCACACACGTTTAGGACCGCCCTGTCTTCCTGGTGAACTGACTCTTTTATCGTACGTGCCTTCTGAATTCCTGGAAATTCCCTTCGCGCCGAAGTCCACTCTGGTGTTGATACGACCACTCCTGTTTTCTTTCGATTAGTGTTTGCGTGGAATGTTTTGGTGTCTGCTGAGAGTCTTTCCTCTGAAAGTTGAGACTTTCCAGGTTCTTTGCGTGTCAATCAAATTTAGATTACATCACAGACATTTTGAATATTATGTGAGGAGACTCTGAGTCTCGTTTAAATCCTGTGGAGTGCGTTGATATTTTTGTTTCATCGGGAATCCGCCCGATGGGTCCAGGCCACAGTTTCCAACCAGCTCTCTCTGGGTTGGGAAACCTGTGCAGGGCTATTGGGATCCCTCCTGCCTGCGATCCATCCAGAGCAACTCTGGGGTGGGGCTGGCGGTCTAGCCAGTCAGTTCTCAGGGTCTTCGGTACAGCAGTTCAGGGTCAGACTGGGCCGTGCAGCCTGAGGGTGAACCCGGCATTTCTTAAACAATGTTATGGGGTTGCTTCCCGAGCCCCTCCCTCTCCACCTCCCCAGACCTGTCCAGTTCCCTGGGGCTTTACGATCCTCTAGCCAGACCCCACCGCACTGTACGCTTCTGGCAACAGTCCCTGAGTCCGTGGCCACACAGTGGGAGGACAGAGTGGTTTCTTTAAAGAGCGCAGGAGCGTATCAAAGAGCTAAAGTTCTCATCTGTCATCACTGGAAGTCAATACATAATGTCTAAAATTGATAAACTAAGAAACAGCAGAAGCATAGTATCTGGAAACAAAGCAAATACCGTAAGTCACAGCTGGGAGTTGAAAATGGCTGACTCTGGAGATATCTTTTTTTTTTTTTAAGACAATTACTTGCTCAAAGGAAAAATACAGGAGTTAAGAAAAAAACATAATCATAATATGCTACTTACCTACACAGGAAATAACATCGAAATAATTGTGTAACGAACCCCCAAATTTGCTTAGCCAAAACTTATGGGATGTTTCTAATATTTCTATTTCCCCCTGATCAACATCTGCCACCTCCCCTCCAGGGTAAGTTCACAGGATGGGGGTACTTTCCAGGGTAGATGGAGGTGCGCAGTAAGCAGTCACTGAGTGGATGAGTGAGACACCGAATGACCCGGTGCGGGGGCAGCGACGAGGCACAGTTGGGCCCCGCGCCGTCTGCCCGGACGGAGGCCGGCCCTGCTGAGGAGGCAAACGCAGGTAGAGGCAGAGGCAGAAGCAGAATTCCGTCTGTGACCGGGTTTAGTTCATTGTTTCAGTTAGTTGTAGATGTTTAGCATAGTGCTCTCAGCCAGGGGCAGTGTGGCCCTCGGGAGACATTCGGCAATGTCTGCAGACAGCTCAGTGAGTCACGGGTGGGGCCGGCCACGGGTCTCTAGCAGGTAGAGGCTGCGGCTGGTGATGAACACCCCCCAATAGGCAGGACAATGCCCACAGCAGCCCAGACCGCGGCCCAGACCGTCAGCAGCGCAGAGGTTGAGAAACCCCAACTAGAAGTGATGTTCCTTGTGGAAAATGGCAGTATTTGATATATTTCTGTCCTCAAGATAGTCAAGCCTTCCACTTATCTTCCGATACAGTTTACACACTTAGAAAGTGAAGGGAATGTCACGGCATCGCAAGGCTAAAATTAAATAGAATAAGTATTTGTTTAAATACATACATACATACCGAGAGGAGAAGAGAGAGGCAATGACTTGGGAACTCTACTGGAGGTTTTATAATAAGGGCTCAGACTAGTCCGAGGGGAAATGCAGCAAACCGTGGTCCCAGAACGAGAAAAGCTGCACCATCAGCTGTTTCTTATACAGGTCCCCAAAGCACGGCCCACATCATCAATAACACTGACAATAACATTTGTCTTTAGAGTCAGCAACAGACAACTCGCTAAGGGCCAGGGACGGTCCCTCCGCCGAAGAAAAATGAGACAGTGGAGCGGTAAGAGGCTCCTCGCCGCACTGCTAACACAGGCGGAGCGCGGGCAGATCCGAGCACCCCCGTGCAACACTGGGCACGACACTGGGTGACACGGGCGACGTGGCGTCAGGATGGGCTTCCGTCACCAACAGCGCGTGCCCGCGGCCCCTGCGGCTCCCTGGGTCCCTGCTACCCATCCTGCAAGGCTGTCAGTGGGCGGGGAGGCCAGGGGAGGAGACCCCTCGTCCACCCTTCGCCTGGCCCCGCCTTTACCTGTCATCTCTACCAGGGTTCAGAGAGAGCTCCCTTCCAAACATGAATCTTTAAAACCCCCGCTGTGGCCTGCCCTCCGCGCAAAGCTGGACGGAGCCAGGGGCCAACAGGCACGAGAAACAAGCCACGGAGACAAGCCAAGCTGGACGCCCGCTGCCCGGCGCCAACCCCGGCCCGCACCCCACACGGGCCCACCCTCCACATGTCCACGCACGGCACAGAAGCGCACCCCGTTTGCACAGTGCACACAAATGAAGGTCACAGGCTCTTGGGCCACCTTGAGAACGGGGAGGTCCTAAACCCCAAAATAAAACCCACCTTGGTTCACAGCTAACTAGAACTCAGCAATCATGCTCGTCCTTTAAGGGCACATCCATGACACGAAAAAATTCTGCTCATGGGGCGCCTGGGTGGCTCAGTCGGTTAAGTCTCTGCCTTCGGCTCAGGTCATGATCTCGGGGTCCTGGGATCGAGCCCCGCATCGGGCTCTCTGCTCAGCATGGAGCCTTCTTCCCCCTCTCTCTCTGCCTGCCTCTCTGCCTACTTGTGATCTGTCTCTCTCTCTATCAAATAAATTAAAAAAAAATTCTGCTCATGACACATTCACAAACATTTCTGACAACCTCTGGTTTTGAAAACGTAAGAACTTGCCAGAAGCTCACGGGCAAAGCCTCCCACTTCCGAAGCCTCTGAACGACTTACCTCTTCGGAGCTCCTGCTGGCCGGGGGTACCTTATAGACGAGACGGTGCGAGGGGTTGGGCCGGATCCCACCCTGCAGCGGTAAGGTCACCTTCCCAGAGCCGGCTTCCAACACGGGGTTCCAAACAGCCCAGCGAACCATGTGCATACACGCCATGCTGGACAGAGAGGGGACCGAGGCTGCCTAGAGGGGGACGAAGCGTGTCGGTGCCTGACCTCCCACCAGAACCAGCACCTTACAGATGCACGAGAGAGCTGTGCGGCCAGGCAGGGTCACACAGAAGGGACCAGGGCAGGAGGGCACGACACCGAAGCTCGGAGGGCAAGGAAGCAGCTGCCCACCTTGAGACCCGCCCAACCTGACCAGCGCCCTCCCCTCCGGGGATCTCCCTAGTGGCTCAAGGCCGCAGCGGATTCTCTTTTAAAGACCGACCCCATCCGGCTGACCCCGCCTGCTCCCCCAGGCTCTCCGCGTGGCTCTGTAAGCGCTGTCCCTCGCCCGCAGCTCTCACATCTGTTGGGAAGGCCCTGGGACACGCGGTGTGAGTGGTGATGAAGGACGCACGTGGACGTTCGGTTCGGCAGCGTTCACGCCTACCTTCTGCAGCCACGTTTCCGCTCATAAGAAACGGTACGTTTCACACGTGTGGCTCTCTGTGCACCTGGGAAACCGGCCAGGCCCGACTTTCCGTGCCGTCCCTTCCTCCGCCTTCTCTATCACTGGCCAAGTAAAACCCACGAGGACACTGAGGAAAACCCGGGGCCCGGGAAAGGCCGTTCGCTCAGAATTAAGAGTGAAGCCACGCTCCAGCCTGGGACGCCTGCTCAGCTGGGCAGTGAGACCTGTGACGGCCGCCTGGGGGACACCCCGGCTCTGGCCGAGCCCCCGACGGCCACAGGCCGCAGGCTCCGTGGGAGGCAGCTCATCAGGGCTCCGGGAAGGCCCGCTCTGGGCCAGAGGCCACAAGGCACCCAGCACACGGGGCGGACGGGGAGCCCAGGAAGGCGCTTTCCAGCCCCGACCAGAGTCACACGGAAACAGTCCAGCCCCAGGGGGCAGTAGTCACCCCCACCTCTGCCCGCCGGGTGGCACTGGTGGTGGGGCGGGAGGACAAAACCTGAAGGCGGTAGGCGGTCACTGGAGCACGGGCCCAGTGCTCTGGCTCCTAACGCCACCCCCTCCCGGGCAGCAGCGAGCTGTCCACTCCCCTCTGCAAAGGGGACAGCAAAGGAATGGGGTGACTCCGTGCGGTCCCGACCACTAGCCACATCCGCTGAGCCGGGCCGCCCTCCCCATTCAGGCCACGGGCGCGGGGAGGGCAGGCAGCCCGCCAGGAGGGGCCTCGCGCTCCTGGAGGGAAGGGAAGCCCTGCCCTGTCGGTGACCGTAAAGGACATTGTCCCCACGGAGAGGAGAGCCGAGGGGGCCTGCAGACAACGGCCGTGTCAGAGGCCAAGGAAGGCCAGGCTCCAGCAGAGGAGCTGGGGCTCCCGATGGACCCCGCATGCCGGACGTGCGTGAGCTGCCATGTCCTTGTCGCGGCCAGGACGTGACGGCCCTCGGGTCTGCGGCCCGTCACCACCCACGCACACAAGCCCAGCGCACACGGCTCCGAGGTCCGCTGGCCGCGCCGCAGCCGAGGGCATGTGTGCACAGCGCCCAACACGGAGAGGGAAGCACATCCGTCCGGCCGTAGCCAGCCGTCCGGACTGTCCTCTGCCCGACGGTCTCCCGTCCTGCTGCGTCCTCGGTCACAGTGTCCAGACTCAGCGTCTGGTCCTGCATTAATCTCTCTTCCTGAGGCCCATCATAAGTGGACCAACCTCACTTCAGCGGGGCCGATTCTGAGCCCAACTTGCAGCCACGGGCTAGGCTACCGCCCAGGGGTCACAGAGGTGACCAGGGATTCAGGTCCCTGCCAGTTGAGTGAGAACATCCTGGAAGCACGAAGAACCAGCCAAGTAAGAGGCCTACGCATGTGACTCCGCCCGGCACTCCCGACACGCGTCAGGTACGCAGACGCTGCCCACCGCCCCCGTCCCGCTAGCTGACGACGGTGACATCAGACTACAACGAGGGGACTATAAATCCACGGGTCTTTAAAAACAAAATTTCTGGGGGCACCTGGGTGGCTCAGTTGGTTAAGCACCTGCCTTCAGCTCTCGTGTTCTCTTTCAAATAAATAAAATCTTTTTTAAAAATTACTATTAACGTATTAGCCAAAACACCACGCGGACTCCATCATTTCTAGACTATTTTTGCCAACAGCCATCTCCTTCTAAAACCCAGTTTATTACGGGATCAAAAATAAAATATGTATCCAAGTCGCCGTGCTATTTGTGCCAGTCCTTCCGGTGACTCTGATACGCAGTCTTCCAATTTCACAGTCCCTTTGGTTTCCCAGTTCTCGGTCGACGACAGCTCCCCCGTGCGGAGTACCTGTCGGTTACACACGTATCCACTTCCCCTCGCCTGTCTCTACCAGCTGCAACAAGAAGACACGTTCACGAGTCACCCATCACTCCTTTGCAAAGGTTTCTGCAACAATTAGGGCTCGGCGGCAATGCGGTTGCCACGTATTAGCCTGTGCTCTCTTCCACCAGGCCGGGCTGACATCTGCAGGCGAGAACCCGCCCCCCACGCCCCGCGGACCCCCGGCCTGGCCCCCGGCTCCGAGGAGGTCAGGTGCGTCCAAGCAGGTGGGCCGAGCGAGAGCAGCATTTGACGGGTCAGCGCGACAAGGCTCCTCCCGTCGGTGAATTCTAGTGGGTGAGATCAAGTAAGTTACTTCCTAACATCTCCTGCCCGATTGGGCTTGGTTTCATGAAACGGGGGGAAAAAAAGAGAGAGAGGAAAAAAACCCATTGAATTGTTCCCTATTTAGACTTTTAATGATAACAGCAAAGGATACACGAGAGGCCAAAGGAACACATTTGTGTTGTAAGCCGGGTTTATCAGGGGACAGAAGGGCCACACCGACGTCCCCGAGCCAGAGTCCAAACACACGACCCTGAGCCCGGGGAACGCGGCAGCCCGGCGCCCTGTGGGGGGCTCCACGGCGGCTTCGAAAAGGCAGGACGCTGCGACTATGACCTGATTTGGAAACCCAAATCCAAGCAGGTGGGGCCTGCTTGGAGGCCCAAGCAGATGTCATCAAGTCTTAAGAGATTAGCAGATCTAGATTATCCAGGTGGGCCCCAAATCCGAGGACCAGTGTCCTTACAAAGCAGGACAGAAAGAGATTTGAGACCGAGGGGCCGAAGGAAGGCCACGTGCAGGCAGAAGCTGCAGTGACATGGCCGTGAGCCAAGGGGGACTGCAGCTGCCCAAACCTATGAGATGCAGCAGGGATCCTCCCCTGCAGCCTCGGGAGGGAAGCCAGCCCCGCACTGGGGGCAGGTGCATCCACGAATGCCCACCACCAACATGGGCGGCAGGGACCAAGGGCCGTCCTGCAGAGGGGCAGGCATCCACCCACAGGCCTGGGGGCACATGAGAGCATCCAGGGCGCGACGACCAGCAAGGAGCAAGGCCGCCTCCAGGTTACTTATGCCCTGGCATTCTCCGTAAAGGACACCGGGTCCTTGGCTGCTGCAGTGCACGCTTAAGGCCCGAGAGCCTGTAGGGGGAGGTCAGGAGAGAGACGGGCACCCAGGGCCTGGAGAGCAAAGGTTCACGGGACAGGGGTCATCAGCCCGAAGTCGTCCTTCCAGAAGCTGGTCAGTTAGATGCCAAAGCCTTTTGTAAATCAGACGGACAGTGACCTTGGCAGCGGCTACAGGCTAATTTCCTTCATACACACTCGCGGTGGAAAAGAAAACCCAACAACACGTAAGTGGTCACTAATCTGCCCATGTATCACAGCACGTGTCACTAGAGAAACAGCACTCACTTCACGGAGACGACAGTCACTCACTCCCCTAGCAGAGTACACGCAAACACACGCACGAGCGGTGACAAACGGGGGGGGAGGGGGGGGTGTCCGAAGAAAGTGCCACGACCTGGACCAACTCTTCATCCTGCTAAACGGGTCAGAACACTTGGGTCCTCCTTGCAGAAAAGGCGGTCACTAGACAATAAATTAAAGAAACAAAGGCAAAACGGTCCGGAGCTTTGGAGCTGTGCCTGGAGCGGGGACAGGCGTGCGGCCTCCGGGCCTCTGGAGATGGAGCGCGTGGCCCAGCGGCCTTCGTATGCACACTGCTTCCTCGGAAAGCCCGCTCCTTGCCTAGTTCCGCTTCCCTCCTCCTTCTCCGCCTGGGTCCGACAGCGTCCTAGATGGCAGGGCTCAGGTTCGGAGGCCTGGCATCCCTTCCTGTGGGCATGGCCCCTGCAGTCCTCAGAGTCCTCAGGGCCTGGACACACCCCCCTGAGGTCAACAGGGGACTGCACGGTTTGAAGCAGCCACTGATGCAGAGAAGGCTGTGCAGGGCCACTGCTGGTCCTTCCGTGAGGGGGGCCGTGGGGGAAGGTGCCTCTCTTTAGGAATCAGCACTCCAAGAAAGGCTGTCTGCAGCCCCGACCCCCCCATCCCTTCCCCCCATCACCCCCCCATCCGAGCCCTGGAGGCGTCGCCGTGGGAGGGGGAGGCGGAGGGGGACGCAGAAGGACACAGGCAGTGGCAGAGAGCACTGGCGAGCTGCCAGACCCAAAAGCAAAGCCGACGGCAGGACTGGACAGCACAGCGTCTGCTCCAGGGAAGACTGGGTTTCCACCGGGGACGTGGGAAAGGGGCACGGGTCCCTCCGATTACCTCGTACAGCATGACTCACGTGCGAGTCAGCATCACCTCAAAATACAGTTTAATTTAAAAAGCAGCGTGCGGCGTGTGGTAAGCGCTGCGCGAAGCGCTGGTAAAGAATGCTGAGTTCCACAAAAAACCGCCAGAGTGTGAAGGGAGCAGAAGCGAGGGAAGAAGAGGCCGGCTCCGAGAGCAGCGCCCAGATCGACCACGGGGAGTAGACGTGATAAGCTGTTCCACGTCCACATCTAACCCATAAACAGACGCCCCTCCTGAGAAACACAAGACCAGGTCGGAGCAAATGGAAAGAGCCCCTCGTTCTCGGTCAGGACACGGCAACGGGCTCGAGACGTCCACACTCCGCACGTTCCCGTCCCCGTGAGACGCGATCCCCGGGAAGGCCGGCGAGCTCGCTCCTGAGCCTGCGGCGCGTGGAGACACATACGCGGGGAGAGCGGGACGGCGGCCGCCCACCCGGGGCACTCACGCCGACAGCCCGGGCACGGGGACGCGCCAAGCGGCGCACGGCGACACGGACACACACCTGAACAGAGACCCAGGGCACCAGGGGCAGGTGCCAAACGTGGCGGCATGCGGGGCCTTCCCAGCAGGTGGCCCTGGGCCACGCGGCGCCGGGCGAGCGAGAAGGAGAAACGCGATGAGCCCCGAGGGAGGGAGGGCGGGCTCTCTAACCACCACTCGACCCACATGCAGCAGAAGGCAACTCGGCGAAAAAGGTTCTTCGCGGCCAAGAGGCCACGGGCTGAAGGTCTGCGTCCCCAAGGCCCACAGGTCGAAGCCCTAAGTCCCCGTGGGTTGGCACTTGGAGGAGGGACCTTGGGGAGGGGACAAGTCTGCTGAAGGCAGGGGTGGGGGGAACAGCGTCCTTGCAAGAAGGGGAGGAGAGGGAGACCTCCCGCCCTCTACACACACACACGCACGCACACGCGTGCACACACACGCACGCACACACACACACACGCACGCACGCACACCCCAGGGCAGTGGCTGCGAGGTCGGGCCTCACCGGGAACCAAATCCGCGGCACCATGACCCTGCACTTCAGCTCCAGCGCCGGGAGGGCCACGTGTCCAACGTCTACACGGCATTTCGTCACGGCCGCCAGAGCAGACGAAGACGTGGCCAGAAGCAGGCGTGTGGGTAAAAACGTGGACGGTCGGGGGGGGGGGAGGGTTCTGCAAACTCCCCGAGAGCGCAGATGCCCTCACTCACAAAGAGCACAACACGTGAGGAAGAACTGCACAGACACGACGGGAAAGCGGGCGGCGGCAGCGAGCGGACGCCGCACAAGCACAGGCACACGCTCGCCTCCACTGACGGTCACTCACCGCGACGCCGCTCCTCTCCCCCGAGCACCAGACCCCACCGCCCGACAACAGCACGGCCGGCAGGGGCCACCCTCCCAGCGCAGGGTCCAGCAAGCCCTCTGGGTGCACAGCACGAGGCCGGCAAGCGCCCAGACGGCGCCCCTCGCACCGCGTCCAACGGCAAGGCCCCGCAAACGGCCGAGCTTCGCAAATGCGGGATATCGGTGAGCAAGCTGTGGGGCCGAAAACGAGGGGGAGGCACTCTGCGGCCGGCCCGGCGTGACGGCAGGGACACATGCGGAGTCAGCCGCCCACGCGCTGAGCGGGAGCCAAGGACACACGCGTCCCCTCGCACCCTTCACACGCCGCAGCCCGGGAGCAACGGCCCTGGTTCCCGCCCGGGGCTGGGGCAGCGGAAGGGACAGGGACACTGAGGGAGCAGTGTTCTTCTGGAACCTCCTCTTGGTAGGACTTTTACTTTTAAAAGAAGATTAGTGTCCTACACGTTCAAAAACTAAAACCAAATCACTAAGGACGGGAGGAGCAAGAACCCTACAGCTGCGGGCAGACAGAAACAGGAGGGCCCGCTGCAGCCGCAGTGGGCAGCATGGCCACCCAGCATGGCCCCGAGACTCTTCCAGAGCCCTGGACTCGGGCTGGCAGGTCCGCCTCTCTCGGCAGTGAGGGTGGACTGACCCTGCGCAGGGGCTGACGTGCGGAGAAGGAGGGAGGGCCGCCTGCCGAAGGAGGCTCGGAGAGCCCTGCCAGATGGCCCGTGAGCGGCGAGAACCCCATGCCCACGCCGGGTCTGTGCACACGGAGTGTGTACGCGTGTGTGCGCCTATGTGCACATATGTGTGCCTGTGTGTCTCCACAGGTGAGTTTCCCAGCTCTGTCCACCAAAATCAGAGCTGGGGAACGAAGACACACTGAGCGCCCAGATCCGGACATGGACGCACCCTCTTTAAAAAGAAGCAGAACTGGGGCACCCCGGTGGCTCAGGAGGTTAAGTGACTCACTCTTGATTTTAGCTCAGGGCACCATCTCGGGGTCCCGGGGCCTAACCCGCATCGGGCTCCATGCTCGGAGGGGGGTCTGCTGGAGAGTCTCTCCCTCTGCCCCTCCTCCCACCTCTCTCTCTCAAATAAATCTTTTCTAAAAATTAAAAAATTAAAATAAATAAATAAAAAGAACCAGAGTTCATCAAAAACAAGGACAGTCTGAGAAACTGTCACAGTCCAGAGGCACATAAGCAGCCCCGATGACTACCTGTGTGGCACCCCAGGTGGGTCCTGGAACACAGAAGGACCTCAGGAAAGGAAACTCGAATAAAGCGTGGACTTAGGTTGGTAATAATATAATTAACACTGCTTCATTAGTTGTGACAAATGTACCCCAGTAACGAGGCTAATAGTAGCGGAACTGGGGACGGGTATGTGGGATCTCTGCGTTATCTACACGGTTTTTCCGTAAATCTAAAACTTTTCTAAAAGAAAAAGTTTATTGAGAAAAAGGCAGGGGTGGGAAACCACAGCTCCTCCCAGAAACGGCTGATTTCGGGGCTGGGACAGGGAGGGTGCCAGCTTAGCCCGGGTACCGTCTTTCCGCCGGAACGTAAGAAACTGCTCGGAGATCAGAACACGACCGGGGACGTCCCAAGGACACAGCCTGAAGGGACCATGGACAACTCTGGGGCCCTCTGAGCACTAAAATAATCAGGGACGGTAGTTTTTCTTATTCTTTTTTTTTTTAAAAGGTGTCCCCGAGTCCATCCCACCGTGGAGCTGGAAATCCTCACTCTGAGAGAGGCAGCAACGATGCCAACTCCGGGGACAGTTAGATGAGGGCCTTAAAGGGTCTCCCCACAGAGCTTATTGGCTGCAAGGGCAAAACCCAGTAAATGTCCAGTGTGGACATCACACAACACCTGACCGGTGACCCAAACTAAGCAGGCCAACGGGGCCAGAGGGACACACGCACCGCTGACAGGGGACCCTGAGGGACACACCCGCCCCACGGCGGTGTCCCAGCTGGGATGCAGACGCTGACTCCATCAGGAGGAAGCATCACCAAATCCAACAGGAGGAACACACACTTTCAAACATTTCTAGTGAAATCTATAAAGAACTTACCAAAAGCCCAAAAAACAAATAGTCCAGTCAAGAAACGGGCAAAAGACACAAACAGACGTTTTGGCAAAGAAGACATCCAAATGGCCAACAGACACATTTCTGAAAAGATGCTCCACATCATTCATCATCGGGAAAATACACCTCAAAACCACAGTGAGATACCACCTCACACCAGTGGGAATGACTAAAATTAACAACACAGGAAACGACAGATGTTGGCGAGGATGAGGAGAAAGGGGAGCCCTCCCACGCTGTTGGTGGGAACGCAAGCTGGTGCAGCCACTCTGGAAAACAGCGTGGAGGTTCTTCAAGACGTTAAAAGTAGAGCTCCCCTACGACCTGGCGACTGCACTACTAGATATTTACCTGAAAAATACAAACGTAGTGATCCAAAGGGGCACCTGCACCCCAATGTTTATAGCAGCAACGTCCACAGGAGCCAGACTATGGAAGGAGCCCAGATATCCGTGACAGATGAATGGAGAAAGAGGACGCGGTCTATATATACGCACAGTGGAAAGTCAGCCACCAGAAAGGATGAATACCTACCATTTGCATCAACGTGAATGGAACTAGAGAGTATTGTGCCAAGTGAAATAAGTCAATCAGAGAAAGACAATTATCATATGATCTCACTCAAATGTGGAATTTCAGAAACAGGACAGAGGATCATAGGGGAAGGGAGAGAAAAATAAAACAAAATGAAACCAGAGAGGAAAACAAACCCTAAGACACTCTTAACCTCTTAACCAGAGGAAACAAACTGAGGGTTTCTGGAGGGGAGGGCGTAGGGGGCTGGGGTAACTGGGTGACGGGCTTTAAGGAGGGCACACGATGTGAGGAGCACTGGGTGTTACACAAACGACAAATCACTGACCTCTACCTCTGAAACTAAAAAAAAATTTTTTTTAATTTCTAAAAGGAAGGAAAATGCCCTATTAAAAAAAAAAAAAAATCAGGAAAGCCAGAGAAAGGCTGAGGAGCTGGTCCAGATCAGAGGAGGCCCCAGAGGCAGGAACTCCACCACCTCGCGCCCTGCGCTGGAGAGGGAAACCACCAGGGACACACCGGGTCACCAGCAGGCCTGGACTGCAGCGGAGATTACGGCCTGGCTCGGTGCTGAGCCAGGCCGGCTGCTGTCTGCGCCCGGGGAGGGCAGCCCGCATTCAGAAACGCACACTGAAGCGTTTGGGATCGGGGGCCATGACATCTGCAGTCACTCCCCGAAAGTTCACAAAACACGCGTGGGGATCTGCGTGTGCGCACAGAGGACAGGGAGAAGGAGACAGGAACCAGCAAGTCGAGATAAATCAATGCAGCCGAAGTGAACCGGTGAATGTGGGGAAGAGCAGTCCAGCATTCCGAGGATTTTTGTGACTTGTCTGTAAGTCTGAAATCATGTCCAAATAAAAAGTTTTTAAAGGAATTACATAAAGTCCTACTGTGCCTTTTCTTTTTTGTTAATAATGTTAAAGAATATGAAAAGGCAAGTGAGAGGCTGTGGAAAGATAGTCACAATCTATGTATCTGATGCAAGATTTATAGCAAAAATACAGGAAACAAACTCCCATCTACCCAATAATTAAAAGACACACAATCCAAAACAACGGCCTGGCTGCTTCCTGAAGGATGAGGAGGGATGGCCAACAAGCACAAAACACGCACTCATGCCTGGTCATCAAGGAAAGGGAAATTAAAGCCACGTTCACACCACGAGAAAGGCTGAAGCTAAAGAGACAGACGAAACCAGGAGCCAGGGAGGGCAGCTGTCTTCTGCAAACAGCGCCGCCGCAAACCCTTAGGAAAAACGTGTATCTACCCAGGACGTGGAACTCGGCCCCACGGCCCTCGGCAACAAGAAACGAGAACCTGTGTCCACAAAGACTTGCCCAAGAAAGCTTGGAGCAGCTTTATTTATTAGCTGGAAAAGCCCACCAACGGTAAAACGAAAAAAGAAATTTGCAAACCACACTACCTGATAAAAGAGTAACATCCAGAACCCAGAGAGAACTCCTGAACCTGCAACGAAGCAACCCACCAGCCAACTCAAGACGAGGCCACGGACTCCAGCAGACACGCCCCGACGAAGACACAGGCCAACAAGCCCACGAGAAGACGCTTGGTGGCACTGAGCGTCAGGGACACCAGCCCACCCCCACTCCCACGCCTGTTATCAATAAAACCACACGGCGAGGGTTGGCGAGGTTACGGGGAGCCATTACCCTCGCGCGCCGTGGGGGGACGTAAAATGGCACGGCTGCTGTGGAAACCAGTGCGGGGTTCCTCCAAAAACTAAAATAGAATGACCACACGAGCCGGCAATTCTGCTTCTGGTGTTTGCCCGGGAGAACTGAGCGGAGGGTCTCGAAGGGATATGCGTGTGCACGTGTCTGCGTTAGCGGCATCCACGGCGTCTGGGACGCGGAGGCCACCCAGGCCCACCAACCGACGGCTAGATACACAAAACGCTGATGCTCACGGGGGAGCCCTTCTTCAGCCGTGAGAAGGAAGTACGTTCTCCAACACACCACGGCGCGGAAGGGCCGCGGGGACGTGATTCCGAGTGAAGAAACCAACCACAGAGGGACAGATACTATACGATTTCACAGGACGTGCATTCTGGGGAGGGACAGAGGCGACAGCCACACAGCAAATGTGATTGCATCCAATGCCACCAAACTGCACACCTGAGAACAGTTAAGACGGTAAAGTTTGTATTACATGTATTGTAACCACGAGAAAAAAAAGGAAGTCAGAAAGCTACTCAACTACACACTTTAAAACTGTTTAGGCCTTGCGAATTCCTTAGTAAAATAAGATATTTCTGAAAAAGACAAACCAAAAAAACCATTTTCAAAAAGTGAGTGAATTGGGGCACCTGCATGGCTCAGTCATTAGCCTCTGCCTTCGGCTCAGGTCATGATCTCAGGGTCCCGGAATCGAGCCCCACATCGGGCTCCCCGCTCCACGGGAAGCCTGCTTCTCCCTCTCCCACTCCCCCTGCTTGTGTTCCCTCTCTCGCTGTGTCTCTTTCTGTCAAATAAATAAATAAAATCTTTTAAAAAATAACCTTAATTTCTTAATCTTAATTATTAATCTTAATAATCTTTAATAATCTTAAAAAAATAAAATCTTAAAAAAAAAAGTGAGTGAGTTGGTATCTTTCCTAAAGCCATAAGCAGAGCCCAACGTTCAGGACAAAGCAGAGGACTCGGCAGCAGACCCCTCTCCGTCAGGGTCCGCCTGTGCGCGGGGGGCACTCAGCCCTGCCTGCTCGAGGGAGACTGAGGGCCGAGCCTGGGCTGAGCGGGTGGAGAGGCAGCCACACCGTATGGACGGCAGCGTGCTCCAGGGGGCAAGCCAGGTTACCCTGGAAGACTTCCAGAAAACCCTCAAGACCTCTAGATTTCCGAGTCCTAAATGTTGACGTGTACATCACTTCCAGGATAAATCAGGGCACGATACTCATATGCCAAACAAAGACATCAAAATATTCGGCTCTGAGGAGTCCCGGGCACCTGGCAAACACTTTGATCTTTGTTACATGGACTTGTTTTGTCCAAAGAACACACATAAATAATAAGTAGCTAACATCTACCTTCTGGAGATCTGGAAGTTATTTTACTGTGTGACTCCACAAAAACGACTGTTTTGACCCCTGGCAGCCTCCTGGGGATCTGCGCTTATTCCCACCTACAAATGCAGCGAAGACACTGGGTCTGGTTGTTTTTACAGCTGCCTCGTCCTGTGTCACTCTCTTATGATCGAGGGAGTCTGCTGTGCCATCATTAACGATCAGCCGACCCTGAGGGAGCCCACACTTCTCTCCGAACAGGCCGCCTGCTGGGGGTGCCCTGCCCCCCGTGCTCTACCTCCCAGAGGGGAATAAGTGCCCCCTTCGGCTCTTTGCAGCTAACCCAAAGACAAGTCACAAAGGGCTTTAGCCGTCTGGCCAACTAAAAGACGCGAAGACTTCACGACAATTGCCAACAAGGAGCGTGGCTTCTCAAAGCGCTCCTCCTAGTTTGTTTTCAAGGACTACCAAATACTCGGGACCCAAACACTTCTCTCAGACTCAGGCGACCGGGTAGAAACCAGAACCACTCTCGGCCCGCTGGGTTATGCCCGTCTGCCATCGGAAGGGGGCAGGCCTCACAAAGGGCCTCGGGAGACGGAGGCTTCTGGCTCCCGGTCTGACGCGCAGACGACGCAGGTCCGTTCTGTCTCTTCAAGCGTCAGGCATAAAAGGGCACGAGACGTAAGGCACACATCCTGAGAACAGGTCTCGGCACCAGAGGCGGCATCCGTGAGGGAGCGCGCGGCGGCCCCCCCTGTGCGGAAGACCTGGCTCAGAAATCCTGTTCCAAAGAAAAGCACGTTTATGTTTTCGGCTCTTCGACTTCCAATTCTGCAAAGTACTTGAGAGACGTGCGTGTAAGCTGACTGGACACTGGGTGGCGGTGGACAAATCTGCCTCCGTTTCCTGGTGTGACGAGGGTTCCGCAGCAGCAGCCCCGCCGTCTGGAGACGCGCGGCCCGCCCTCGGAGCAGTGACAGTCGAGGACCGAGCGACGTGGGCCGGGAGGCGCGGAGGCAGGCACCCCGCCAGGTCCACCACAGGCTTCTCTCTCCCTTCATACTTGAAATCATCCATAACCAAAAAGTCAAAAGAAGAAAAGATTGTACGTGCCACAACGTTCACGGTATTCGAACAGACGATGGCCGGAATTTGCTTCTGAATAAATCACACCAGGTTGTGGGAGACGACGGACCGAACAGGCTGGCGCACGCGGCCGGCCGCGCGGCCTGGCTCACGTCACTAGGCCGTCGGCCCCTGCTCACGTGTGAGGTGTGCCCCGCGGAACGCTCTCCCCTGGGGACAGAAAGCGGGGGACAGACCCGCAGGTGGGAGGCAAGTGAAGAGCGCGCTCCGCGACTGCCCGCAGAGGGATCCGGGCCGAGCTGGTCGCAGCTGTCCCCCCGCCCGGGCCGCGTCCCCACCGACTCGCAGACACTCCCGGGGAAGGACGAGGGCCAGCAGCGCCCCATGCCCTCCCCTCCAACATGGAGACCTGTCTGACTCAGGCCCACCCGCCGGGGTGCGCGGCCCCTCGCTGCTCCGTGCCCTCAGCAGGCCGTCTGTGCGGACCCCTGCCTCGCGGCCTGGGACCCCTTCCCAGGCTGCACTGAAGAAAGCGCAGCTGACGGCTGTACGAGGGAATCCGATATTCCGTGTTAGGAGAAACCTCTGTGCCACAAAGAACCGATGACCTATGACACACCGCCTTCCAAAAGCTCCATGAAGCGGCGACACACGGCAAAGCCACCTGCACTGGGTAAGCGTTTCCCGGAAGAGTTACCGAATAACGATAGTGCCCCGTGACACATCCGTTTCCGCGTACAGACCCCGGAATCACAGGCAAACTGTAATTTAACATTCGGAGGGAACGGTCTCTACACGTACGCCAGACGCGGGGGCGCCAGGCCCACGGGCGACTTGGCCGGCTCCCTTTGTGTCTCCTTCCAAGGGCAGCACCGGGTGCCAGCCCCGAGCCCTCCCCCCTGGGAGGTCCCCCACCACGCCGGGGCGCCCACCCCCGCGGCCAGACGCGCTCACACGCAGCTGCATTCCGGCTGCCGTTTCTGGTAAGAAAGAAACAAACGCGGAGCTGGGGACGACAGCTTGACTGGAATGACGGTGACAGCGTGTCCGGCCACAGTCAGAACGCCCGCCCCGGGTCTGCTCGCCCGCTCAGGACTCTGGACTGTGCCGACCTGAGGGGTGGACGGCAGGAGCAGATGAGAAAACAAAACAGCACCTCCGTGCGGCACCGCCTCCCCCCACAAGGCTGCCCCGAGACCGTCCCCGGTCCTGGTCCTCCAGCAGCTGCACGCGACGCTGGCCGGCCGGTCGTCATCGCAGGCGCCGTCATCCTTTTATTTCTACTCTACGTGTCAAATTGTCTTCTGCTTTTGCAAACGGAAGACCGAATCTTAAGTATAGCATGATCTGAGTTTTCCAAAGCGTCTCCATCAGTGACATAAACGTCGTCTCTATGCGACACAGTGAGCCCCGAGAAACACGGGGCTGAGGGACACCAAGCCCCGCACAGTCCAAAGCCTGCGTGTAACTTTCGACTCCTCCGAAATCGTAACCGCTAACAGCTACAGTTTGACCAGAAGCCTGACCGGTAGCAGGAACAGTGACAAACATATATTTCGCAAGTAGTATGTATTACACGCCGCGTTCTTACGATAAAGTCAGCTGGACGAAAGAAAATGTCACTTAAGAAAATCGTAAGGAAAAAATATACACTTACAGTACCGTATTTACCCAAAAAATCTTTTTCTGTTGTAAGTGGCCCCGTGCAGTTCAAACCTGTGGCTCGAGGGTCAACTGCACTTCTTCCAAGAACCGTAGAGACCCTTACTCAGTTATGATACAGTCACACAAAGTCACGGTGAGAAGACCTGTATCGCTTGTGCCGAGTCAAGCTTTATAAATAGCCTATGAGAGCTACGTTAAAGGGGACTCATGCTTCAAAACACTCACGATGCGGTATTTGCGAGTCGAGGCTATCACGCACGCCTACGCACGACTGATTACCGCCGGCCGGCAGAGCATTCTACCCCCACGCAGACGGGAAACGAGTGCGACGAAGCTGTCACGAGGAAGAAGCGATTCCCGCGACCCCGCGCTGACCTGCTGTCCACACTGCTGACGGCAACTGTGCGGCGTTATTTAACAGAAGCGATGCTCGGGGCGCAGCCCGGGGCCCTCCTCACCTTGCCGTCCACTCCGGAAGGGCTGCGGAACACGTACTCCAGCTGAAAGACGATGGCGAATGCGGGGTGCCGGACCATCTCAGGGAGTCGGAGGCGGCTTCTCAAAACCAGAGCCTGGTTTCCGGAGCTGGGTCAAGAAGACAGGGCAGCAGCGGGTCTGGCAGGGCTCCCGTGGCCCTGCACCCCCCACGCGGTGCGGGGTGTGCCCCCAACGATGCCGCTGAGCTCTGCTGGGGGTCGAGCCCCCAAGGCAGCTCCCAAACCAGAGCCTTTCCAGGTGCCTCGATCGACACTCGCTCCAAGTCGCCAGGGCTTATGTCAGGAGCACGGACGATGCGGCCAGGTGTCCAGGGAGGCTCGTCCTCCAGGGCCAGCCGCTGCCCAGCCTTGCCCGGGGCACCCCTCAGACAGCTCTCTGATTCTGACTTGGGAACACAGGACCGAACAGGGCGGCAGAACTTCCTGCCTGCTGGCTCTCCGCCATCTGAGAGCCCGCTCGCAGGCCCAGTGGGAGGAAAGCACGCCAGGGTCTCCTCAGACCCCACGCAGTCACAGCGGGGGGGCGCCCGTCACGCTAACTCCAGAGCTGTCACAGCACGAGTCAGGAGTTTTCCAACGGGACAACACTGAGGTCTGCTCTGACGGGCGGAAGTCAGCCAGAGGAAACAAAGGCACCAGAGAGGAAGCCCCGGCGGAGAAGCACACACTTCCCATGCAAAAGCAGCTCCAATTGGTTCTGATCCCCAGTTCCGTGCAGCCTCGTACCTCCCAATTCCACGGGGCCGGACCCCACACCCCGGGGAGAATACCTGGCCTTCGAGGAGGAGCCAACTCTCCTGCTGAAGCTGGCGGAGCGCGTCAAGGCCACGTCCATCTCGGGCACCAGCACCACCACCTGCGGCCTCTGCACGAAGCCCAGACCGTTGTGCACGCCCACGCAGAGACGGCGCTCCAAGATCTCCAGCGCGCTGCCGTCCAGGACGCCCCCCTAGGAGAGCACACGGCACACACGTCAGTCCCTGGGCGGAAGGGCAGAGGCTCCCAGGGGAGAGGCAAGCAGAGAAGAAACCCTAACGGCCGTCTCGGGCGTTTCTGGACCAGAGGGTGCTCGCTGAAGATGAGTCCAGGCAAACACGAGAGCCACTGGCCTTCGGGCATTTTCTAGGCAGCTGTGGGTTTTCCGCACGGTGTGGTCTTCTCAGGGCAATTCCCCCAACACCCCCCCAGGTGGGGGGAACCGCAAACTCGTGCTCAGGTTTCCACGGCTGAGCTCAATTCTCAAGACGCAGCGAATGCGAGCAACCAGCGCGGGAGCCCCCGGCCCCCGGGGCGCCTCTGCCCCCAGACACAGAGGCCGGAGGCTCGGGCCGAGGGGCAGCAGGAAGAGGGAGCGCGGACGCAGTAAGTCATGAACCAATAACACGGAACCTGCCCCAAAGTGATCGCTGGATATTAAAGTGTTTCATCTTAAGATGAAAAAAATGTACAGGCCCTTTAAACAAACGAGCCAGGATAGTCCTCCAGGCGATTACCGTTTATTAAATTACGGGATGGCGGTGAAATGATTCCTGAACCTTCAAGTTTTCCTCGTCGCCGGTTAATCGAGCTGAACAGAGCTAAAGTCAGCCTATTAGTCTCGGGGGAGTGAGAACAGGGCGACCGAGGGGACAGTAGCTAGGGGCTGGACGAGAACAAAAATACCAAGTAGTAAAAACACGTAATAAAGTGATCTTTACGGGAAAACATAAAATTCAACAATGCAACTCCTAAAGCATCTCTCCCCTCACGCGGCCCGTGCTGAGCAGTAAGAACACGGCAGACCCACGGCGAGACTGGGGGCTCTCCGTCAATCCTCCTCTCTGTTCCTATTTCGTGCACGACCTCGTACGGAACCGCCTTGTCAAGAACGGGCAGAGAGCAAAAAAGGACCATCTCCTCGAGGCAGGCATGCGTGTGTGTGTGTGCATGTGCGTGACTGAGACGGCCCGCCTCACCCCACTGCTAGGATGGGCACCTGCGGACAGAACCGCTCACCGTCACGACCGAGATGCGCTCAAGGCCTGCGATGGGCCGGTCCCGATGCCCTTCGGGCGCAACGGTGACCCCAGCCGCGACCCTGTCCTCCTGGTACAAACCTCCGCAGGGGGACTGATGGTAGGGCAAGGACGGGGTAAGGAAACCAGGAGCTCTCGGGAGGGCCAAGCACCGGGAGAAAGGACGCAGGGTGACGCGCGGACGGAGGCTGCTGGAGGAAGGGGCCGCGGCCGCAGCAGCACACTCGGGGGGCCCGTCAGAGCAGTCGGGTTTGCCCAAGACCTGAAGCCCGAGGGGCGCCAACAAGGGTCTGGACACAGAACATACAGGAGAGCGAGCCCGCTGTCCAAAGGCCAAGTGGGGACAAGCTGTGGCCCGCGACCAAGAGTTTGTGGCAGCGTGTCGCGCACCAGGCAGAACTGTGCCCGTGACGGGGGCCTCCACAGAAAGCAGGTCTGCTGCGATAAAATGACTGAGGCCTCCAGTCCCGTCCTTGGAATGAGCCAAATATCGCGCCAGTGCTCTTTGTAAGTGCAGATCATTTTATTGGTTTCCCTATGCCCGTTTGGTGATTTAATAGACTTTTTAATGAAGGCTGTTTTAATACATAATGAAACCAATGTCAGGGTCTCGGGGCAACGGCACCTTCGTCACACCAAGGCGAATACAACGGGCAAGGTGCCCCTCACGAGCCACTGCAAGAGGGAGCACGCAGGACCGCGTCACCAGCGGCTGGACCGCCCACCCCATCGGAGGCCGGCCGCTTCCCCACATCCGCCCACCCGCACCGCCACTGTTCACAGTAAATCCCCCCACGAGAGACGGTACCTCCCGGAAGTGATCGCTGACAAGGAGTTCCAGCAGCTCTGCCTCAAACTTCTCAAGGGAAGGATACAGCGTGAAGAATAAATCGTCCAGGTACCACGTGACAGACTTCTGAAGGTGAGGCTTTCGGAGGGCGTCCCCTGAAACAACGAGGGGGCTCATGGAGCGTACCCGTGGGGGCAGGACCACAGAGGCATCGGGGGGCTCTCACCCACCGAGGTCCAGGCCGTGGTGCTAGGCCCTCCGGACAGAGAGGAGCCCACACGCACAGCACTTAGACCGAACACTGAATCAGAACCCACCTCCGCTCACGCCGAGACACCACGCGGATTAAACAAGCCCAGATTTCATTTATGCCCGATTCCTCCCTCACCTTCCTCCAGGAGCACATCTTCTAATTCAGCAACGCAAAGACCACAGACTAGAGAATGCAGGGTAACACCTGTTCCTATCAGCTTGCTTTCCCCTCATCACGGACTTCCTCTCCGGCAAGAACACAGCCAATGGTGCCATTTCCTATTTCTGGACGTCTACCTTGAGCCATTTGGAAACATGCAGAAAGACTCATGAGCACATCACGCCAACAAGCAAAAACACCGTCTGGGCTGACACCACAAGAGAAAAGTCCCCGTCCTGCGGGGAGGCAGCCCCGACTGGGAGCTCCGTGAGGACAGAAGGGGACGGTGGCTCCCTGCACGCAGTGAGGGGCGTGGTCAGGCCTGCGCGGGGGCCCCCACCAGCTCGGGCACCAAGGCCGGACGAAGGCCACGCTGGCCGCCCTCCCCCTCAACGAGCACACCACCCGGGCCCTGCCCTCCCATTCCGGTCACTACTCTGCTGTGCTCTGTCTCCTCCAAAGCTTTTACATGTAAGATGGAAGGCGCAAAGTCTTGGATCTTAAGAGCGGATTCCCAAGCTGGGGAAAGGAAACAAGTAGCGTGGGACGCGGCGCGGCGGGAACGGCTGTGGAAGCCCCCTGTCATCCCGCCGGGGGTAAACCGGCAGCCAGAGGCGACTCCGGCTTCGCCTACTCGGACCCCAACACCCTTAAAATTATCCACTGAGGGCGCCTGGGTAGCTCAGTTGGTTAAGCAACTGCCTTTGGCTCAGGTCATGATCCCGGCAACCCGGGATCGAGTCCCATATCGGGCTCCCGGCTCTATGGGGAGTCCGCTTCTCCCTCTGACCTTCTTCTCCCCTCTCATGCTTTCTCTCTCTCTATCTCAAATAAATAAATAAAATCTTTAAAAAAAAAAATTATCCACTGACGCCTTCCGCCCCGCTAACCACACTTGCTGAACCTATTCAGAAAAATTAATCAAATGCAGAATCAAATCAGTACGTGCAAGAATACTCATTAAACGTTATTTATAATAGAAAAATGTAAGAAACCACCAAACGCTCACCAGCAGGGGAATGCTGAGCCAACGACCATGCCTCCATATAAAATGAGAATGAAACTCACGTTGTCAAAGCTTATTTAATGACTGAAAAATAATTATAACATCGTGGGTGAAAACAATACACATAACACCGTGTATCAGATCACCTAATGCCAATTCGAGTTGAAAACGTACACATTCACACGTACGCATTAATATGGGAAGTAATCGCAGATGACTGTATCTCCTTCTTCATGGTTTCCCACACCGTCCCCATCACAAATAGGCATTAGATTCTGGGTAGTTCACAAATATGCATATGCTTCTGAGAAATTCTGTGCATTCCTTTCTAAATTTAAAAAGAAGCGTTTAAGCGGCTCAGTGGATGAATCGGAGCCCACGCAAAGTGCACGTATAGTTACTCAGCACAGCCAAAAGTTAAAAACCACCCAAACGTCCATCAAGAGATGAACAGATAAGAAAAATGTGGTCAATCTGCACACAGAGTGTCGGCCTTCAAAAGGAAAGCACTTCTGACAGCTGGACGACCTTGAGGACATGAGGCAGTCACATAAACGGCAAATACTGGCCGATTCCACTCACAAGAAGTACTTAAAGTAGTAAAATGAGAGACAGAGAGTGGAAGGGTGGACGCCAGGGGCAGGGACAGGGAGCAAGCGTTTCCGGGGCACGGAGCAGTTTTGTAAGACGAGAGGTTCCGGCGGTGGACGGTAGGGGCGGCTGCACAGCCCCGGGAATGCCCTTCGTGCCCCCAGCTGCACGGGGTAAGTGGTTAAAACAGTAAATGTTACACTACGTCTACGTAACAATTATTACTGTTACTGAAAACATCCCCCTACTGGGGCTGAACTGCCTCTGTCCTTTGGGGTCTTTTTTTTTATTTTTTTTTAAGATTTTATTGATTTATTTGGCAGAGAGAGACACAGCAAGAGAGGAAACACAAGCAGGGGGAGTGGGAGAGGAGAAGCAGGCTTCCTGCCAAGCAGGGAGCCTGATGAGGGGCTCAATCCCAGGACCCTGAGCCAAAGGCAGATGCTTAACAACTGAGCTACTCAGGCGCCTCTTTTCTTTGGGGTCTTGAGTGTTTCTGTTCTAAGTGAAAACTCGGCACTTGGAGCTCATGCCCGGGCCCGATCCCGCTCTCCCTGGGATGGAACAGGGAGGGAGCCCACCCTAGACGTGAGGTTCCAGCAGAGCCAGGGGGGAGGGACTGGTGCGGCCCCTTCTCCCCGATTCCTCAGCCAGCCACACAATAAGCCTGTGGAAGGGCCCAGAAGGAGCGTGAGGCCCAGGTCAAGGCCCATCGGCAGGCCCGAGAGCAGGGCACACCCCTGCAGTGATCTCCCGACGGTGAAGGCGTTGACTCTAAACCCCCACTGGAGAACCGAGCTCTAAAACACACAGAGAGCGCCCTGAGGCTTTCACGTGGATCGCGGTTTTCGAAAACAACCAAGACATCGCACACCCACGTTCACAGCAGCACTACACACGACAGCCAAGAGGCAGAGGGGCCCAAGCGTCTGTGAAGAGGTAGACGGAGAAACGAGATGTGGTCCCTTCCATGTAATGGACTAGGATTCGGCCTTCGAAAGGACGGAAAGTCCAACACGTGATCCAACGAGGCTGGACCTTGAGGACGTGACACCAAGAAGGGCCGACGCTGAGGATCGCCCTGGAGGAGTCACATTCAGAGATAGGACGCAGGACACTAGCAGCCGGGCTGGGGGAGGGGACGCGGGGAGCTTATGTTTGGGGGGACAGAGTTTCAGTCTGGGGACATGAGAAAGTTCTGGAGGGGGATGGTGGTGAGGGTTGTACAAGGGGTGAAAGTCCTTACTGGCACTGAACCGCACACCTACAGATGGTTAAAACAGTGTACATTATGGCGATTTCACCACAATTTAATCATAATCAAGTCTCTGATATGGTCCGTAAAGGCGAGAACTAGCAACAGCGGTTTTCCTGACCCTGGTTCATAAAGACACGAACCATCTGACTTACAAAAGCATTTCCCAAGAGAAGAAAACAGAAGCGACTTGAGGGACGTGAGACCCAGTTCCGAAGGGACTGTGAAGACAGATGGCATCACCCTGCTCCTCTCCCTTCCACTCCCCTCCCCTCCTCCCTCTCCTCCCCTCCCACCACCGCCCCTCCCAGGTGCCTGGCCAAGCCCAGCCCCCCTCACGGCACAGAGCCTGATGCCTGCAGGGTCTGACCACCAGCTAACACAGACTCACCCAACTGAGAGGGGCCGAGCAGCCCTTACCCTTTTCTCCGCGAGCCGGGAGGAGGCCAGGTATGTGCTGCTGGCCAGACGCCAGAAGGTTCTCAGGAAGAAGGTGGAACACGGGCTCCAGGAGCGGGTGCGGCCGCAGGGTGTACTGTAGGCTGCAGCTCTCAATGAGGGTCATGTGTTTGTTTTCTGGGGGAGAAAACACCTACGTGACAGCTGGAACCAAAGGCCCCTTCGGTCAAACCAGCCGATAAGCTGGCCTCTAAGAAAGAAACACCGTAAGCAGGAAACGTATTTTTCCACAGAGAAGGGGGAATTGCTCTGTAAGTTCAGCCCAAAAAGCAAAAAAAGAATCAGTCCTTAGTAACTCTGTTAGAACCGTACTGATAACATGATCGCTCTGATACGAAGAATTGGAGAGGCAGGGCAGGGGGTTATGGGGGGTGGGGAAGGGATGAAACAAGATGGGACGGGGAAGGAGACAAACCATAAGAGACTCCTAAACTCATGAAACAAACTAAGGGTTGCTGGGAGGTGGGGGGGTAGGGTTATGGACATTGGGGAGGGTATGTGCTATGCAAATGCTGTGAAATGTGTAAGCCTGACGATTCACAGACAGGTACCCTGGGGCAAATAATACATTATATGTTAATAAAAAAATTTTAAAAAAAACTGTAATGATAGAGATACTTGCTTTTAATGCAATTTAATAAAATCTCTCCCGCTCACCTCCCCCAACCCCCGCGTGGTGAAGGCCCAGGAACTGCCTGGTCCCCGCCATCAGAGGGGGGCTAGAAGGCACCCTGGGCCCCAGCCGGCCTCCCTTTTCCACTTGGCAGCAGGACTAGATCCGGGGTGGGGGGAGCCTCTGAGACAGAGCCCTGCCCTCAAGCACACACGCTCTGCTGGGGACAACCAAGACACAAAAACACTGATACTCGCAGCACAAGGGAGGACGGATCGGACCCCAGGACGGTGCATAGAGTGGACAGCGAGCTGGGGGAGTGGAAGAGGGAGAGCAACCTGGAGAAAGCAGGAGCTGAGAAAGGCCCAGACACAGAATTCAGAAAGATGGAGGGAACAGCACCCTCGGAAACTGGGATGCAAGAAGAGGGAGAGCTCAGAATCACAGGGCCTTGGGGTTGAGAGGAACCAGGGACGTGCCCTCTACTCATCTCCACCAAAGAGTCTTGCTGGGACTTGATTTCTTCCACTAACAGGGGCCTCACCACCTCCTGAGGCACACTATGTTATTTCATGAGAAAAGAACTAAATAGGACCTACTGCATTCGTTAGGAAAACAAATTAATGAAAACTCTATTTTTCATACCTAACCACTACAAACGTGGGGTCTGCTTACTTTAAACCTTTAAATGCCCCGAAAGGCATCCTCCCGTGTGGCTGGTTGGAGACACTGGCCGGGCCCCCGTGGAAGGCAAACAGGAGAAATGCCACAACCCGGCCCCCGGGCCCAGCACCGCAGCTTCTGGGACTTCCACCCACAGCGGCGTGGGCACAGGGGCCGGAGGGCAGCCGTCCACACCAGCGACAAGCCCGAGCTCGGTGCCCAGGTCCACCCAGCATCCACTCGCAGAGCCTCTGGGTCGAGCATGGAGCACACACTCGACAGCATACACGCGGCTGCGCGGAGAACGGGGGGCGCTCTCCAGGCACCACGAGGAGACCGTCTCTAAGGTGAACCGTTACAGGGAGAAGCAGAGGGAAAAATGAGAGCCGGACACGCGCCTCTGCTTCTGTCCCAACACAAAGCCCCCCCACCCCCACCCCGGGTCCAGGAGACTCAGAGAGGCCACCTGGGGCCCAGGGGAGGGAGCAGCAGTGGGGGGAGGAGGCCTCACTGAACCTTTTCATGCTTTTCTATGCTATTTTGATTCTGAATCATGTGGATGCATCACCTACTTGGGCAAGAAAGGCCTACGTCTGGAAATGCCCACGAGGAGGTGGGCCACCGGCCACCGGCCCGTCCTCGGGCACTGCCGCACCCACACAACCTTCCCGGCTGCCGCGGGACCAGGCGCTGGCTGTGCGCATCCTTCTGAAGGTCCTGATCCTGCGGCGCCCGACTGGCTCGGTCACGGAGGCAGGGGACTCCTGCGCTCAAGGGCGAGAGTTCAAACCCCACGTTGGGCACGAAGCCCACTTAACATAAAATTAATACTTAAAAAAAAAAAGTCCTGGCCCTAAGGGTCCTCCAGGGCACAAAATGCGGGCAAAGTAATGCTTAGACTCAACTGACAAAGAACCTAAGAGCCAATCTTCATCAGTAAAATTAAGCTCCAGACTAATCCCTCCCTATGGTGAAATTTCCCCCAAATTCAGCAGGCCGTGGAAGGGCTGGCGTTAGCTCGATCTTTAACTCAGGCTCAAAATTCCCATCACAGAATCCAGGCAACAACTCAAAGACACAGAAAGTCGCCCTCCCCAACAGATCCACTTCCAACCACTTGAGCCCCTCCACGCCCCTGCCCTGGGCCAGCTCCGGCCTCCCCCCTTCACCCCGGGCCTCCAGCCCCGCCTCCTAGATGGCTTCCAGCGGGCGCCCCCGTCCATCCTCCACGCGGCCAGCAGCCCCAGCGGGCCACCCAGCCCCCCGGGTCCCAGCGGCACGGCAGGCAGCCTGGCTCAGACAGGCCCCCCGGCTGCGGGGCCTCGAGGAGGACGCGGGCGTCCCTGCAGGACGGTCCCCCGCAGTCAGGCACAGCTGCACGGCCTTGCCGAGCCGGACGGAGCCCGGAGCCTCACGGTGAAAGGCTTCTGGTGCCGGCGTGGCCGCTGACACAGAGCAGCTGCTTCCTCCGGTGGACGAGGCCCTGCTGCAGAGGCCAGGAGGCTGGAGCCCGCACACCGGGGCTCCGGGGCTCCCGGGGCCGTGGGCGCGAAGGGACACTGTCGCCTCAGCCCGGCATGTGAGGGTTCCCTCCGTCGTGTCAAACACCCAGCCCGGGACACACTCTGCCCTGACGCGCCCAACACGAGCTGAGCTGACGAAGGCTCGCGCCGAGAAGAGCACACTCAAAGCAGGTGTCCCTCGGGAAAGCTGCGGGGCGGCCGCGAGGACTCCCACGGGCCGGCTGGGCCTCATCGCTTACGTTCCACGGGGTCCTGGAGCAGCGGGTGCAGGAGGGCGCGGGGGGAGCCGTGGTACAGCCGCAGCCTGCAAAACAACCGCACGCCCGTCAGCCCGCTGCCCCGGCTCCGTCACCGGTCGGCAGCCACGCCTGTCGCCCCGCGCCTGCTCGAGCTCTCGCAACGCCTCACCACGCTCGCTCGGCAGGAAAGACACAGTCCCCGGCGCTCCCGGCCACACGCCCCCCGCGCACAGACGGGCCCCAGAGAAACCACCCCAGGAAGAGTCATCAGCGCGGAAACGACCCACGAAAGACAGCATGTGGGGAACCCTCGGGGTTGTGTGTCTAGGGCCGCGGTTCTCACCCCGGACACCGCCTCACAGAGGACACCGGGTAATGTCCGGAGAGATTCCGGATCGTCACAGCTGGGGGGGGGGGGGGGGGGAGGGCCTGGGATGCGGCAGACGCCCAGCGAGGACACGGCCGGCCCCAGATGGCAGCGAGCCGAGGCTGCGAAGCCCCGTCCGGCGTGACAACGTAAACTCCAGCCCCGGCGGACGGGGTGACACGCTGCCTTCTCCGTCCGGCCGTGTCCTGCTCCTGGACGGATACCCTCTGCTTACGGGGCGTCTGTCCGTGAAGAACGTACCAGTTAGCACCCACGTAACCTCACTGATGTGGCAACAAAGGCAGAAGAAAAATGATGACTACCTACAGCCCACCGACAAGTCCTCAAAGCAGGCAGAGTGCCCTTCCTCTAAGGGACGCAGCTGCCTCGATGTTAATACTCTGCTGAGGGCAAAAGGCAATCTTAGCCCGACCCTCAAGACCCTCTGAGTCTACTTCAACACAGAAAAATTCCTTTGCCAGGGCTTACATGATGATTTATCAAATTGAGAACACACTTAGCCAAAGTGTTTTTATAAAACATTATAAATGTCTAATCAAATCATAACTAAAGAAAAAAGATGTTCTTATTTTTCATTTGCTTCAATGAATTTGTTAAATTCAAAAACATCTGTTATACTAAAAGATACCCTACATAAAATAACAGGTTTTTGATGTTCCCAAAAAAAATTTTATAAAGTGAAAAAAGAAAGAAAAAAAATTCCTTTGGAAACCTCCTTTATCTCGGAACCCCCAAGATACACATTGGCTATCACCCCCAGGCATATGGTCCACCGATACACATCTGAAGGGCCTCATGACTAAGACTTTATTAGACGGTAATACATGACCTTTTCCCAACCATAGCTAGTCCCCTCAAGGTCCTGGAAACCTTGCTTCCCAACTCCTTAAAGACTTGGGCTCTCCCTAACCCTCTCCCAACTTCAGACCATATGACGGGCCACTCCTCACGACCCCCGTGCAGCTCTCTGTGCCCACGGGTTCTGTCCCTGTGCTTTAACAAAACCACCTTTTTGCACTAAAGACGTCTCAAGAATTCCTTCTTGGCCGTCGGCTTCAAACCCTAACGTCTTCCCTACATCACTACGACGTGCGTAGCGTTCTCTCTCACGCCCAGAGTGAATGAATCAGTCAAGAGTTTGAGTCACTGGCCTAAAACCCCACGGGAGTAAGTGAGAGCCCACGTCCATCAGTGCCCACACCCAGGGCCTGGGCCGGTCCCACGCCAGCCTCAGGGACAGTCCTCGGCTTACCCGGGAATGGCAAACCGTGACCCGCCCAGCACACAGCGTTGGGAACAGACCACAGCACAAGCTGACAATCAAGAAGCTTCCTGGCATGGCCAACAGTGAGCAGTTAAGTCCCCACCAAACGATGCTGGAAAAACGAGGCAGATACCGCTTGTCCTGGGAGGCAGAGGTCGGAGATTCCAGCTTGTTGCCGAAGATCCGAAGAATTCCAAACCCGCACGACAGAGCCTGGAGGGAGCCGTCCCGCTTCCGGCCTTCGGTGACCACCTCAACCACGGCCACCACGTTCGGGTGGCTTAAGGACGTGTGAAAGTACACGGGCTGCAAAATAGAACCACGACTCGGGTGACGGACTGACCATCCGGCAGCCGCAGAGAGCATACGAGGAAGGGCGCCCTCGCTCTGCCGTCATGTCAATGCCACGAGCGTGTGACCGCGTGGAACCCCAGGGCGAGGCACGGGAAGGCGAGGAGGGAACAGGCACGGTACAGTCGCTCCCTCGGAGTCCAGGAACACCCTGGAGCGCCCAAGACCCAGGACGGCAGACTACCGGCTTCCGCTCCAGGAGCTTCCCCCCCCCCCCAGAAAATGCCGACAGACCGCAGGCACCCCCCCCCCACGGCCCGGTGAGGACGCGGTCGCTGCAAACACACACGTGCACGCACACACACGTGCACACGCACAACTTCACAGAGCACTCACTGCATAAAGCTTCGACACGACGCACCAACAGACTCTAACCACCGAGCTGTGCGTGACCATTACGAGGCCCCACCTCAACTAGTTCTCTCTCAGCCACGCAGGAGCCTCCGGCTTCTGGAGAGGCTCTGAGGCATTCCCAGATCAGAGCCCAAGTGACATCTTTTCATGACAAAAATCGCCTTGACATCATTTTCTTACAAGATTTTTTTTTTTTTTGACTCTAAGCCAAGCAGATGGTGTCCAAATGGCCCCTAAGAGGCTTTCCGCCTGCACCGTCCCCACTCCCTCGGGTGCACGTGGAGCCCCCGCGGGGCCCCATCCCTGCCCATCACCCGGGGGCGGTGGAAGGGCTCAGACCCCCGCCGTCCAGCCTCGCACAGTGCGCGCTCCCATGCATGCGGGCAGCACGAGGGCACCTCCGCTCTCTCTGCTCTGCTGTTTCCTTCTACCTCACGAGGCCCCGTGCGGCTGCTTTGATTTAAACTAACAGACGTCGCAGGCACAGAAGATGGGGACGGGGACGCTGCCAGGTTTTGCAGAACGAGCCTAGATGAAGGCGCTGTGCTGTGTGGCTCTGGACACGGAGGGGTCCCCAGAATCGCGTCCGTGCTGGGGCCCAAGCACGGGGGCCGGGCCACCCGCTGAGCCCAAGGCAGGGAGCCGTAAGGCAGGGCCAGGCTGGGCTGATGTGAGGACATGATTTAAACGTGGACTAATCCCCCATTAACGAGTCATTACCACGGTGTCACCAGGAAAACGTTTACTGTAATCACAGACTGTCAGCCCCGGAGAACAGAGACACACATTAAAACATCAGCCGGGAAATATAAATCGTTATTCTATTATCTTTTATTGCAAAATGATGAAATAACGACCACTTACAGCTGACAGGTGGTTGGACCAAAAGAGAATTATGTTTCTGTTTCCGAGACTCGAGAACTGTTTTCGAAAGCCCCACTGTAGTCAGGTTTGTCCCTGTCTCACCTCTTAAATTTATACCTGTGCACATTCGTGTTAGGAACACTACCCGCGTTTCCTTTTGGCAGCGAAACAAATATTTTAAACCCCAATGCAAAGCCACAGTCATCGCCCACTCAGAGGTCACCTTGAAATTGCTCTGCCTGGAGGCCGTGCGTGGGACCAGCTGCTTCGGCGCGTCCCAGCTTCAGTCTATGGCGCCTCCCTCCCCTTTCCGTTTACCCCCGAAGCCAAGCGCTCTGAGGCCACACAAGAGCAGAGCCCCGTTGTTGTCTGCAAAGACCCCACCTCCAACCAGGAGGGCCGGCCACGGGAAGGGCAGCCGCCTGACCTTGACCCGAGCTCTGACGGGTGTTACCATGAAGGTGAGTGCTCTTTTCCAAACATTATTTACAGACCCTTCGGTGTGGGCACAGCACTGAGCGGAAGAATTTCTAAGGAACCTGAAAACACGACTCCACCCTCAAGTTCAAAGGTAAAGGCTAGATTAGCCAGGCATAAAACACAAACCCTGCTCAGGACCGACCAGAAGCACATGGAAGTAGGAGCCTCCCAGGGGGGAGAGCCCAAGGCAGCTCTGCAGTTTCTTAGAAAAAAGCCCACCAGGCCCCAGAGTCACCCGTGCTAAGCCCCAGTCAGCACAGCAAGGGATGCCTGACCCCAGTGCCGTGCCCAGGCGTGCACCGTTAGCCGGCAGATCTGGAATTCCCAGGTCAGTGCCAGCGAGGCAATCTCCTTGGGTGACTTCTCCCACCCCCACAGGAAGGTCACTTTGCCTGAAAAAAGTCTCTCTTTGCTAGAAACTTCTTCCCACCCCATTCTTCTCTAACAGCCTTTCGCTTCATCCCGCTCCCCGGAGCTCCTACTTGCTAGACGAGATGCTGCCCAATTCACGAGTCCTGAATAAAGCCAATTAGATCTCCAAATTTACCCAGCTGATTTTTGCGTTTTAACGGGCTTTAATCCCCTGGTTGCCTTGCTGGGGACTGTCCCCAGGAGGGCAAAGTCGGGCCAGCCCGGTTCGCCTGTACCCGGGCCCTGTGCCCGCCTTCCGGCCCGGAAGTGGGCTCTGCCACACACACCGCCAGCACTCGGCTCACTCAACCGGCAAACCAGCCTTCAGTCTGAGGACATTTAATTAACACCGCGCAGCAAGCTTTCAGAGGGAAACTCTGGGCATCAACTGAAATCACGTGATTAGCAGTTTGAGTCAAGCCCATCAAATCACCTGCGAGAGAGGGCCTCTCGAGACCGAGGGGGGGCCCCATTCACCCCAGTCACATCCCACTCATCTACATTTGACAGGTTTCCTCCCTGACAGGATAAACACATTAATAAATCATGGAAATGCTCCTGTCTTAGTGCCTTCATCTTCAAAACCACGGATGCCATTTTTCCTCGGGGCCAGGCCCCCACTTCTCACCCACATGACAGAACTGAAATTGGGCCTCCGGGGACGCACCTCCGTGGAGAGGCCGCAGCCACGCGTCCCCAACGGCACCGCCCCGCCACCTGCCCCCTTCAGTCCCAAGCGGAAGGCCAGGGGAGAGCACAGCAAAGGTGACAGTCGCGCCTTGCAAACCATTCTTTTTTTTTTTTTTAAAGATTCTATTTATTTGACAGAGAGAGAGAGATCACACGTAGGTAGAGAGGCAGGCAGAGAGAGAGCGGGAAGCAGGCTCCCCGCTGAGTAGAGAGCCCGATGCGGGGCTCGATCCCAGGACCCTGAGATCCTGACCTGAGCTGAAGGCAGAGGCTTTAACCCACTGAGCCACCCAGGCGCCGCGCAAACCATTCTTTTTAAATCGACCTTTGCTAGAACATCTTCAGGGAGGCAGGTAATTTACACACACCTCCCACGGCTCCTATCCGCCAGCTCAGCCGCCCGGGAGAGGCTCGGATGGTTTCCCGTTCACATCCCCCCACGAGACCGAGCGCTCCGAGCACGGGGGACTCCGCCACCCGAACCTCTGCTGGGAAAGGTAAAGTGTCTAGTCCCCAAGACAGAAGCCTTTGTCCCCCCAGGACAGAGCCCACTGTGACCCACGGCAAACGACACACGAGGATCCAGACCCACCCGGAGACGCATCCGGCCCCAGCGGTCGGCCAGCCGAGGCTGAGAAGCCCCGTCCGGAGTGACAACGTAGACTTCAGCCCCGGCGCCAGAGGCCGGCGCCGTTGCCATCACATGCCTGCCGAACGGACGCCCGCTGCTGACCAGGAGTCCGTTCCTGGAGAACATGGGGTTCCGCCCCCACGTGACCTTGTGACGCGCACAGCGTTCGCTCTCAGGCCCAGATGATGAGCCGGACCCAAGAGTTTGGGTCACTGGCCTAAAACCCCACAGGAATAAGTGAGAGCCCACCGCCATCGACTCCCACACCGAGGGCCTGGGCCGGTCCTACGCCAGCCTGAAGGACACTTCCTTAGCTTACCCAGAGAAGTAAGCACCCCCAAGCCCCCCACAGTATATGCTGTTATGAATGAACAACATGAGTTGACAAATTTAAAGCTTTCTATCGTCCCCTATGGCAGGTAATTAGGTCTCCATACATCAAAGGCCCATCACTAGAAGCATCCTGGAGAGCGGCCATCCCCCCACTTCTGGCTCCGAGACCCTGGGGTGCTTTCCGTGGCGCCGGAGAGGAAGGGGTCCTCCCCGGAGGGAGGCTGGCCGCCGTCAGCGCCCCCAGGAGGGAGGCTGCCCTTCGGCTCCCGCCGTGGTCATGCACACCGGACAGCGGCACAGAGGACCCGTGAGAGGCAGCGAGGCTGTGGGGGGGGCAAGACCAGCGCACGCTCGAGACGCTGGGGATTAATCAAGTCCCTCGGAAGAGCTTCCAGACTTTCCCTGGGATTACACTGATTTTCCTCAACAGCATCCACTTTTAAGGAGAGAATCACATGGCTCTCATCACTCTGACGAATGAGAACATTCAAGAACGGTTTCTCGTGGCGTTGGTTAAGGGAAGCAGAAGCGACCCAATTAGCTGTATCCTGAGCTCGGACGGCTGGCTTCCGTCCTCTAGCAACACCGGGGCCTGCGGCGAGCCCTGGGTGGGAGCAAGGCCCGGGAGCACAGCGGCCGTCTGTGGAGAAGCCCTGGGGCTCCCGCCCGGTCCTCCCATAAATAGGAGGAGGAGAAAAATGAGACTGTCAGGGAGGCCCACGCGCAGTTAGTTAAGGGGAGAATTTAAAGGAGAATTATGTCCACCTCAGAAAGAAAACGTAGAAGCTGCACGGTACTCTGGCTCCCCAGGTTATTTTTTAAAAGACACTTTCTGAGAGGCTGAACAAATTCTTAACCATCTCAGCGGAAATGAAAGGTGATTCCTCTACACGAGGGCGGCCTGGCGGGGCGGCTCCGAACTCGGGTCTCTGAGCCCAGAGGCTCCATCAGGCAGTGCCCGGGAGGCTGAGGCCGAGGGGGGAGGAATTCATCCTTCATGGAAACGCCAGGTCAGGTTCAAGGCAAGATTTCTTTTTTCAACGTCTTTTTCCAGGACACTGTTTGCCGAGTAATAAAATCGGGGCAACACAGGACACGGACGACTCAGGAACCAGCCCCGAGCACACGAGCTTAGGTCACCAGTCCACACTGGGGCTGGACAGCCGCGGTGATTCCCAAGATGGTCCCCTGCCACCGGCGGCCCGCCCACCTCCAGTCAGATCTCCCCCGGCCACCGCTGAGCAGTGCCGCCAGAAAGGGCAGGCAGCTAACCAAGTCAGAGAAAGATCTGCTCGGCCTTTCCGACTCCCCTCGACACGGGCCCAGGGCACTCATTCCCACAGGCGCACGGGCAGGGGCACGCAGCTCTCCCGCGTGTCGGTGCCACCACGGGAACAGCCCGTGTGCAGGGAGGGACACAGGACACACACCACGCACACGCCGCACACGGCACACGGGATTGTCTTTCTTGAACTAAGCTGGAAAGAAACCTACTTCCCTGTATCCGGAGCATCGAGGAAATGAGAGGAAGTGCTGGGCTCGGAGGACACCGCTGAAGGGCGCGGCAGGCCCAGCGCATTCCTGGGGCGCCACTGGCCTCTGCTGCCCGCCTTGGGCATAGCAGCCGGACCCCAGCAGCTTCCCGAGCCGGTCCGCCACCCGCTCTGCCCGCCGGCCCAGCTGCAGAGCCTCGGCTTCAGCAGCTCCAGGACGGGAGGGCCCAGAGTCCCCCAGAAACGGCAAGCACGGTGGTCCGCACGAACCCACCACGCCCCCTCGCCCTGCCCAGCTCAGCAGAAGACGAGGTGGGAGGGCAGCCGAGGCTGAGCGGGGGGGCGCTCGGCTCCCCAGCCCCACTCGGGACGTGGCCCTGAGCTGTGAGCCGGGCTCAGGACCAGCGGATGTCTGAAGTGACTCGGTCTCCAGGCTGGCGTGGAGCGGAGGCCTCGGGGGTAGGAATGCTACGCCTGGACAAGTCCAGGAGGGGCAGGTCACTTACGCAGGGTCACCAGAGCTGAGCCGCTCTGGGCAGAGCACGGCCTGCGGGACACGACCCCCTACAGGGCACCCCACACTCACCGCGAGCCACAGAAAGGTGGGCCGAGGGGAGGACACGGAAGAGGGGCTCATTCCAAAACCACAACTGCAAAGCACGCCAGGGCCGATTTTGGGGCACGCCTCGTCCCCCAGCTCTCGAGACCCTTCCCAAGGGAGAGTGCAGCCCCGGGAGCAGGGTGGGCGGGCGCAGGCTGCGGACCCGGCCTCCCCAGGTCTGCTGCTCCGGCCACTCCCGGCTGCCTGACCGGCCGGATGGCTCTCTAAGAGGGGACAGGTAACGCCGACCTCTAGGGAAGGTGGGGGGACGCAATCACAGAGCGTGCTAGGAGCCAATGCCCAGCCCACGGCGGCCACACCACTCGCTGCAGCAACGGGCACACGGCCAGGCCTGCCTGGGCCCGACTGCCCACGAGACAGGGAGGAGCCTGCAGCCCGGCCCTGGAAGGCCGCCCCCCGGGGCAGGACCTGAGCCCGGGTCAGGGGACAGCCACGCCAGGGCCGCACCGCTCCTGGCGAACCCCATCCTGCCGCGACCGAGGCGTGAAGGCCACTCTTCACCTGGGCTGACACGGCCCCATGAGGGGTCGCCAACCGGCCCGCACGTGACTCACACGCGGTGTGGCCGGCCAGAGGCCCTTCGGCGGCGTTTGCACGTGCTGCGCGACAGCCTTAACCTAGGACACGCCTCCTGTCCCCAGGACGCACGTTTCCAGCAGGCTGCGACGGACCTTCCTGGCCTCCGGGGGCGCAAGAGCGGCCTCCGCTACCCTGTGGAGGGAGGCCTCCCATCAGAATCCGTCCCCGCCCTGACCACAGTCCTAACTCGGGGTGGCAGCAAGATGCCAAGAGCAGCTCGTGCTCCACTGGCGTCCGGCCGCTTCACGACGGGGCCGGGGCTGTCCCCAGCAGAAAAGGGCCACCAGGGGCTCCGGTCCGTGCAGTGACACCTCCAACAGCGGCTGTGGTCACCACCAGCTCCACTATTTACGGCCCTACCTGTCCCTCAGCCCCACTCTACGCACGAGAAAGATAAAGGCAACGGGGCCTCGGCCGTCCCGGGTGTGTGGCCGTCGCGCCCGTGGCCGGAGCGCGTGGGAGCCCCATCCCGGGCGTGTGGCCGTCGCGCCCGTGGCCGGAGCGCGTGGGAGCCCCGTCCCGGGCGTGTGGCCGTCGCGCCCGTGGCCGGAGCGCGTGGGAGCCCCGCTGCGCCCCCAGCGCCTCCGCTCGCAACTCTGCCCAGGGCCTCCCCCTGCAGGTTCGGCCTCGACGTCTGCTGCGAGGGGAGACCCCCCCTTCTCCACCTTCCTGTGGGAAGTCCCTGTTCTCCCCGGGGACAGCAGTGCACTGGTCCCCTTCCAAAGCTTATCACAGCTCACAGTGACTCTGTCACCGCCCGCCCCCCGTCCTGCACCGCGAGTGCCGCCCCGGGCACCCGGCCCCAGCGCTGGGCAGAGGCTCGTACCCGGGGCGGCCGAACCAAGACAGAAAACAGCTGCCCGCACGCAGTCAGACGCAGCCACGGGGCCAGGCCCCGTTAGCAGGCAAAGCCGGTGCAGCCGCCTGGTGCGGAGAGAGGCACGGGTTCGAGTCCAGCCTCTGCCACCTGCCACCTGGGCAAGTCACCTTCCTTCCAAGTTCCCACTGCTCATCTTCAAGACAAAGAAAGAAGCCAAATGAAAGAACGGGGACAAGGACGGTGAGGGAAAACGGGAGCCAAATGAGATCAATAATTTCCTAACTTTGTTCCAACTTCCAAGGTTCCTCCAAGGCGAGAAGACCCCCGAGCGCCCCTGCTGCTTCGACAGAGCCACACGCTCTCACCTCTTCGGGGCTTTCAGACGAAGGGCCCCAGTGCTAAGACAAGCTCTGCGAAGGCCCGTCGGCGGCTCCACAGCGTTCCTGGCGTCTGTGGTGACCCCAGGTCGTACGTCCTGCCCCTCGGCTCGGGGCCCCAGAGCAGCCCCGCCCGCCACCATGGCCCACCTCCTCGAAGACGATCCTGGACGGCTGTTCCACCGGCCTCACCGCGGTCTTCCACGTCCGCCCGAAAAAGTGTCGGTAGGTGACATCAAAGAGAGACACGCGTAGATGGCAGCCCACCTCCGAGAGCACCTCCAGCACCCCCTAGGAGACAGAAGGAAGTGGCCCTAAGGGTTGGTGACATCGTGAGCCTCCCCCCAGCGCTGAGCGACCAGCCGGGGAGGCCTGGCTCACTTAGCCTCCGTCTTTCAGGTGTCACTGTCCCTTGGGGGGACCGCCTCTCTCCCATGGCCAGCGGTCCTGGCGGGGTTGTGCATCAGAGTGCTTGGCCCTCCCGGAGCCAATCGGAGAACTGAAGTCCCACAGCCGACGCAGGCATGAGATCGCCCCGCGAGGGGCCAGCTAATTCCTGGACAGATGAAGTGGCTTGCCTTCCAGAACATCTGTGACGTGCAAACCAACCAACCAGAGTCCCAACTCCCATCTGACCCTCTACCTGGCTCCTAGACTCCCAGCGGCCCCTGAGATGACCCACACCATCCATCACACCCCCTCCAGCCAGCCCTCGGAGGGGGCGGGGCGGCTGATGGGCCAGACGGGGAGGTGAGGGACAGAAGCAGGAGGGACGGAGTGCCCAGGCCTTGCCCGGGTCTAGCTGCGGGTCCCACGTCCCTAGGGAAGGATAAGGGCATGTTTTCCATGCGGGCTGCTGGGGGCGAGGTGGTGTCGGGTACGGAGGCAGGAAGATGGCCGACAGGTCTGGAGGAGGCCTCGGAGCCCAGGGTCAGTCATGGAGCGGGGGGGCCTCCCCGCACATGCGGCTTCGCACACGGGCTGCCTCTCCGCCCACGTCCTCTTCTCAGGACCCTCTCCCGCCTGTGGCTTACTCCCTTGCCTTCCCCGACCACTGCCATCTAGACCTCCCTCCCGTCCCCTGACCCTGCTATTTCCCCAGGGTTCATCCAGTTCTCGGTGGCCCCCGACCGTGTGTGAACTCTGGGAGGACAAGAGCCCAGGATATTCTCCTCCCTGCTCCATCCTTAGGGCCTAGAACCAGACTTGGTCCATGTAGATACTCGGTGCCCTCACCCCCCAGGGGCCTGCACCTAGGCCTCCCCTCACTGCTGGTCCTGCCCGGGTGCCTCCACCAGCTTTTCTCCTCCTCCTCATCCCCATTCTTCCTCCCCCCTCTTCCCTCCTCCTCTCCCTTCTCCTCCTCTTCCTCCTCCTCCCTCTCTTCCTCCTATCCCCTTCTTCTCCCTTCCTCTCCCTCCTCCTCTTTCCCTCTCCTCCCTCTTCCCTCCTCCTCCTCTCTCCTCCCCCTTCTCCCCCTCCCTCCGCCTCCTCCTGCCTGTCCTCCTCTTCCACCCTCCTCCTCCTCCTACCCCTGCTTCTCACTATGCTCTTGGAGAGGTAAATACCAGCCAGGACCTGCTAAGTCCCAACACTTTCTTACTGACCTAGACTTCTTCCCAGGTCTCCAGACCCGAAACACCCCTCCACCTTGATGCTACTATGTACCCATTTCTATTCAGGTAAGTTTCTAAATGGTCTCTGCTGCTGTGTGAAGACGGAATATGGGAGCGTCATCTGTGTCCCCCACAGTGCTCCAACCATCAATGGTCCCCAGGAAACATCAAACTGAATTGGAATAGCCATTCCAAAGCAAAGAAGTACAATCAACATTCGTGGTAAAAATTAGACTCAATGAAAATGGGAAATGGGACAGCCAAAAAAACATATGAAAATTATTAAGGAAATGTCCTGCGTTTAAAAGCATGTAATATTTTTAGCCAATTCCTTTCACAGGGAAGTCTGCTATCATCTAAAGCTGTCGATTCTCAAAACAACTAAAATCATGCAAACTTGGTAAGACTACACTTGTTCATGTGTTTCCTACTTGGTCTTTCTTTCTCCTACTTGGTCTTCTTTTAAATGCTACCTTTTCACTGATTCTTGAACATACAGCTGACCCTAGAACAGCATGGGTTTGAACGGCAAAGGTCACTTACATGTGGTCTAGTCCAGTTTGGACGAACCCAGTATAAGACTGTAGACGTGTTTTGCCTTCCTTACAATTTTCTTAATAGAATTTTCTTTCCTCCAGCTGACTCTATTTTAAGAACACAGCATACAATACATCTAGCATACACAATACGTGTCAATCAACTGTTTACGTTCTCCAGAAGGCTTCTGGTCAACAGTAGGCTATTACTTGTTAAGTTTGGGGGGACTCCAAAGTTACATGTGGATTTTTGACTGGGGGTGGGGGGTCCGTGCCCTTAACCTCCACGTTGTTCAAGAGTCAGCTATAAAACCTGTCAAACTTTGGATTCCTATGCTAAACCCTGCCTGATCATGAGGTACTATCCTTTATGTCTATCACTAGATGTGATGTCCTAATATATTAAGGATTTTTGTGTTGATATTCACGAGGGACATCAGTATGTACTTTCCTCGTGCTATCCTCGACTGATCTGGATATGGGTTATGGCAGTCTCAAAAAAAACAGCTGGGAAGCATTCTCTCCTCCTCTCTTTTCTGAAAGTTTATCTAAAATTCATATTATTTCTTCCTTTGATACTTCATAAAACCCAACAATGAAGTCATGTAAGTCTAGAGTTTCTTTGTAGGAAGGTGTTTAATTATGAATCCCATTTCTTTAATTAAAGAGGACTTTTTCTCTTTTCCATTTCTACTAGTGTCACTTTTGGTAAGTGGTGCTTTTCAAAAAATGTGCCCACTCCAACTGAGTTATCAAATATGTTGGCACACAAGTTATTCATAATATCCCCCAACTATCTTCTTAACATCTGTAGGATATATAGTAATGCTCCTCCTTTCCTTCCTAATATTGGCAATCTGTGTTTTCTCGCTCTTTTTGCATGATCAAAAAACTCTTGCAGGAGTTTCTCAATCTTATTAATGTTCTCAAAGAATGAACTTCTAGTTTTGCGAATTTTCTCTTATCATTTGCCCTTTCTTTACTGATTTCTGCTAAATGAGCAGAAATCTACCATTTCCTTCTTCTAGTCTCTTTGGGTTTAACTTGTTCTTTTCATGTAGATTCTTATGGAGGACACAGAGGTCGCTGATTTTACACCTTTCTTGTCCTCTTACATAGTCCTATAAAGCTGTAAGTTTCCCTCTAAGCACTAAATTACTTGCATCTCGTAAATTTTGGCATGTTCTTCCATTACTCAGTTCAAATTATTTTCTAACTTCTCTTTGAATTCTTCTCTGGCTCATGGGTTAGTTGGTAGTGTGTTGCTTAATTTCCTGCTATTTGAGGATTTTCTAGGCATCTAGATTGATTTCTAATTTAACACCATACGAGTGAACATGTAACTGTGTGTGTGTATGTATATATATAATATATACATACACACACACACGTGCGTACTCATAAATTACAATCCACTGACTCATTTTCATGGCCCAGCATACAGTCTGTCTTGGTGAATGTTCCACATGCACTTGAGAAGAGTGTGTATTCTATTTGTTGGTTATAGCGTTTTAGAGATGATAGTTGGGTCAGGTGGCGGATGGTGTTTAGATCTTCCAAATCCTTATGGGTTTTTTTGGTTTATTTCTTCTGTCAATCATTAAGAGAGGAGGATTGAAAGTCTCCAATGTGATGGTGAATCTGAACGGAGCTCCCTTTAGTTTTACGCAATTTTGCGTCACGTGTTCGGAAGCTGTGTTACTGCGGGTTGTGGGTGAAGAGCGATCACAGCCGGCCCAACCGTTACGCTTTGAAAGGCCAGTAGACGAGGCTGGCCCTTGGCTGGAAGCTTAGCTTTCAGGAGGGTGCCCATCACCCTACTGACAACGGCCCCCTGTGCCACAACTATACAGAGTGGTTTATGCTGAACCGCTGCTTTCTTGCTGGGAGTCCGGAGTTTGGGGACATGCTGGGCAGAGAAGAGCCACCTGAGCAGTCCTCAAGACCCCACGGCCACTGAGTCTCAAACAAGCTTGCTTCACTGGGAACATTTCACACGTGTTGTCCCAACTCATTGCTGGGGGGAACTGAATGTGTCGTGTGGGGCTCCGCGAGCAGAGGACCCCTGAAGCACATGCCTAACCCCCCTCCGCGTCCCCCCACATGCCTTTCCCAGGGCTGATCTTACTCTGCGCCCTTTCACTGTAGTAACTCTTTCCTGTGAGACTGATTATATGCTGAGTCATGCCAGTCTCCCCTGTGAGTCATTGAACCCCGGGGGGGGGGGGGGGGGGCCTTGCAGGCCTCAACAGAGACGCGTGCACACTCAGCACTGTCCTATCTTCTTGATGGCCGTCGTCACTACAAAACGCCCCTTTATCTCTGCTAATACTCCTCATCGAGAAGCCAACTTCATCCGACATCTGCCACAACACAGAGGTTTCTTACTGGGTTTACGTGGCCTACCTTTTCTCCATCCTCTTACCTTCATACGTACAGTGCCTGCCTTTCCGTCTAAAGCGTGCTTTCTTATAAACGACCTATAATTGGGTCTTAACCAATAACTTCTAACACATAAGTCCAAGCCAGGAATTCCACTTGGAGGAATGATTCCCTAGACACACGTGCACACACGTGTCAATGAAGTGAATCATCATAGCTGTGTCTGGAAAAGCAAACGACTGGAATAAAATCTGTGTTCATCGGTCAGGGTCTGGATGGGTAAATGCTGTTTCATCCAACAGAGAAATACTATGTTGTCTCAAGATGGAGTGAAATTCTTCATGCAATGACATCAACAGTCTACAAAACATACTGCTACAAATAAATAACACAGGTATATTTATCTGCTGTATTTGCTTAGAGTTTCTGGAAAGTTACACCAAAAAAGAGGTCACACTGGCAGTGTCTGGCATGGGACACTGGTGCCGTAGGGACTCGGTGAAACGATGCACTTTCCTCGGTAGCCCAGTGAATTTCAAACAATGGTGATTACCTTTTCAAAGATAAGTAAGGGGCGCCTGGGGGGCTCAGTGGGTTAAAGCCTCTGCCTTCGGCTCAGGTCATGATCTCGGGGTCCTGGGATCGAGTCCCGCATCGGGCTCTCTGCTCAGCAGGGAGCCTGCTTCCCCCTCTCTCTGCCTACTTGTGATCTCTCTCTCCGTCAAATAAACAAAACTAAATACAAATAAACAAATGAAATAAAATGAGACAATAAATAAAGTTTGCTCCCTAAAATTCCTACACTATGCTGTGAGCCTCTCCAAGGCGGGGGCCGCTGGCACTGTCTGCCCAGGCTGGAGCCCAGCTGGCCGCCCAGAGAGGGCCACCCCGCGCCACGGGCTGCCCCTCTCTCAGACTCTCTCTTCTCTATGCAGTGCGCTCGCGATGCCCCCCCACCTCCGACGGCTGCTGCACGGAGGCAGCGGACTGAACGGGAAAGGGCCGGGCAGTAAAGCTGGAGGAGTGGCGCCAACACACGGCAGGCGCTAGAGCAGGGGGCCTGGAAGGGAACTCTATAGGGCGTGAGGGGCACCCTAGAAGAGAGCCCCCACAGATCCAGCACCCCGGAGACCATGAACACAGGGAGAGCCGCGCTACCACCCACAGGGGAAGACACGGCCCGGCCGGGCCAAACCCTGAACAGAGTCCCGTGTTCCGACTGGCAGGTCGGGATCCTGCTCATGCCTCCCACGGGGTCTCCCTAGAACCATCCAGTGACGTGGGTGCTCTGTGGGCAGCGCAGAAGCACCAGCCTGTCCAGTAGTTCCCCTGCCCCTGTCGGACACAGACGGATGCAGAGCCCCGGAGCGAGGGCTGGAGCGGGCACAGACTGTGGGACCTCCAGGCACACGGCTTCCGCCAGGATACACCTGCTCTGCCCCTGCAGCTCTAAGCGCCAGGCTGCAAGCAGGCCGGGTCGAGTCGGGCACGGGCCCACCTCCTGCAAACCTTGCTCAGAAATGCCGCAGGAAATCAGATTACCTGGGTTTTAAAATGGCTCTACTGTGGGCAGAAAGAAACCTTTACCCATCGTCAAAAGTGCTGACCAAGTCGCTGAATCACGGATTCTCTTTGCTGATGAGCCACTTTGCCTCCAAATACTGCCAAGGCCCGAGGTAATGGGTACAGCGGTAAGACTCAAACAAATAAGTGAAAATCAATACCCCCTCAGCTGAGAGCAGTAGCAACATGCATAAATTTCTTTACCTGCTTAATTAGTGGCCCATCAAGCCACTTCAGGACACATTGAAACGCTGTCGATTCCTTTGAAGGCTGGCGTGCTCTCTGTGGGTGGGGAGGGACCAGCACGTTTTGGTCAAAAATCCTGAGCCAGTCATTCATTCTGCCAGTCTGAGGGTCACCTGGACCTCTAGGATTACCTGCACAATCTGTGTTCAAATAAATAAGGGAGTTATAAAGGCCAGAGTGCTCGGAGTGATCCTGAAAGTTTCCTACCTCCCCTTGCATCCCAGAGGAACCACCAGCCCCAAAACCCACATTTCGCAATTCCTCCCTCGAAACCCCAGTGCAACAGTCTGGGACCTGTGCCGCCTTCCCCTGGTAAACACGCCCCTCTGGCTCCAGATCCCCTCTGTGTCCCTGCTCTCAGCAGCCAACTAAGCAAGATTAAGCCGGCCTCAGTAACTGGCAGAGAGATAGGCACATGCAAGCCTGCTTTGTACGGTTGTGAAGGTTGAGCACTACACAACAGTGCCAAGCCTTGGGGACTAGGGCTATCTTAGAAGGGACCTGAAAGCATGACCCAATCCGAGCCAAGGAGATACACATCTCACAGCTTCTGCTGGCTCTGCTGAGAGAAGGAAATATTCTTCTCTGCAGCCCTCGGGGCAGAAAGGTCGTCAGTACGGAGCTGTCAGGAGCCGCCGTGGGAGCAGCTTCCTGAGACACACGGGAAGAAAACAAGCGGAGCCAAAGCAGAGCAAGGGCCAGTGGGTCTAGGAGTGCCGGATGGAGCCCTGGCTCAAGGAGACCATGAAGCCACACCCAGGATGGCTCAGCTACACCAACAGCCTCTTGTGTCAAAGCCGGTTTGGGACAGATGTGGAGTGCTACGGGCTTCTCAGGGACCTGACTAAGGACGTCGTCCGCCTCCCAGCCAGCCAGAGGTCTGAACCTTCTCTGTTCTCTAGCCTCTTGTCGGCTGCCACAGAATCATAAGCCCCGGGTTTTGAGAAGAGGCTGAATTCCGCACACTAAAATGACACGCAAGATAGGGCACTAGACTTCATCTCCCACGACAGTGGCTCTTTAAATGGGGCCCCCAGACCCCACGGCTCCCCAGGCTTGTCCAGGGCTCCACAAGGCCAAAGCTGTTTTTGTAATATTCACACGCGATCTGCCCTTCTCACTGCGTGGACACTTGCACCGACGGAGCAAAGGCAAGCGTGGGCGCAGCCGCCGGGACCTCCGTGAGCAGTGTATTGCATCTTGCCCTTGAGCACTGGCAGTGTGAACACTGCATCAAGAAGGGAAATGCACAGCACGCACCGCTGCCCCTGGCGCACGCGGTCCCGCCGCCCCTGCCAGCCCGTGATACCCCCTTTACTCAAAGAGCGGCTGAGAGACGGATCGGGCTTATTCACAAAGTCAGGCACTTCGCAGACAGTCTCTCAAACGTCAACTGAATGAGTCTGTCACTTCCAGGAAAAGTGGTAATAAGAATTGGGCTTGCAGGCAAAAAATCAGAACTGGGAAAATCTGTATCCTCCAACATGAACCTGACAGCTTCCTCCGCCTTAAAGACGTTCCTGACGAGATGGATGGGGACGGCGACAACTTCCTCTGCTGAAATTGTAGGATTAAACGTGTGCTATTTATAGATCCGTCTACCTCAGAAGCAGTATTTTCCAGGTGAGCGACATATCATGATATAGAAGCCTGCGCGAGCGAAAAATCCAGCCATCATGCGGGACGGACCGAAGGACGCTAACCAGAGCTCGTGCCCTGGCAGGGTGCCCAGCCCCACACCACACGGACCTTTAAGAAACCACCGCCTGTGGAGTCTGGGTGAAGCACGGGAGGAAAACGTCCACGATTATCTAGGACACTCCTCCCTTCTCCGGGTGAGGCCGAGTTTCCTTCAAATACTTCAACCAAAACAACTTTCTCAACAGGTTATAGAGACAGAAGCCCGGGGGCGCCTGGGTGGTTCAGTCGGTTAAGCCTCTGACTCTCGGAGTTGGCTCGGGTCTTGATTTCAGGGTCATGGGATTGAGCACTCTGCGGGGAATGTGCTTGAGATTCTCTCTCTCCCTCCCTCAGCCCCTCCCCCCATGCTCGTGATCTCTCTCTCAAATAAATAAATCTTTAAAAAAAAAAAAAAGGGAGAAACCTATATGAGACCCAGCCGTCTACTATGCCAGATGCTACAGAAACTTGCAAAAATGCAAAATCAGCCCTCTTCCTGCTAATTTTTTTGTTCTGGAAAACAGTTGGTTTTCATAAAAAATACATTTTATGCTAACACGTAACAGGTCTATTGTTATCCCTACGTGAGCAATAACATTGCTAACATTTCTCAGTTTTCATTTCCAAAACACTAAACACTGGTAGATGTGATTAAAGTAAACAAAAGGTCTTTGGAGTCCTCCGCAATTTTTTAAAGTGTAAAGGGGTAGGAGACCACGAAGCCTGAGAAAGGCTATTCTAACAGGACCCGAAAGACCCGTGCAGGCTGCGTGGGGAGTGGCGGGAGCCCCGGAAGCGTGGGCATGATTGGCCTGGCAAGCTCCCCCACATCCACGGGCCCACGCACAGAGCCCTGGCCCCACTGGAGCGCCCCCCCACCCCAGCCCCTGCAGGCAGGCCTACGCGGCAGCATCCAGACCTGGACCATCACCGCGAGAGCACTGAGGCACATATGCGTTGCGTTTTTTGCTCTGAGTCACTTTTATCAGCTCGATATCTTGGTTTTAAGGAACGACTCCTCCAAACCCAGGCGTGGGAAGGCTGCGCACAATTTGGGGCAGGGCACTTGCCTGATGGGCCCAAAGACGAACGTGTGACCCGCACTGTGCCGATCGTCGTCGTCCCCGGGAGTCCGGCCACAGTTCCCTCCACAGAGGCCATCTCTGCTGCAGGGCAGGAGCTGCCCAGGCCAGCCGGAAACCCCAGGGGCTACCCTGCCACTCCAGGGAGAGCCTGAGGTCAACGCCAGCCCAGGGGAGACTGGTGGAGACTGGGATGGGGAGCCCTGCCAACAGAACCCAGACCTCTAAGGGGAGACAGCCTGATGGAAGGCAGCCCCCGCTCCCATCACAGCAGAGTTGCAGGAGCCAAGAAAAGCCCTTGGAGACTTTCAGTGCTGGCTAAATAACAGCCCCCAAAGATCCCCTGTCCTAATCCCAGCACCTGTGAATGTGGGACCCCACGTAACCTAAGGGCCTCTGGAAGCATGATTAAGTAAAGGAACTTAAGGTGGGGAAAAGTACCCTGAATTCCATTAGATGGGCCTAATGTAGTCACAAGGGTCCTTATAAGAGAGAGGCAAGAGGGTCAGAGACAAGGACCGCAAAACAGACAGAGGAGTGAAGGAGGGAGGGGCCGCAAGCCAAGGACCAACTAGAGAGGGCAAGGAAACAGTCTCCCCCAGAGCCTTCAGAAGGAACACGGCCCTCCCACACCTTGACTTGGGCCCAGTGGTACTGATTTCGGACTTCGGACCCCCAGAACTGGAAGAGGCTAAATCTGTGCTGTCTTGAGTCACCCCGTTTGTGGTGCTGTCACCAAAACCACAGGACGCTCGCACAGTTGTCTGCCACTTGTAAGCAGCAGATGCCTGATACCCAGCAGGAAGGCCGCCCGCCGGAGAGCGTCTTGGAGGCTCCGGGGCCAGTGCTGGGCCCACCCGGCCCCTGTGCTTCCCGGGGTCACAGCCCCTGCCCCCTGTCCTATGCGGACCTGCCCACTGGCCAACCACTTGCCTGAGGGGATCTATGCTCCTGTGTCCCTGGTACCTGGCTCACCATCAGAACTCAGTAAGTTTTCATAAAGTCAAATTGAAGTTTCAATAAAGTTGACCCCCAAGCATTTTTTTAAGAGAAATATCGTTTTCCTGTTAACTTTCATTATAAAGTGGGGACGTTAAGTCATACAAAGGGAGGGCCATTAAGGACTGACACATCCTGGGGCGCCTGAGTGGGTCGGTCAGTGAAGCGTCTGCCTTCGGGCGCAGGTCACGAGGCACAGGTCACGATCCCCAGGTCCTGAGATCGAGCCCCACGTCGGGCTCCCTGCTCAGCGGGGAGCCTGCTTCACCCTCTGTGCTGCTCCCCCTGCTTATGCTCTCTCACACACTCTCTCCCTTGCTCCAATAAATAAATAAAATCTTAAAAAAAAAAAAAAAGACTGAAACTCCCCGTGTAGAAGTCCTCCGTGCCTCGGGAGCGCTGTGGCAAAGCGTCGCCTTTGGAAGGGGCTTCTACGCACTGCCCACAGTGCTTCCCCAGCACAAGGACTGTCTCCTTCGCAGGCCATCCCAGACTTCGCTCACTTGCCACAGACCCCTGACCCAGCACCTCCTTCCCCTCCCCTGGCTACCGCACGTATGCTGCACTGCACGATGCTGAAGAACACTGCCTCCATTCTGGTCCACCCAGCGGCGAAGACACATCCCCGGGACTGCCCCAGGCTGTACCAGTAGGGCACACACCGGGAGGGAAGGCGTCCCTTCAGAAAGCGCGAGCCACCCAACCAAAACAGCGAGCCGGGCACATGGAGGCAGGCAGCAACAGTCCAAGTGGGCGATGGGGGGGGGGCACCTGAGACACAGGATCTTGGGGCTGGGAGACCAGGTGGGCACAGAGCTCTTTCCTCCCAACCCCCACCTGACCGCCACCTGACTCTCCTTCCTCTCTGTGGCCATTCTGCTCCCGCTGTGCCCCGGCTACAATTCCTCCTGGACACCACACCCTCTCGGTGCCCCCCTGGGAAATTCCCACCCGTCCTCTAAGAGACAGACCAAATGCCCCTTCCTCAGGGTGAGCACCCCCATCCCCCACCAGTCGCTCCCCCACAAGGGATCCTGTCCCAGAAAGTCACCACGCTTCCGCTGTCCTGCAAGACTGAGCCCAGTGAGGTCAGGGCTAGGTCCTCAGCGAATATCTTTGAATGATTAAGTAAATAATTAAATTACGCTGTGGAGGACTTAAGAATGCTATGGAGAGAGGACAGAAGGACCTCTGAGGTTAGATGAATAATAAAGAGAAAACAAGGAGGGCTCCCTGCTCTGAGCCCACAGAAAAGGGTCTCCAGGGCAGAAATGACACGAGAAAATGCATCAGCTTTCACAGAGTGCCTACTGTGAGCTGGGCACCCACAGACCTTTCCATGGGTGTTATTCCAACAACTTCGTAGATAAGTATCACAGACAAGGAGAGTGAGACTTGGGTTAAACGGCCAGGCCAAAGTCACACGGCTGGTCATGATCAGCCTCGAAGCCACTACAACCAAAGCCAGGAGAGGCCCGGCAACCTGCGGCAAGACACCGGCTGAGGAGCCCCAGCTGACCCCCGCTGTCCTCGGGCTTCAGGAGAGTCTCCTGCCGTCCCTGCATCTGTGTCCCATCTACAGGATGAGGGGACAGTGAGGTCTCCCAGAGGGCTCTGCTCTGCACCCCCTCCTGTTCCAGTGCCTACAATGATGGACATCACCAAATACCAGGTCTTGAGGAAGCTAAAAATCAGTGGGGGAAAGACAAGGGAGCAAGTGTGAGTGGCACACAGGAGACAAGCCTAATGCAGTCTCCTTTGGGGGAGAGGGGGCCAGAGAGTACAGGGAACTCCAGCACTGAAGAGGTAAACCAGGATGAAATCTCACCAATGGTGGTTCCCCAGAGAAAGATGGGGGCAAGAGCCAGGAGGAGCTGTGCAAGCAGGGGAAGCTCCCTTCCAAGCAGTGAACAAGATCTGCGATGCCTACGACTGAAAAGCTTTGGGAAGCTTTTTTGGGGAGTAAGAGGAGATCTAATCAAGCACTGCCTAGAATTCCCTCATTCAAGCAATCCTCTTTGCATACCTACCAGGTAGGTGCCAGGCACTGGAGAAACCGTCCTGAACACTGCAGACAAGCTGCCTGCCCTCGTGGAGTGAATCTGGCGGGAGGCAGAGAGACAGGATTTAAGTTAGCACACAACGAAGCCACGGTGTGAGCTATGAACGCGACAGAGACATGCGGGGCGTGCGCTGCGCTGGGACAGAGACCGGTTGGAAGTGGAGTCCGGAATCCACAAGCATAGGACATAGCAACACTGAAGACAGGAGCGGCGGTCTTCCGTGGAGACACCCTGGAGACGCGCACAGGTGGGGCCTCTGAGTCGGAAGGAGCGCTTAGGAGAGCCAAGCATTCGGGTTGCGGCACGGGTCCAGGGGGCCAGCTCTAAGCCGGTCAGGAAGTCAGGGAGATGGCCAGCGGAGGGGAGGGCGGGAGCCGCTCCCACGGCGGCCCGAGGCAGGCAGGACAGCAGGGCGGACACAGCCTCCGGCAAGAATCCCGGAGTCTCGCCGTCCCCACGGGGCGGCGGCTCCGGGATGCGCCAGCGGGCAACAGGCAGCCGGCGGAGATGAGGACGCAGCCGGGGCACAGGCACCTTGCAGGGGTCCCCCACTGCGGCACGCCGAGGCCCCTCTCCCCCAAAGCCCAGGCCGTCCGCGCCGCGCTCGTCTGAAGCCGGGAGGCAGCACGGGGACGCGGGCTCAAGGGCAGAGGGCGCCCGCTGGGCCCCAAGGACCCCCGACGCCCACGGGAAGCCCGGGCCGCGCCGAGTGTCAAGACGCGGGCGTGACGCGAAGGACGTGGGCCCCCGGTCCCCGCAGGGAACCGCCAGGAGCACCCCCACCCCGGGCCCGGGGACCCCCGGCCGGCTCCGCCGCCCCTGCGCTCCAAGCCGCGTCCGACCTCCCCCGCCGCGCCAGCCAGCGTGGTTCCGCCCGCCGCCGGCAGCGTTACCTAGGAGACGGGCCCGCCGCGGCCGCCCCCCGGCCGCCGAGGCTCACGCTGTCGAGGACGTGCCCCCGCGACGGCCCCAGAGCCCTGCCGGCCTGCCGGTACCCGCCGGAGCCGCAGGCCTAGCGGGCTGAGAACTGGCCGAGGGTCGCCGGGTCCGCCGCCACCGCGGGAGGAGCCTCGGGAGGCGGCGCGGCGCGCGCGGGGGCCGGGAACCCGCCTCGCGTCAGCGTCGTTGGCAGGGCCTCGGAACCTATCGGAGCCCAAGCCCCGAGGCTCCGCTCCCGTAGCGCCAGCCAATCAGCGCGGCGGCGGGCCCGTCCTGATTTGCATGGCCGGCGTCCACTCAGCCAATTGGCATATGACTGGCGTGAAGGCTAACCAATGAGAAGCCAGTAGAGGCGTGGCCCCGGCCGTCCCACGAGGTGAAGATGCTGCGGGCGGAACCTGGCCGAGCGAGCGGGATTCGGGGGCGCTAAAGTCGCCGGGGCAAGGCGGGAAGGAAGATCCGGAGCGGGGCACAGGATTCGGAGCCGGAGCCCCCCCCAGGTAAGTGCGGGGAGACCCCGGCGGGCCTCGCTGTCCACCGCCGTGCGCCGAGAGAGAGGCGGCGGGCACCCGCGAGGCCCGCGCTGATTCTCCATCTCCTCGTCCCCAGCGCGTCCCCGCGCCCGCCTCCGTCCTCACCTCCTCTCCAGCCGGCTCACCTCCTTCTCCATCATCTCCCTTCCCCCATCCCGCCCGACCTTTCAGCTCCCATCCCCGACCCTTGCCCCAAACTTCATCCCTCCCCTCGTCCCGGTGCATTCTTCCCTATCTCTGCCACCTCCCCTTCCCGCAACCTCGCCTCCCCCTGCCCCCATCCCCCCTTCCTATCCCCTCTCCCGGCCTCTGCGCAGCCCCATCCGAACGCGCCTGGTCACGGACCTCCCCATCTCGCTTCCTTGTGCTCCTGAAGGCTCATCCTGCCTCTCGCTCCTGATCCCTGTCCCCATCCTCCCATCCGTTCTGCGCCCAGCCCAGGAGATGTATCTCCCCCTGTGGACGCTCTCCCTCCACCTTGCAGATCCCCAGGACCTTGGCACTCCCTCCCTGGACCAGTTCCTCGGACTACCTACACACCCAACCCAACCCCACCCAGCCCGGTCCTGGGGCCCCTTCCCCATCTTCAGCTTCTCTTCTCTCCCCGCCTCCCTACCTGCTGCTGCTCCCGCAGGACGCAGAGACCCAGCAGCTGCACCGCTCTTCCTGCTGCAGTGGCCGCAGCCCGTGTACCTGCCCACCTTGCCACCCTCCCATCCAGGCGCACCCTGGCTCCGCTCCTCCTGGCATTTGTCCTCGGGGGATTCCATAAGGGACTGCGCTTTGCCTAGAGCATCCTGGGGGGCTCCAGGTGGGAAACCCCTTAGGACCCTTTCCTACCTTCCTTCCTGGCGGCTATCACCCTCCCCACCCCACCCCCACTTTCCTGCTCAACCTCACTTTGTGATTCAGCATTTTTGGGGTTGTAACTTTCTTTGCTTCTTGGCCTGACAGGACTGGGCTGTGGGGCTGAAGGCTGGGGGTCTTGACCCGGCAGTGGGTTACCACGACCACCTTAGGAAAAAGACCTGAGTTGCCTGGTGGGGACAGGGGTGGGGAGCTGGGGACCGGCCAGTGGGGGCTGGCTTCTCTCCCTTTCATTCGTCTGTCCTGTGTTGAACCGCATCCAAGGGGAGATGACATAAGTAATAGCTCTTGGGGAAATGGGCTATTAGCATTTATGGAAATTAATACATGCACATCTGAGGAGTAAGAACACCAAGTTCAGGCCACAGCTGTCCCACTGTCTGTCGTTTCAGGATTTCTTCTTTCTCTGCAACTTCTCCTCCCCCTCAAAAAACGCCATCCCCCTTCCAGTGCCAAGAGGAAGCTCCCACTCTGCTAACACATTGCAGGGCTTGGGGACCTGCGTGGGGGTGCCCCATCTGCCCTCCTGATTGTTGCTTGGAGAAACGTCCACCTGCAGAGCTGGGTTCCTGCCCCTGTGCTCTCCCAGCGGGGGCCCAGAGGGCATTGGCCCCCCAGGCTCCGTCCTTCAGAACTCTCCAGGTCCATACCCAGCCTCAAAGGCACTGACGGTGTGTGGACTACCGCACGTTCCCGCCTGGAAAGCAACCTGGGGAGGCACCCCAGGCTGCTTGTGATTCTCTCTACCCTGCCAGCTGCCAGATACCGTGGGCCCTGCTTGGCACCCCCGGGACTCAGCCAGGCCATGGGGGTGGGGTCATGAAAAATGGAAAACCCCAGTGTCGTGCTCGAAACCCTTTTGGATCTGGATGTGGAGCCTGGATGGAAGGAAATGGGCCCTAAAGCAATTGCACGCCGCCAAGTGTGGAGAGATGGGACACCACTTCTTGCCTTGTAAGGGTCGCGGCCGGCTGTGGCCGCTGGGGGTCTGAGGGCCAAGCGAGCTCTGTGGATGGGACAGCTCGAGAGGCCTCACCCCAGGGGGCTGGCTTTCTTTCTTTCCTTTACTTTTTCAATGATCTTGTAAACCTCAAGTGATTCAGGAGGAAGTGAGTGGCACAAGTTTTGTTTGGCAGTTTCCGGTAGGGGCTCAGAGGGAGGGGGCCTCCTCCAGACTTTTCTGTTTGTTGGTCCCGGGCCCATGGCAACTGGACAGCACGGTGTGTGGCAAAGGAAGGCCCCCTCGCTGCTAGAATCTGTGTAACATGCTTCGTTTCCGGGGACTCTGGCTGAAAGCGGCACGCGTGTAGTCTTTGACAAAAGTCCCGGTGACCTTCGTGTCAGCACAGGTCCCAGAGCAAGAGTGGTTTCCTGGAGTCCCAGGGTAACAGGGGCCAGGGCAGCAGCAGCTGCAGGCGGCGTTTGGGGAAGACCATCTCTGATGGTGTCTAGGGCCAGAGACACAGTGCCTCCCTCCATCCCCTTTCCCAGCAGCCAGGCGGTCTCAGCTTATAGAGGCCAAAGGTTTGGGCCATCTCCCCCCCACAAGGAGTCCACGGAAGCCCAGAGGCAAAGACTTCTCCAAGGTCACTCAGGGGGCAGGGGCGGATCCCAGATAGACCCTTTGCATCCCACTAATGGAAGTGCAGGTCACGTCTGTGACTCCCTCGGTTGGAGGATGCCAGCACCGCGTGCATGTGCCCAACCATCGGGTCTGACTGCCCTTTGGGAAGGCCACTCTGGAACCGCTACTGACATGCATAGAGGAAACCAGTGCCGTGGGGTGCATCTCAGTCCCTGGAGAGCTGTTGGGAGTGGGGGATGGCATCAAGCACAGAGAATGCTGGTGCTCCCACCTGCCCAGCCTGGCAGGTCCCCAGAGCAAGGGTGCCATGTTCCCAGAGATGTCATCAAAGAGATGGCAGGGGGCCAAGGCACTGGGCGAGATGAAAGGGGAGAAGAGACTCGGGTCACGCTGGGCCTGCACTTGAAACCTTGCTCCGTGATGGGTCCTTGTAAAAAACCCCGCGAGGCGGGCTGGGTAGCCTGGGTGGGGAAACTGAGGCACAGAGTGGTGGAGAGATTGGTGGAGCCTCCCTAGCTCCTAAGGACACCTTCTGCCCCACCTGCCAGAACTCTGAGACAGGCGCCAGCTCCCTGTCCCACCATGCTCCGGAGACACCAGGAATCCCCCCGCACACACTCACAGATGAGTCTCCGATGCTCAGGACGGTCAGGGTTCAATCCCGGCTCCCAGGGGACATGGAAACCCACCTTTTGCATGAAGGGAAGCCCAACACGCTCAGCTCCCTACTCGCTCCATGCCCTCCCATTCTTGGGGGTAACTGTGAGGAGAGGTGGTCCTCCCTTGACTCAGCCACCTCAGGGGAGGAAGAGAGCAGGGCCTCCCCCGGGAGAGAGCACACACCGGGCCAGGTGGGAACATCCCCCACCTGGCCACGCGGTCGGCGGCAGGGGCGGCTCGAGGCTTTCCATTCAGCCTGCTCTTGGCAGGTCGGAGAGCCTCCGGGCCGGTGAGTGTGAGCACCTCGTCGCTGTGGGGCTCGGCTGAGGGCCGGCCTCTCTGTCCCTGTCTGTCCCGGAGCAGCTCTGGGCCCAGCGCCCCCCCTCCCAGCCTGAGGGCGCTCCGTGGCCACGCGCCCGGCTTTCTAATCCATAGCCCTGCGGGACGGGGTCTCAGGAGGCTTTCCCTGCTCTGCCAGATGGTCCCATACTTAACCTCGGAGACCTCGGGCGTGCATGGGGGCTTGTGTGTGTCCCTCGTAGCCGAGCCGAGCCCCGCCGCCCTGGGCTGCAGCCCTGGCCCCCACCTTCCTTGACCTCCCTCTTCACAAGCTGCCCAGCACGGGCTTTTACAGCCTCGGCTCTCGATGTCACGCAGGGTGCAGATAAAATAGGACTGGGGCCAGGGAAGGAGCAGAGAGGGGGACAGTCCCCCTCAGCTTCACGGCCAGGCTACGGACGCGGGGCATCTCCCCCCACTGACATCTTGGGGCCTGGCTGCTGGGCCTCGGTTGAGGTCTCTCCTGCAAGTGGAGGCTGAAAGCCAGGCACGCCTCTTTTTTCAGATCCCTGCCCTGAGTTCAAGACAGACCAGCGAGCTGGTCATCACCAGGCTGGTTTCCGCAGGAAATGAGCAGCTCCTCGCGTCCCCTCGATGCCAGGTCTCGTGCACGGGGCCCTCAGTCACCAGTTTGGCCCACGGGGCGTGGTGGGGAGTTAGCTCTGCGTCTCCCTCCGTCTCTGGCTCTCAGCGTCCCAGCCACCTGGCTTCACTCTGGTGCGTCCCTATTCCTGGAGGGGCAAATTGAGCCTATGTGAGTCCCAAGTATAGGGACAGGCTCTGGCTCGCCGTGGTGGGGAGGGCCACTCGGTGTCGCCTATGCCCTCACCTGCCGCTTCTAGTCACGGACAGGGCCCAAGGGCTCACCCTACCTGGAACCCGGGTGGCCCCCCAGAAACCTCGCTCAGTGACTCGGGTCCCCTTGTGAGTGACTTTATGATCCCCGTCAGGACTCAGAATGTGCTGCCTCTTCCTGGGGGACCTCCTGCGAGGGCCCAGCCGGCTGCTTTGTGCAGGGCGGGGAGGACAGTCCTGTACAGGTCTGTAGAGGAGAGCGTCCCAGTGCTTGGAGGGACACGCCTCACACGGTCCTCTGTCACCTCAGGCCTCCTGGGGGCCGGCCGCTGCACACCTGCAGACCCACGCGGCGGCCCACGGACGGAGGTGGGGGGCTGCAGAGCCAACCCTCCGAGCGCACCCGCCCTCCCCACAGCATGTCTTCACGTTCCCTCCCTTGGCAGCCGAGTGAGCTTTCAGAGCAAACTCCGACCCTGATGTCCGCATGCTGTCACGGGCAGCCAAGGGCAGAAGGATCTGGAACTCTTGGTGTCCGGAACGCTCCGTGGTGGCAGGGCCTCTCTGGAAATAGTGCCGCCCCCCGCCCCCTCTAGACAGAGGCGAGTCGGAAATAACTAGAAAGCACAAACAGAGACGTTCGGGCGCCCGACTTGGCCGGAAGTTCTGCACACAGTGTGACTGCTGAGCGGGGCGTAGGGAGGCTCCGGGGGTCCTGGGACCCCAGGCGTGGTAGGCAGTCCTGAGCCGGGGGTGCACACTCCGGACTCACAGGGACTGGGGCTTGGGAACAGTGTCCCAAGGGTCTGAGAGAACCCCTGCTCTGAGAAGCACTTCCCGGCGCTTCCTGTGCGCTGCTGAACTCCCGGCTCCTGCTTCTCCTTAAGGCAGCGCCCAAGGGAGCTTTGACCGCGGGAGGCTCTGAAGGGAAGGGCTGCGCCGGGGTTCCCTCAATTCTGGGGAACAGAGGAAGCCCACATTTCACCGGAATGACCAGCTAGGCTCCCCTCGCCGTCGAACCTTAACTCGTGCTTTTTTTTTTTTTTTTTTTTTAATTTATTTGACAGAGAGAAATTACAAGTAGCCAGAGACGCAGGCAGAGAGAGAGAGGGGAAAGCAGGCTCCCCGCTGAGGAGAGAGCCGGATGCGGGGCTCGATCCCAGGACCCCGAGACCATGACCCGAGCCGAAGGCAGAGGGTTCAATACACTGAGCCACCCAGGCGCCCCCTTAACTCGTGCTTTTATCTTGACAAGCATGGCAAGGCGCTGTTGTTACCGGTCCTCGGGAATGAGGTTCTGCTGCCGCCGGCCCCGCACGTGCGTGATGGGGTGCAGAGGAAGCGGGGACTCTGCGGAGGGGCGGGCTCTGTCACTCTGGTCTTACCCTGTGGCATCTCCCCCCCATCTCCGTGGCGCCCCCCCCCCCCAGGAGGTATTGCCTTTCCCTCCCAAGGAGAAGGTATTTTTAGTCATCCTGGCCAAGAGGTGTTCAGGTGTCAGGGACAGGAGGCCCGGAGCCATCTCTGTCCCTTTGCTCCTACAAAGGACACACGATGCCCAGAACAGGAACTGCAAATCCCAGCCGGAAATCACTTCCTTTCCGACAGGGCCACAGGCACACGTCGACTTCCCTACAGCAGCAGACACCTCCCTGTTTACACCTGCCCCTATTGGAAAAGGGGAGCCGGGGGTGTCTGGGGACCGGCCAGTGCCCTTTAGAGGCACCCGGGAACGCTGCCTCGCTGTGCTTTTCCTTCCCTGAAAGATGGGTCTCAGAGAGGCCACCAGGACGTGGAGGGACATGGGACATGGGACGTGGACCCACTGCCCGAACGAAAGGATTTGTTCAGATAAGATGCGCCAAGCATCGTGGGCCCAGTGCTGCAGCCCGAGGGTCTGGGGCTGCTCGTAGGAGGCCTCGTGCCCCGACCCCTGGCTTTGTGCAGGTGAGGCCCGCGCTGGGGACTCGGCCATTGCAGATGAGCTCGCGGTCGGTGGGGGGAAGACATGGGCTCCAGAGCGCGGAGGTGCCCTTCGGGCCACAGCAGAAGGACCTGCAGGCCCGGCGGGCACCACCTGTGAGCGCATCCCCATGGTCAGGAGAAGAGGGGAGGCTGAAGCTGGCAGGGCCACAGCGAGTGTCGGGGGATAGGGAGGGCAGCGCTCGGGGCAGGGAGAGCTGTGTGCAGAAAGTGCAGAGACAGCAAGGGTACCGGGGCGACCTCGGGGAAGGATGCGAGACCAAGTGAGGAAGCTCCTGGGGGGCTGCTCATCTTCAGAGGATGTGTCCTGCCTCCTCTGTGGGGCTGAGCGGGGCCAGTCGTGCAGTTTGGGGGGAGGGAAGCTGACCAGGTCCCACGAGCCCCCCGGCCCTGCCCCGTGCATCCCGGGGAGCCCCTAGCTGCCCCAGCCACCAGAATCACACCGCCTTCCCGAACACACACACCCCCAGAGCCTGTGTGCCGGGCCGGGCCCTCGCTCCCTGCCTCACCCATGGTTAGAAGGTTCTGGCAAAGCCCACAGGGTGCCACTGAGAGGGCTGAGGAAAAGAGGGTTTCTCCCCTCCCCTCCTGCAGCCTGGTAACCATGGTAACCGGTAGGGAACTGCTGGAGGTGTCCAGCCACCTGCCGGGCTGTCCGGGTGCCGAGGGCCTGGCTGGACCCCATGGGGGTCCCTGGGTGGCAGCCTGTGTGGGCTGTAGGAGGGGGCAGCAGGGGCAGTCCCCAGCTCTCGCCCAGCGCTCTGCAAGCAAGGACGTCACAGGCCAAAGGGCCCTTCTGCCTGCGCTTGAGGGGGCAAGAGGGCCCCTGACCCCGGCTCAGGCACAGTCCTGGTCTCTGAAGCAGCCCCAGGGCCAGCGGGCACTTTAACTGATCCGGGGCTTTCTTGCATTTGGCATCACTTCTCTGACCGGTCCTCTGGAAAGTCCCCCCAGGCCCTTCCGCCCGCTGCCCTGTAGTCCAGCGACCTCATTTTGGAGAGAAGGAACCGAGGAGGCTCGGGGAGGATTCCTTGTCGGCAGAGCTGGGTGGGGTCGCAGAGCCGGGCTCGACTGCCGGCCGGTGTTGGCTCCCTGAGGCCCCTTGCAGCATCCCGTAGTCTGCCTGCACGCCACAGTGGTCACTGTTGCCCGTGTCTGGTCGCTCCCGCCCAGGCGCCCGTGAGCATGGGGCCCGTCTGCCTCATCACCGATCTGTCCCTGCAGCTCGGCCCTCAGACCCACACGCACCAGAGGCAGGCTCTCAGCAGCCTTGCGGTACCGCGGACTCCCCCGGAAAGCAGAGCAGGGTGGGAAATGCCCCCGGAGCTCCCGGTGACCCCGTCAGAGGCACCCTCTGCCAAGCTGGGAAGGGGCGGGGAAGCCCAACCCACAGTCTGCGTGCAGCCACCTGACTCAGAACGGCCCGAGCTCCTCAGGGCAGAAACCAAACCTTGGGCCACGGTCCCCAGCACCCTGCTGCATGCATAGGACTGTCCTTAGAGGAGGGACACACCCATCATGGAGGGGACTCTCGTGTCCCCAGCGCAGGCCTCCCCGCTTCCTGAGCCAGACAACTCCAGGGTAAAGATCGTGTCCCTGTACATGTTGGTGAACCTGCTGGTGCAAGGGCATGACCCGCTCCCCTCCCCCGCCCTGGGCCCCAAGCACGCTTGCCCGGCCCAGGCTGACCCCGGGACTCCTCAGTGCGCACCGTCCTTTGAAGCCAGCACTCCAGGCATCGGAGGCCCGCCTCACCGCCCAGCTCCCTGACCGCATCCGCGCCCCGGGCTCGGCTGCAGAGAGAGGTAAATGCCACCGCCCAGATGAGTCCCCATGTTCTTCGTGAGGCGAGGCTCAGGTGCAAAGTCATGTCCTCGGCCGGGACGGCTCTTTGGGCTCCCCTTCTGCCCACTCCCAGAGGCCCCCTCAGAGGAGCCGACCTGCACTCACCACCTTGTGGGCTCTGGGTCCTGAAGCTGAAGCGGGGGGACCAAGCATGGGCTCCCTGGGGTAGACAAAGGCCACCCCTGCTTCAGGCTCCCCGATTTCATCCCCCCCGACGCTGGCTACCCGCCCAGGGACTCTCTGCAGTGTGTCGTCCCCACCGCAGGTCCAGGGCACGATCCTGGCACCCCCTGAACTGCAGGCAGTGCCCCAGGGAGGGCAGGGTGGCCGCTGGGGCCTGGCACCCAGCCAGAAACGGCCGCCGGCGGGGACTCGGCCTGCGTGCTGAGACCACTGCGGTCCTCGGGCTGGCATCACAGGCCGGCGGCCACCGCTTCCCAGCTGCCTGGCCTCTGAGTGGACGGCCTCTATCCTGCAGCCCCTCGGCCTCCCCTGACAGACCACGAGTTCAGTGCCCAGCAGCCAGGGTGCCCCTGGTGTTTACACAACCAAGCTGCTTCATTCTGCAGAGATAATCCCTCCCAACTGCAGACACCATCCCAGGGCATTCAGATTGAGTCGTCCCAGGGGGCAGGCAGAGGAGGCCGTGGTCCCAGGAGCATATTTATAGGGGAGCTGGGAGCCGCCAGGGGGAAGCCTGAACAGCTGCAAGCCTTTTGCCCCACTGAGAAGGAGCAGGCCCTCCGTGGGATGCTGGAAGATGATGATGACGGTGACACTGGTGGTGATGGAGGGGGGATGATGTGGTGATGATGGTGACGGTGATGGGGATGATGATGATGATGATGGGGATGATGATGATGATGGGGGTGAGGATGATGGGGATCATGGGGATCATGATGGGGTGGGGATGGTGGGGATGATGATGACAACAGTGATGATGGTGATGGTGAGATGATGATGATGGGGATGGTGGGGATGATGGTGGGGATGATGGGGGTGGGGATGATGGGGATCATGATGGGGATGATGGGGATCATGATGGGGGTGGTGATGATGGGGGTGAGGATGATGGGGATGATAGGGATCATGATGGGGTGGGGATGGTGGGGATGATGATGACAACAGTGATGATGGTGATGGTGATGATGATGATGATGGGGATGGTGGGGATGATGGTGATGATGATGATGGGGGTGGGGATGATG
>CM052798.1:3424824-3652730 GCA_028533885.1 Nasua narica
GGTGGTGCAGGTGATGGAGGCGCAGGTGGAAACTATGTGTGCGCACCTGTGTGTGCCCGGGTCTCGGTGCTCGTGCGTGCGTGCCCCCGAGGGGCCTGCCTGCCCACATGCTGCGGGAACCTGGCGTGGTCTTGCTGGGCGCCCCAGACCTGGTGGACACCCGAGTCAGGCTCAAGCCAGAGATCCCGATCAGGGCCCGTGCAGGCTGGCCTGGCTCACGGTGCCGTCCCTTGGAGGAGGCCCCGAGGCTGCAGGAGAGCCTGCCTCTCCCTCGGAGCAGCCGCCGCACGACGACCTGCTCGCTCGCCCCTCAACGCTCTGCCCGGCTCAGGCTCTCGGGGAGTCTGTGTTAACGAGGAGGAAAGCGCCGCCTGCCCAGAGCTGCATGACACACTCGTGCATCCGGCAAAGTCCCTGTCCCAGCATGAAGGCTTCCACCCAGTCCCGCCCCCGGGGGCTCAGTGTCTAGTTGGGGGGCAGTCATGAGCTCCGAAGGAAACCGTGGGCTGACATGATGGACAGGACACTTTGGAGAGAGTCTCCAGGAGCGTATCTGTAGAGATGTGACTTCGGAGCAGGGACACAAAGGAAGAGCATCTCCTGTGGAGGGACCACACGTGCAAAGGCCCTGTGGTAGAAGAAAGGAAACTGCTCCGGCCCAGGCCCGGGGAGAAGGCGCAGGAGTGGAACACCATCAGCCTCTCACCTGGACGTCAGTGGGCACCTCGGAGCCGATGCCGCCAGCGCGTAGCTCCAGGCCTCCCCCAACCTGCTGCTCCCGCCAGTTTCCCCAGCTCAGGACCTGACACCTCTTCTCTGGAAACCTGGGGTCACCCCACACACACATCCACCCTCCAGCCAGCCCTTTGGTCTCGACCTCCTGACTCCACCAGCCACTGGCTCCTTCCTCCACCCTGGCCAGGGGCTCCCCGGCTGGCACCTGGATCATTCCGTGGCCTCTGACGGGAGCCCTGCCCCTGCCTTAGGTCGCTCCCCGGTCCTCCTCTCCCAGCCGCCCAGAGACCTTGGAAAGAATAGACGAGCTCGCCTCTCAGGAGAAGGCCTTTGGTTGCCCTTCCCTGCCAAGGGCTGCACGGGGCTGTGGTTCAGGGGAGGGACTCCCACTACCGCTATTTCCCAGGTGACCGTGGGCAGGCTCTTGAGATGCCCTGGCCTCAGTTTCCTCAACTGGCATCACTGGATAGCCGTACGGTACCACCCTCACGGGGCGGGGGGCTGGGACTGAGTGAATGAATGCGTGAGAGCCCTGAGTCACCCACATCTCTGACCGGTCACCATGAAATGATGCAGCCCGGGGCTGCCACTTAGGTGGCTTCTTGTACCCACACCACCAAGAGGACCCACGATGTCCCTGGACCCCATCCATTCCAAGTCCAGCTGCAGGGCAGGACCCCGAGGCCCAGCCTCTTCCCCAGGTTGGGACAGTCACCATGCCCATCACTGTCCTGCTGCTGTCTCAGGACGGAGGCCGAGGGCCGGAGCGAGCGGGCAGGCCCCCTCACCGTGGAGGCCCCTCTGCAGGTGCAGCAGCCCATCAGCACTCATCACGAGGCAACACAAGCAGGGTTTAAAAATACTAGGCTATTTCATTTCAGCGCAGGAGCGGGAGAGAGAACGTACAGCCTGTATGAGCAACTTGAATCAAAAATAAATGAGGCAAAAAGAATCGCCAAAAATAGTACGGCTTCGGAGGCAGCAGCCCGCGTCCCTCGGCCAGCTGTCCCCCACGAGCGGCATCACAGGGAGCGGCCAGGAGCATGGCTTCACATGTTTGTTCCGGAGCAGATTGATCAGGCCCGCGATCCGGTGATAGATGAGAATTCCTGGCAAGGCCAAAACCAGCTAACGGCTCCCGGCACACAGGGCCTGTGTGCATTCTCCCCTCCGCACTGGCTCCCCTGCCGAGCAGTGGGCTTGGGCTCTGCCTGCAGGCGGTGTGGGGTCGCATCTGACCTTCCTGACCCAGAATGCGCCCACGGGGGCGAGGGGCCCCGGGTCCCCCAGCTTCCTGCAAAGCCGGGCTGCCGGGGCCGGAGACCTCGTGAGGGTCCGTGCTTTTGGTCTCGATTTCATCGCAGTGGATGCCCTTTTTTTTTAATGTCACAGATCAGAGTTTTACAAACCATTCCAGCCCACCACCTGTCTTTATAAATAAAGTTTTATTGGAACACAGCCGCCCCCATTTGCTCACGTACTGGCGCTAGGTGCCTTGGCATAGCTTTGCGAAGACAGAGACCAACCAGCCCACGAAGCCTAAAACACAGGGCTCTCTGGCCCGGAGCTGCCCGCGCTCGCCGTCTCTCACCCTGGATGCTTTTCATCACGTGCTCAAGTGATGCACTTGATACTTGCCACACCCGGGCGAGTATCTCGTCCGCCCACAGCCAACCACCGGTGATAGGGTTTTGTTCAGTGCTGGGTCTGTGCTCGTGTTGACTTCGGGCTTTGGAGGAGTTGTTCGGGGAAGGAAAAAAAAAAAAAAGATTCTGCAATAATTAGGTTAGGTTCTCGAAGGTGAGGAACCCGGGCAGGCTTGTTTGCATCCCACGACTAGACTCGGATCCCACCGTGGAAAGAGAACGCGCAGGGCTGGGAGGGACCTCACCCTGGGCAGGGGGTCCCCCTCCCTGCGACACTGTCTGGGTCTGGGCTCCCCAAACCTTCTCCACAGAGGCCTGGAGAGCAAATGTTTCAGGCCTGCAGGTCACGTGCAGGTCACGTGAAAGGATTTGTGGACAAATGTGCTGTGTTGAATTCGTGTGTTGTTCCCCCCTGACCCCCGCAGCCCCTGCCCCAGTGTGGTGGTTTCTGGAGGCAGGGCCTTTGGGAGGTGATTAGGACTCAATGAGGCCGAGAGGGTGGGGCCCCCTGATGGGACCGGTGCCTTGATTAAGGTGCTGATGAGACCCTCCCCAACCCCCCACCCCCCAAAGCTCACTGTCTATACCACCTGAGGCCACAGCGAGAGGCCTGGCTGGGAACCAGGTCTCGGGGCCTCACCCAGCACTGAATCTCCTACACCTTGACCTTGGACTTCCAGCTTCCAGAACTGTGAGAAAGAGAGGCCTGTCGCCTCTACCCTCCCCGGCCAGTCCCTGGACTCTAGTTACGGCAGCCGAAGTGGACTCAGACAACAAGTGACCGCCGCTCTGTGCCAATAAAGTTTTATTTATGGGCAGTGGAATCTGGATTTTATAGAATTTCCGTTCCCATGAAATGTTCTTCTTTGGTTTTTCTTCCAACCCATTTGAAAAAGGGAAAACCCCCCTGAGCCCACAGGCCACGCACACGCAGGGGATGGGCTGGATCGGGCCCGCAGAGCCTTGCCAAAGCCCGTCCCAGAGCAACGAGGGGCCCCGTCCTCCCTCGCCGCTGCCCGAGGCCTGAGATCCTGCTCACAGTTCCGCGTGCCTTGTCGTTTCCCGAAGGATCTCAACAGACAGCAAACTGAAGGACGCGACCCTGGAGTTGACGTTGCAGAAAGAGGCCATACCCGGGGTGGCTAATTAAGAGCCCAGGCTCTGAAGTCAGAGCCTCAAGCATCCAATCTCTGCCCTCGCACTAGCCCGCCGGCTGATTCGGGCCCCGTGTCCTCGGCAGCATGATGGAGTCTCCCAGCCGCCGTTAGGGTTCTGTGAGGGTCCCGTGTGGGGGCCAAGTGAAGCGTGCGGCGTGACATTGGCCCCAATTATGTTTATGAAGTCGGAAGCCTCGTGGGGAAACATGAAAGGACGTGGCAAGTGAGGGATGCCAGCCAGGTGTGTCTGCCGGGAGACACGGAGACTGCGCTTCTTCGTCTCCAGGGAGCAGAAGGGGGCCTAGTGGGTATAGTTACAAGGACAGCAGTTTCAAATCAACACAAAAAGCATCTTTTTCATCATTCGAGTTGTCCCCAGGGGACTCATCTGCTCGGCGTTTGCCGTGGGTGGAGATTTTCGAGAACACCGACGTGGGGATCTCGCAGAGAGAAGTGGAGTCTCCACCGCCCCGGACCTGGGCCCTCGGCCCGCGACACTAGGCCCCTTTGCGGTGCCCCTCCCTGCCCCCGATCCCGCTGGAGGCTCCCCCGAGCCCCCAGCATTATTCCTCCTGCTGGAAGTGGAGGCAGAACTTGATTGGCAGCCTCGTGCATGGGATAGAATGTACCAGAAGACTCTACCCCCTTCCATCAGGAAAGCAAACCTTTCCTGGAAGCCCCACCCACCGGGGCTCCACCGAGAGACTGTCCCAGGCCACCCTCGCTGGGAGGTAACCCAGGAAATGGGGCTCATGAGTGGCGCTTGGGCCAGTCGGCAGCCCTGTCTCCGTGTTCATTGATCCGGCTGGCCTGTGGGCTCAGACTCATCGGGCCAGAGAGCAGCTGCTCCCGGGCTCAGTGGGCATGTCTAAGGCCACCCTGTATTTCGTCGTCGCCTGCCCTCTGCATCTGAGGTACTGATAGGATGGACACTTAGGGCTGGGGATGACGCTGAGGTGTGAGGGCAACGTCCCCGAGTCTGGAAGCCGCTGAGGTTGCAGGCATGCCTATCATTTGGAAAGTTCCATGGTTGCCTGCTGACCGGAGATCTGTGATTTAAGCATTAAATCTCTCCCACCCAAGTACTAACCGGGCCCGACTCAGGAGATCGCGCACGTTCAGGGGGTATGGCCCAGCGCCCCGAGCTGTTTACGCCTCCCTTCTCTCTCCTTTCCCCATCAGCCCGTCTGTGTCTTTAACCTGCCGGGGTCCTTTAGCGGCACCCCCAATCTGATGCATGCAGGCCGGACTGGCTGAGTCCCGGCCGAGACTTCAGAGTCCTGTGCCCGCCCCAGGGAAGGGGGCACCCGCTCCGCTCCCCAGAGCCGTGGGTAAGGGACCAGCTGGGGCTGCACCTCCACAGAGCACAGGTGGCCAGCACGGGGGGAGGGGACTGCTCCATCCAGGTCCCCCGTTGGCCTTGCTGTCCCCCAGGTGAGGGGCCTCTCCAGGAAGGAAGAGCAGAGCAGGGAGAGGCTGTAGGGAGACAGTCCCTTCCCACCTGACCTCCCGGGCTGCCCCACCCACACACCATTCACCGGCACCTGCTGTGTGTCCTGGCACCGTGTTGGGACCCAGGAGGGGACACGGGTGAGGCAGAGCCCTACAGAGCTCAGAGCACAGCTCTGGAGTCTGCCAGCTGTGGGTTGGAATCCTAGCCATGGGCCTGGCCGTCGACCCTCCGTGTCATCAGTTGTAGACTGAGAGAGCAGCAGGGCCCCTCGGAGGGCTTGGGGACACAGGTGAAAGGCCCGCAGCCCAGCACTGGCGGAAAGCTGGGGCTGAGAAGCAGGACCTCTGTGATGCCAACCAGGGCTAGCTGTGTATCTGTCCCTCTCCCTCCCTGAGGAGGGGCCCCACTACTGGCCTTCGGGGATCCTCCTTGTTCTGGAGGGAAGGGGCATGCCCATGTGCTTCCCCTTCTAACAGCGCCTGCCCTGTCCCCCGAGAAGTCGCTGTACCACCGACAAGGTTGGGGTGTCGGGGGGCCTCCCTCCAGCACGCCTGGGAGTGGAGGCCACACCCCAGCACCTCCGGGCCCCCCCCCCCCCCCGGCTTGCCAGGCGTCCTCCCACACGCGCTGCCACTGACTTCCTGGTTCGCCCTGCGGTCCCGCGCCTCGCGCACGAAGATGGTCTTGTCTCAGGAACAGGTACCCGGGGTGTTTTGGGGACCCTATTCCCTGAGTGGGTTTTGTGCTCGAGGGGGTGGGCACGCCAGCTCCCCGAGCAGGGCTTCGGGCTCCCCTGATAGCCAGGGTAATCAGGCCAGCCAGCTCCCCTGGGCCCCACGCCGGCACAGGCCTGGCTGCAGCCGGGAGGGGCGCTCTCCCTGCAGACGCCCGGCTGGACCCAGGCGGGGCCCACGTGGCCATCTGGTGCAGCGGCTCGGGCCGAGTGGCTGCAGGCGTCCTCCCCACACGGGGACACGGCAGCCCCCCCAGCCGAGCCGCTGCTAGGGCGGGGGGGCGGGTGGCATCGCGGGCTGGCGCCCAGCAGAGGTGTCTGACCGCGACACGGTTCTGTGGGGGGCTGCCGGCATCTGCTTTCATCCCTGAGGCAACAAGACAGGAACTGCCTGAGATCAGAAGCCCCGTGGGGCCACCTCTGTTCCGCCGTTGGGGGAGGGGGGCCACCAGCTGTCACGCAGGCCCTGCAGGCTCCTGGAGGGATCCCTGCCCACCTGCTGTCCCCTGAGCCCCTGGCCAGGGACTTCCCATCTCGGAGTGGAACGTAGTTTCACAGGCAGAAGTGAGGGTCCCCGCCTTAAAAATAAGTGAATGGGCCCGCACCCCTCTCCCCTGCAGAGCGGCGTGCAGAGGGCAAGGGGGAGGGCAGCTGGAGGGCCCTCTGAAGCTCTGTGTTGGAGGGACAGCTTGCGGTCACCGTGTCGGGGAGGAGGGCAGGGGTGGTCAGGGAGCTCCCTGCTGCTCAAGAGGCTTCCTCCCCACCCAGAAAAGCCGAGTGCCCCCCGGAGAGCGTCCCCCCTCCCCCACTGGCTCCCTTCTCCAGTCCCGTGCTGGGGCAGGGCACTGGTGCAGGGTGTGGTCGTGGTGGGACCTCAGGGCAGCCAGCGGGAGGTGCCAGGAGGGGCCCGTGAGCTTCCCAAGGTGGGCTGGGAGGGCTCGAGAGCTTTGCTGAATGAATGACCGAGGGGAGGCCCGTCGCTACCAACATTCCGGGGCACAGAGCCCACGGGGGCTTGTTTCCTGCGTCTTGCCCTGACTGGCTGTAGCCCTGAGGCCCCGTCCGTCCAGGTGTCCGGTGAGGGCCCCATTCCACTTGTGGTTGACAGGCTCGGGATGGAGCCGGGGGCCGCCGCGCCCATGGTCCCAGCTTCCGTGTCCTCTCGGGGAGGGAGGGAGGGCGGCTGTTCCCAAGACCGGGGCCTTTGGCCACGGAGCCTGGCAGGCCCCCATGCAGCACTGCGCACGCCCCGGAGGCTTCTGCTTCAGCGGGGAGCCGCTCTGCCGGCAGGTGCATGAGAAGTGGGTGTGGATCTGGGTGGGCTGCATGGGAGAAGAGGCATTTCAGTGTTCCTTTGGGCAAGTTGGAATTTGGGGGCCATGATGTTGTTGTTTTGTTTTGTTTTTAAGATTTTATTCATTTATTTGACAGGGAGAGAGAGATCACAAGTAGGAGAGGGAGAGAGGGAAGCAGGCTCCCTGCTGAGCAGAGGGGCTCAATCCCAGGACCCTGAGATTATGACCTGAGCCAAAGGCAGAGGCTTTAACCCACTGAGCCCTCCGGGTGCCCCGATGTTGTTGTTTTTTAATTGTGGCGCTAATTAGACACAAATGGGCCTTCTGCCTTCGAGAGTGTAAGCCTAAGCCGAGCCCCACGCTGGGTTCACCTGTGTGTAATCAGGGGGAAGGCATTGGAATGTAGCTTTGAAAAGAATGAAAAATTCTAGTCTGCCATCTTTTCGAGGAATTCTTTTTTTAATAATCTTTTTTTAAGATTTTATTCATTTATTTGACAGAGAGAGACCCCCGAGAGAGGGCACGCAAGCAGGGGGAGTGGGAGAGGGAGAAGCAGGATTCCCACTGAGCAGAGAGCCCGACACGGGGCTCGATCCCAGGACCCTGGGATCATGACCTGAGCTGAAGGCAGACGCTTAACGACTGAGCCACCCATGCGCCCCTTTCCAAGAAATTCTAACGGGGACTCTGTGGCTTGGTCCCAGGGCCTCCCCTGCAGGGACCGGGCCTCTCTGCTCACTCCCCAAGATGACCCCACAGCCAGAGCCGATCCCCCGCGTGCGCTCAGACTCACAGGCCTTCGGTGGCGGCACTCCCTCTCGCTCCCGGGGGAGGACTGGAGTTTTGGCTGGCAGCACCCTGCTTGTGAGACCGAGAGGAAGGGTGTGTTACGCAAGACCCCTTCCGGATCTGGGTGGTTTTGAGCGGTTACACCTCTTCCTGTCTCTTCGCGGGGCGCGCGCCGGCTGCTGTGGCTCCCACAGCTTCGGCCCCGTGAAAGGTGGCAGTTTCCTGCCGTGTAGTAGTCATAGTCGAACTTCGGGGCTTTGGTGGGAAGGATTTCCAGCGTTTGAGAAGTCCCAGCTTCTGTCTCTCGACCCCTCCCTCCGGGGGAGGCCAGCGGGCTTGGCACAAGAGACCCCAGTGGCAGGGGGCCAGGGGGCCCTGCCCACCTCTGTGCGTGTGAAGCCTCTTAACCCCTCAGCCCAGCCGCAACCTTAGGAGAGCCCCCCTGCCGAGGCAGACCGACCCGGCCAGGGCAGCCCCCAATTCCTGACTCCGCAAAACCGTGAAAGAAAAACTTGTTGTTTCCCATGTGACCCATGTCACGGGGCAAAGGGGATAACTCCTACCGTGTTGTAATTCTTAAGACCTCAGCTCCGTGTGGACAAATGTTCTAGAACCTTCGAGCTTCCGGGATGATCGGGAATTGGGAGCAGCCGCAGAGGGCCCAGGGGAGACCATTCCGTCATGACACTGAGTGGTAGCTGTGTGTGGCTGGTTACAGCCACCAGAGATTAGTCTTTTTCTGGGGGCGTGGAAAAAAGGAGCAGCCCCTGAAAACAAAGCAGAGAGGCAGCAAGGGAAAAGCGGATGTGGTAGCAAGTCTGAGGACCCTAAAAAGTGCTTTTCTGGAAGGTAAAACCACCAACCAGGTGCGGGCTGGGGCATGTCTGTGCAGCGACAGCTTCACTCGTGCCGTGCCCGTGGGGCAGACGTCGAGGAAGGAGGTATGACCAGGGCTCCCGGGCCCTGGGCCAGCACCTGCCCTCCGCCAGGGCTAGGCACAGGGAGACCCTGGCCCGTGGTTCCCACGGCGCGCCCCCGCTGGTGGGCACGGCGGATCCTCCCCGAATCCCCTCATCCTGTTTCACAGACAGAGAAACGGACGCTTAGGAAGGTGGACAGATTTGCCCATGGTCATGCATCAGACCCGAACCCCCCTGGGCCTCACCTCCCTCCCTGACCCCTGGAGTGGTCTCCTCGGGGCACCCAACAGGGCGGGATTGTGTCATCAGACCGGCCCTGGAGGAGGACAGACCCGTGCGCGGTGGCCCTGGCCAGTTTTCGGGTCAGAAAGTCACCCAAGGCTCAAAGGACTAACTTCACACCACGAAGTCTGGCTAAATGAAGATTCCCACTATTAGGGTCCGTGATCAAAGGAACGAGACCAATACAAAGCAAAGGTCAAGCAGAGCTTTATTTCGCACCAAGCATCAAGAATCACGCTGGCCAGTCAGGGTGGTCTCTATGCAGAGAGTGACCCCGCCTGATCTTACAGGCCATCTTTTATAGGGCAAAACCATAAACCGACTGTGAGCTTATCCTTATTGGTCAGAAGCAGTGGGGTCAGGGGAGGTTGAATATGTGTCCTTTACTGATTGGACGTCTCCACCTGGCCTGACTCGCCCTTGTTCTTCTGGGGGACTGACATCAGGAGCCAGCAGCCCACAATCCACTGGTGTCCTGGGCTTATCTTTCTAAGTAAGTTCCTCCAGGCTGACTTTGTTCCTTTAGGGCAAGGTCAGCTTGTGTTCCCAACGAAATGGCTGCTTAGACAAGATGGAATCACTTAGGCTAAGCAGGTCCTAACACCGCCGTCCATGTTTTCTTGTGCTCCGGAACCTACAGTGGGGAGACAAGGGGAGGCCTCTTCTGATGACCGGAAGCCCCTCTCAAGACTCTGAGTCTATCTTCATGTGATAAGGATGACGCTGAAGGTTAAAACCAGCAGAACGTGCTCCCAGGAGGGCAAAGTCACCTTCCATGTAACGATCCTGGAGGCTGGCCCCACGTCCCAAAGCGGCCGGCGGTGCCCAGTCCAGGCCGAGTGGCCTTCAGGCGCGTGTGCAGCTGTCCCCTTTGGACCAGCAGGGTCGTCTGGGGCGCGTTCGTCCATGGTGGTGACAGAGGCGGGTCTCCCGTGGCCGAGGCTGGAGCTCTCGCTTTGTTGGTGCTCATCTCCTTTGGCTAAAGTGTGTGTGACTGAGTGCAAGTGTGCGTGCGAGTGTGTGTGAGCGAGTGTGTGAGTGTTAGAGGAGAGGAGAGGGCAGAAGCAAGGCGTGCCAATGAGAAAGTACAGACAATGAGAGGATGGGATGCGAGCATATGGATGTTCGTCGCTGTGCTGATTCTTCACAACTTTAATGATGTTTGGAAGTTTCCAGAATAGTAAGCCGAGGAGAACGGCAGTGCCCACAGATGGAGCCCCCGGCGCCGAGGGGGCCTGTCGCCGTTGCCAGCAGCCCTTCCCACGATGACGGAGAGCTAGGATTTACCCAACATTCTCCCTCCGGAGCGCAAAGCGTTTTCGTGTCTTCCTCTCCGTGCTCCCGTGAGAAAGTACGGACGGGCATTTGTGAGCGCTCTGTGCCTCGGTTTCTCTAAGAATGACCCAGGCGGCTTGCTCAGGGTCACACGCAGACTGATGGAAGTGCTGGGGACAGGGGCACCCAGACTGCAGACCCCCAGCCTGTACTCTGAGCCCACTGTCCCTCCTGGGCCCAGCCCTTCTCGAGTGGTTTCTGGAGCCTTTGTCCAGAGCTGTCCCTTTCGAGGACAGGGGCAGCCCTGCCTACCCTCCTCCCTCCCTCCCTCCCTCGTGGTGCCTGGGATCGGCGGGGTCCTGCTAGGACATCGGCTTCCCGGGGATCGGCCGCGGGGCACGTGCCGTCTCTCCCGGTTGGACTGGGGCTGCCGCGGAGGCGGGGGCTCTGGGCAGGTCAGCAGAATGCAGTCCCCCTCCCTCCCTTGGCAGGTGACGAAGGTGGCAGCTCCCCAGGAGGAATGAGGTTGTCCCTTGTGCAGTGGGCACCAGAGCGCGGCCGGTGGCTGGCTGGGAGCTGGCCGCTGGCCCAGAGGGAGCCTGACCTTGAGGAATCCAGGCAAGGCAGAGGCGAGGAGTGGGACAGGTGGCCTACTCCGGGACACGTCCCCAGTGTCCCTGCTGGCAGCCCGTGGCGCCAGTTGTCCCTGTCCCCGTAGCCGCCCTGAGCACCACATGTGGGACAGACAGAGCACTGCACCCTCCAGAGAGGACAGAGAGATGCCCACAAGGCAGCCGGATAGATGAGTCTGGGGTCCGGGGGACAGCGGGGTCTGGGTTCCGGCCTAGCCACACAGTCCAGAGTCAGAAGACAGGTGGAAATCTGAGGAAGCTCTCGTGATGGAAAAGAAAAAAGGTTCAAAGTCAGAGAGGTGAACAGGGGAAGCCGAGGAGACAGAAGCAGCAGCGGGGAGGTGGGAGGACAAGCTGGACACCGGGGGTCCCAGGAGCCCCAAGGGTGGGGGCAGCCCCGCCGTCACCCCCAAACTGTGGGCACCACTGGACTTAGCAACAGGAAGGTTACAGTGACCTTGGCAAGAGCAGCTTCCTCCGAGCGGGGAAGGCCGAAGAAGGGAGAACTACAGGCAAGAAAGGACAGCGCTTTTGAGGAATTTTCCTGTGAATGGAATGAGAGAAACGGGGCAGTTGGTGGAGAAGGAAGCGGATCCAAGAAAGCCTGCTTTTTGGTTTTTTGAGACGAGAGAAGTGATAAGTGCCTGTCTACAGAGGGCAGTGCCCCATAAAGAAGGAAGAACTGGGCCCAGAGTCGGGATGCCCCGGGCTGGAGGGGGTGTGTGCTCAGGCGGGCCGGGGCCAGGTCGTCCAGGAGGCGGTAGCCGGGGAAACAGGATGTTCCGAGAGCTGATGTAGGTGGGTGGGGGGAAGCTGGCCTCTGCCGGCTTCTATTCCATCAGTGAAACGGAAGCAGCTTGGCCAGGAGCTGAGAGGTGTTGGGGAGGGCGCCGTCTGGGAGAGTGGGGCAGAGCGGGCTCCTGCCGGCCTCGGGCACCTTCGGCCGGACGGGGACTGGCTGCAAAGCCAGTGTGTTCGGCGCCGCGGTGTGGCACAGATGCAGGCACGGTTCATACCCGAGTGGGCAGGGGGCTGTCCCAGCAGCACCATATCTACAGAAATGGGCAGCATGCCGGACTAGCTCTGTGTCTGTCGTCCGGACCAGCCGTCCTTAGAGCGTGGTCCCCGGACCGGGATCACGAGCATCCCCTGGGGGACTCTTCTGAGATGCAGACTCTTGGGCGCACTCCCCCCAATGGAGTCAGAGACTCTCGGTCCCTACACCATCTCAAATTAAGATGGAACCTGTGATTCTGGAAATTCAACCCCCCTGGGTGCCCGAGCTGGGGACTGAGACCCCGCGGGCAGGGCTCCGTGTCCCAGAGGGGGCCGCCAGCACCTGCACACCGTAGCCTCGGCAGACACGCTATGCGCCCGTGACCCCACCACCGTCTGACTTACGGTTAAAGACTTCAGCGAGACGATTGGGTTTAAGCCGAGGGACCTGGCCGAGCGCACTCCAGGAGCACCTAATGGACACAAAGGAGAGGCCCCCCCCCCCAGCCCCCAAAGCTGCAGGGACTCGATGCCCCTGGAGCTGCATAACCGAACTCGCTGCAGGAAAGGCTCTGGGCCTCGGGTGGGGGCAGTCGGTCTGGTCCATCTGGTGCCTGTGACCCTGACGGAACCCCAGAGTTTGAAAGAAAAGGTGACCAGGAGGCCTTCAGGGTCGAGAATCCACCGCATTTCTTTTAAGGATTTAAGTGCACTTTTACTTCATTCTGTCATTTCTTTCTGAGTGAGGTTTTTTTCAAAGATTGCAACTTTGGGGACCTTCACAGACCCCATCATTTCTGTCGTTTCCATGAGGCTGTCACTGTAGGGACTCTGGCTTACGTTCTCAGTCCCCGTTTTCCCAGCGTGTTCACACACACACCCTGCACTCAGAGAGAAGCTCAGAGAGGAACAGAAGTCCCGGGCCCAGGGGTCTAGAGGACGCCCGCTTCCTGCCGACGGGAGGTCCTCGTCCCGGAGGGAGGAATAGTGAGGTGAACAAGCCCTCCGGGTGGGCATTCAGCAACAAAGCCCCACTGGGGCCAAGCGGGGCTGTATTTTGAGCCCAGACCATCCCTTTGCCCCTTGGCACAGGGCAAGGTGATTTTGGATCAGGGACCATCACTCTTTTAGGAGCCATATATTAAGTCCCTGTTTCAAGCCCTGTTCTTGCCCTGGCACAGTGGCAAAACCAGCAAAATTTCTATCATGGTGCAGCTTGCCCTCCAGAGGGAGTCAAGACCTCACAACTCAAGAGAAGGTCAGCTTATGCTGACCCCCTGGGACAGCAGGCATGGTGCCCGGAGAGAATCCCAGAGCGTCGCAGTCAGAGGCAGGCTCCCTGGGGAGGCCCAACAATGAGGTCTGTCGGAAGGGCATTCCAGGCAAAAGGAACTGTACGTGCAAAGGCCCTGCGGCAGGTGTGCACTTGGCCTATCGGAGAAAGGAGGGAAAGGATGCGTGACCTAATCTCCTTTAGAAGTAAAAGCCTCCGGCTGCTGGGGGGAAGCAGGGAGTGCAGTCAGGAGCCTGACCTGGTGGTTCAGGTGACAAATGGGGGTGGCTCGGCCTACGGGGAGTGGGGGGAGGAGTGAATGGACGGATGTGTGTGTCGGTATTCATTGTCTATTGCTGCATAAAATATGCCTGCAAACTTAGGGACCAAAACTCTCAGTTTCTGTGGCTCAGGAGTTCGGTTAGGGCTCTACTCCATCGGCCGCCTCAGGGCCCCACCAGCCTGCAGCCAAGTGGTGCGGCCAGGGTTGTGGTCTCATTTGAAGGCCCGACTGGGGGAGGATACTCAGAATTCCAAGTTCACACAGTTGGAGGGACTCCCTTCTCTGTGGGTGCTTACACTGAGGGCCTCCGTTCCTGGCCGCATGGGCCCATCCAGCCGTGGCAGCTTGCTCCTCAGAGCCAGCAAGGTGGGGAGGCTGCTAGCAAGACAGAAGGCACCGTCTGCATCGCCTTATCACGCAGGTGATTTCCTGTCACCTGTGCCCCGACCTGTGGGGCGGGAGGAGGTGACACCCACGGAGATGGCATGAGTCCCAGGAGCTGGGGTTATCTGACCAGCTGCCTTCCTGAAAGCCGACAGTGACACCAGCAAGCGCTGGGCTGGGGGAGGGGGGAAAGCTGAAGCATCAGGGATGAGCTTGGGGGATGGTGGTGGCACTTCTGGGGACCGTGGAGACGGTCCAAAATTCTCAGTGCACCCATGCCCCCTGGGACCAGCAGAGAAGGGCTCCCAGAGCCTCAGGAAAGCAGCTGGGAGGCAGAAGGACCTCGTGAAGCACGGGGACCGGAGAGCAGAAATCTCTTACAGAGCCATTGATCCTGGCCGTCAGCTTTGTCTGAGCCCCCATTGGCTGGTCTGTCTGATGAGGGATATACAGATGCCCAACAAACCAGGCCTTCACCCTCACAGAGCCTCCCGAGCAAACCCAACTGGTCTTTTAAACCACCTCCCCTCTACTCTGCTTTTCCTCCAGAATATTCCGTCTGTGAAGAAGAGAGACAGTCAGGACCAGTGAGGCCGGCCCCATGTATCCGGAATCGACAACAGGCTCCCCGGCCCGGCTCTCCCTGCGACAGACGGGTTCCCCCGGCATGATCTACAGGTGATCCCCTGCCCCTGGCCCACCCAGGCCAGTCTCAGGTTCAGGCCTGCCTCTGAGAAGGGGTCCCCGAGGCCAGTCACCAGCCCTGGATCTGGAGGGAAGGCCCAAGGGAGGCCCACGGGGCTCTGAGATACAAGTCCGCAAGCGCTTTCTCTGAGGGAAGGAACAGAAGCTTTTAAAACTGCAGATTTTCCCGGTGAAATAGAGTCAGGATGAGACTGGTCCCCAGCTCTTCTGAAGGGGTCCGTTCTCCAATGGGACCCACCAGGCCTGGACGTCGGGGGGGCACCCTTCCCAGCTCTGTGTCATTCTTACACACCCCGGGTCGTACAGCCCCCTTGAAGGGTTGCCCAGAGCCTTGTACCAGGGGGGATGGGTGTGGCCAGCGGCTCGCCGGGCGCCCTTGCCTTGCCTCCGTGGATGCCAGTTCCAAATCCAGCTCTGGGTTTTTCCATGTGGAAAGCAGCCCCGGCTGAATTACGGGGACAGCACGTGAAGGCATTGGTCCAATGACAGCTGCTGCCTCACGTACGGAGCCCAGGACCCCGATGGCCATGGCCGCCACTAAAGATGGGCCCAGGTGGGACCCCGGGGGCCCGTCAGCCCTTGATGGGTTGGGCCTTTCTCGGTAATTGTGAGGGCCTGACCCAGAGCAAGCATCTGTAGAATCCACAGGGAAAGGGGGTGTCCCTCCTTGATCAGAGCCCTAAAAAGAACCCCGTGGTCCCAGGCAGAACTCGCCAGCGTGTGGGGCGATGGGCCACGCCTTGAAGGGTTTGAGAGTTTTGTTACGGTCATTCTAGAGCATATTTTGTTATAACCCAGACTGTCACTCAGAGGTTTACCTCTTGTCTTCGCGCCCCTACCCCGCATGGGACCGAAGCCAGGCCCCGGGGAGGACACCGCCCCTCCCCTGCTTCCGACCGAGCCGACCGGGCTTCTGCCGCCGCGGGCCACTGGGTGGCACTGCCGCCGAGCGCTTGGTCCCTGGCGCACATCCTCCCAGCAGCCCGGCGAGCGGGGTGGGGCCTGGCTGTGCGGCGTCGCTGCTGCTTCCCAGGGCCTGCACCTCCCTGTGGCTAACGCCCATTGTGGACTCTCTCTCTCCTTTTTCTCTGTCTTCCACCGCTGTCCGCAGTACTCGGTATGGGAGCCCCAAAAGACAGCTGCAGTTCTACAGGTAACGAGCCCTCCGTTCCCCCCATGTCCCGCAGGCGGAAGGTAGGGGAGCGGGCGGGAGGGCCGCGGCCGTCCAGCTCGCGGTGCTGGTGAGACTCCCCAGTAAGATGGGCTGGAGTTCTCTGCCGGCGCCCTCCCACACCGCCTTATGTGACGTCCCCAGGAGCACCGTCAAGTCAGGTTCCTGGCGTGTGCTCCTCTCTGGAATCCACTTGGACTGGAGCAAAAGGCCTGATCCCCCCTGAGCTCACCCCGGATCTACCTTATACTCTCACTTATCCGCACGCGAGTGTTGTCGCGAGTGTGTCCTTCTTGGGCGACCCGGGTAAACGAGGTGGGGGGCAAACCCAGCTGTTCTCCCCTTCTCTTTGGGTTTGAGCTGATCGGGAATCAAAGGGGCAACCAAGGCCAACACGTTCTCGGGGGCGTGGGGCTGCCATATGACCGGGGTCAGGGCTGCCCCTGCTGGCATTTTCTGGGGCGTCTCCTGGTTGGTGAATGGGCACACCCCGTTCTTCAGGGACGTGGCTTCGAGGGGCCCTGGCTCGCAGCCCAGGCCAAGGCGGGTCAGCCAGCAAAGTCCTCCCAGGCGAGTCCCTTCCTCCTTTGGGCAGCTCAGCTCGCCTGGGGCGTGGGGAGGTGAGCCATGAAGACCCGTGCTCCTCTTGTGGTCTGTAACTCCAGGAATTGACTTCGATGGACGTTTTTCCCCTGTCGGCAAAGTGTCAGGGTAAAGGGAGACACAGTCAGCCCCGGGGCTTCGGGGACTCGGTATGGCCCTCGGGAGCGTGCCCTGGTGTGTGGTGTGTGCCTCGGCGTTCAGCCCCAGAAGGTCCCCGGGGCCGTGCCCACCTGCTCATGCGGGGCCAGGGGCTGGTTATCGCCGATGCGTGGGGGGTCGGTGGCCCTTCCCTCAGCCCCGGCACCTCTGAGCGTGACCGTGGGCCTGGGTCCTCGCCTAATTTCACCAGCCCTTCCGTGCCTCCTGTGGGGCCTCAATCCTTCCAGAAAGCCCCAAAGACATGACTGAAATTTCTACTGGATAAGATTTTGCCTGAAGTGGTTAGAGCTGAACTTGGGCTCACAAAGGCTTTTACGGGATGACATGTGTGCCATCACGGAGGTAGGACCGCGTCATGTGTCAGAATGCAGGCGAGACATTCGTCCCAGGAGGGTTTGACCGATGAGACCAAACTTGCCCCTGAACTGGGTCCTCAGAGACCCCGGAGGAAAGGAGTGAGATAGCGGGCAGCAAAACAGCAGCCCAGACTGCCAGCAGGAAGGGACCCCTGGAGAATTGCGGGGTATCACAGAGCTGAAACCAAAGAGGGTCCCACAGCCCTTGCTGGCCCTCAGGGCCCCACAACCTGCTGTCCACTCCCAGGGAACCCTCTGTCCTGCCCCAGGGCAAGCTCGGTTGGGGGACCGTGCCCCAGATGTGCAGACCTCCATCCGGGCCTCCCAGCAGCGCGTCCCCGATGCCCGCAGGCTCTGGCTGTCCCGCCCTTTGCATCTGCAGTGTGGTTTCTTCTCATAGACCCTCAGGTGTCGCTTGTGGGGTCTCCAACGGTGACCTCTCACAAAGTGGGTTCTTTGTTTAATGTCCTGGGTGCCGCTTCTGGGGGGGGAGGTAGCTTGTCGTCTGGGCCCCGACTCAGTGGCCCTCAGAGGGTGAGGTCAGTCGGCACGCGGTCCCTCCCCTCTCAGGGTAGAGGTGTTTGAGGTCCTGCCCTCCAGCCGCTTACAGACTGTAAGGGAGGTGAGACCCAGTATCTGTCCGCTGTTTCAGAAACGCCGCGTAACAAACAACCTCTGAAGTCAGTGCCGAGCAACAAGAAGTGTGTGTTTCTTGCTTATGTGTCTGTGGCAGTTCATGCAGGCCAGGCTCCGCCAGGTTTGCTCTGAGCTGCAGCTGGGGCCCAGGTGTCCCTCCTCCCGTCCTTTTTAACCAGAGGCTGCTCCAGGCAAAAGTACCCGAGGAAGAGCAGACACATGTCGCGTCTCCAAAGGGCACACGGGCGCTCCTGCTCGTACTTCTGGCCAAAGCAGGTCTCATGACCATGCCAGATGTCCAAGAGCAAGAAAATACACCCCCGCCCCTGATAGGAGAACCACAGGCAGGTGATGCCGGGAGGGGCCTGGAACCACTGTGCGACCTAGCCCAGAACCTTTAGAACTAATAATATCCGGAAAGCGGAAGTCCACACAGTTCTTGGCGCTCCGAGGAAGGAGTGAGCACCGCCGCTGAGAATCGGGGAAGGCTTCATGGAGGAGGCAGCCTGAGGGCTTCGAGTGGGCCTTGGAGGCTGGCAGTCTAACTCGGAAAGGCCGGAAGGAACATTCCAGTAGATGCGTGAGCCTCAACTTGGAGAGGCGCCAAGAACAGGAGGCGGTGAATGCACAGACCTGGCCGTGAGAGGCAGGCAGACAGTGACGGGAGGCCAGACTCTAGAGGAAGATGGAGATCGGGTGGGGAAGGGCCTCGAGTGCCGAGCAAATGGGCACTGGGGAGCCATCGATGGTGTTTGAGCAGGGCAGCGATCAGAGCTCATAAGGTGGTGGGGGGAGAGGCTGGACGCCAGGAGCTCAGGACTGGTGGAAAAGGGCTGAGCCGCCGGAGCCGCGGGAAGAGGGAGTAGAGGGAGCAGGCAGGTGACTGACGGCTGCTCCCGAGAGGGCCGCCGAGCTGACAGAGGGGCGCGGAGACGGGGTATGCCACACCATGTCGGGCCGAGCCGGCCCCCAGCAGTGGGGCCACGTGACACGGAAGCCAAGGACCTGACATGGTGCGCTTGTGCCTTTGAGAGCAACCGTGCCAGTCCCATCCCTGGGGCCTCCCCAGGTCACGATCTGCTGCCGGTTCCCGGGGGCCCCATCCCACGTCCCGTTTTGTTTGCATTCTCCGCCGGGTCTGGGCAGCGACTCCTCGCCCCGCCCGCACCCACCGTTTGCGTGTTTGCCGTGGGAGAAGCCACTCAGCCTCCGTCCACAATCCCTGTCGCTGCGAGATAGCGTCATGCTGAGACTTCCTTGGGATCCTGGGAAGACAAGGAGTGCGCCTGGGGTCGTGACCCTCGAACGGGGGCTCAGCGTGGCTTCGGCCCAGAGCTCAGCCTCAAAGCATCTTCCGAAGCCGGGTTGGAACGTGTGCTGTGAGGAAGGGTCCCTGCGCCCCGCCCGGAGGGAGGGGTAGCGTGGTGTTGAAATAGCAGACTTCCGGAACCTTCCGGCCATGTAAAGGTGCCGACAGTACAGGATATACCAATCTGGGGCCCGTCCCAGTAGAAGGGAGGAGGGACGCCCGTCTACGTTGCTGAGGGCAGGTCTTGCCAGACCCCAACCCCTTCCCTGTAGGCGGTGGTCACACCGTCTGGGGACCCCCAGCCCCGTCCTGCACAACATGGTGGGCAGAGCCTCGAGCCCTGGGTCCCGGCCTCAGACAACCAAAGCACGGCCTGCCGCTGCCCACCTGTGGCCCCTGTCTCCGGCGCTCGGGAGGGCAGTGGAGAGCTGGTGGGGGAGCGTGCCCACGGGGAGGGCCGGACCCCAGTCGGCGCCCCCTCCCAGCCCCCGTGCCAGGAGCGGGCCTTGCCAGGCTGCTCCGCGGACTGCATTTCCCGGGCTTTTAGGGGAAGAGACGCTCGTGAATAATTCAGCCTCTCTCACTGAGCTGAAAACGCCCTAATAGACTAATGGACTCCCTGCCTCCAAACTCGACCCTCGTGGGGCGCGTTTCCTTCACCAATTGCCTGTGACGTCCGACCGTGACACTCCCTAATGAAGCAGCCGCTGCTGCAGAGCCCGAGAGCGTCTGGTGAACCCTAGTCAACCAGACTGTGTCCCTTCTAACGAGCAGACGCCGGGAAGGCAGGTGAGTGGCCCCTCCACTCCAGGAGTCCTGGGGCGGCCGCCTTCTCAGGGTTGCTGCCGGGGGACCAGTGTCCCAGGAGTGGAAGTGACAGAGAGACCGTATTGGGGGATGCATTTGGCTGATCTGAAATTAGACGCCCCTATGTATTTTTTCAAAGCAGAAACCTCAAAAAAGAAAAAAAAAAAAAAAAAGAAGCCGGCCCTAGGTCACTGCAAGGTGACAGTGGGGGGAAGGGGGGCATTCTGTCCCTTGAGCGTGCTTGCCTCCCAGACCTGCCCCGTGGGACCGTCCATCTTCCCGTCCCGGGGAGACCTGGGCATCCCGCGCCACCTTCTCGGCCTCGCAGTGAGGGTTCAGCATTGTGGGGGCTTCCCGTGATCGACAACGGAGTCGGGGGTGGGAGGAGGGGGGTGCTCGTTCAGGCCTTGGTTCGCGGACGGCTCTCTGGCAAAGGTGGTTTGGTCTTGCCCTGATGCGATGCTGTGCGTTTTCCAGCCGCGCTCCGGAATGATGCAGCTTTCCTCTCGCATTCCCGCTTTCGGAAGCTTGCGCTGGTTTCTCAAAGAGTGGGACCCATGTCACCGTTTAAAAGAGCCGTTCGGGCGGCTTTCGGTAAACAGACCACAAGGTTCAGGACTTCCAGGTGGCAGGCCCTTTGGGGAGGCCGCGGTCCTGGCCGACTCAATGAGGCCGACGCCTTCCCTTCGCTTTCCCGTGTCACGGTGTTCAGTGCTCGTTTAAGGAAAACCCCCCCAGCCCTTCCTCCACCAGAATAGATTTGCAAAAGGCGGGCTCCGGTGTGGAGGTGGGGGAGAACCCGTGGGTGCCTGTAATTTGCCCTGGCTATTGAGGAAGGGGCTGGGTTTTCTTGAGATGAGGCAGGAGCCCCAGCGGGTGGCCCTCCCTTCTCCCGGCCCCATCTTCCCGAGGCCCCTTCTTCCAACTTCCCAGCGGTCTCCGGTCACCTTGGGAGGAAGCCAGGAATAAGCCCCAGCACGAGGAAGTCCGAGGGCCAGACTCTCCTCTCCCGGGGGCAGACCCTCAGAGCACCTCTGTGCCTTCCGTGTCCGCCCTCCTTGGCGGGGTCTTGCCTCCCTGGGGGAGAGGAGGAACGTTTCCCAGCTCTTCCCCGCCCCGTGCACCCTGGTGGGCACCAGTCCTCACCCCGCCCCCCCAACCAGGGCCACCCCAACTCTCTCAGAGTAGCATCCTGGGGACACTCACCGCCGTGCTACAGGTGACACCCACAGGCCCGCTCCAGGGTCGCTGTGAGGTGCGCTATGAGGAAAGAGCACAAGCAGAGGAGACCCCAGCCCCAGAGAGGGCACCCTCTGAATCCTGGCTGAACCCTGCTGCCTGCACCTGTCTCGTTAGGGTTGCACGGTCCCTGCAAGACCGGGGTCAGTACCAGTGCCCACGTTTATCCTATTCAGCGTCTTCTAGAATGTCCAGGATCCGTAGCACGCCTTCGTAGCATTCGAGCCCGTGCTCCCCTGTGCCCGCTCTAGGTGCCCGCCCTGCCCTCAGGCCTCTGTCCCTCCACCCCACTTTTCCTAATTGGTGTCCCAGCTGATGGCAGCCGCGTCCCCACCCGCGGCCTGCTCCCAGCCACACCGCCAGCCCCTGCCCAGGCTCGTCTGCACAGTGGTGCAATCAGCCTCCGCTCGTCCCACTTCCCAGACCTGGAGACGGAGGCTCGGAGCCGCCGGGGGGGCCTGCGTGGGTTGCGCTGAGGAGGGGCCAGACAGGGCTGCCCCCGTTTGGGACCTGGGGGCTTAGCCACTCCGCCCTCCCGACCCCAGGACCTTGGCTGGACTTCCAGAACCAAACCAGACCCGGTTGCTTTTTGTGGGTTTTTGTTGTGAAAGCTGATGGTTATTGATCTCGGCCAGGCTCGGCCCGGCTGGGAATGTGTGCGTCTGAGGTGGGTCCCGCTTTTCGGGAAGGACTGCTGTAGTCCTCACCTGCCAGGCTACTCATCTCTGAACGGGGACCCCCAGGGAAGCCAGAACTGGCCCGCCTTTGCCCCACGCGGGATGGGCAGCCAGCCACACGGCCAGTTCTAAAGCACCTGCCCGGCACTGCCCTGCCCCTGGGTGTGCTTGAGGCAGGTGAGGGGCCGGCAGGAGGGGGGATCTGTGCTGCTGCCTGTGGGCCTCGATGGCCCCATTTCCTAAGACGACCCCCATCCTGGAGCCCTGGGCCCCTCCACCGCCTCCCAAGTGATGCTCCTGGACATGGGAATTTTCATGCCGGGGACATCTCTACCTTCTTTAGCATCCATCAGAGACCTTAGTCCAAACCCTTGGGGGTCGCCAGACATCCTGGACCCTGCAGGCCCCCCCCCCGTGGATCTGAGCCATGGTGAAGGGGAGTCCATGGCCCTCAGAGGCCCCCACCCCAGAGGCCCCCAGCGGAAAGCACGCTGCTTAGAGCCTCAGGCCTGAGTCAGGGAGCTGCTGCCGATGCTCCCAGGGAAGGCCAGTCTCTGCCGTGGGCACTGAGCCTCAGTGGTAAAAGCAGACAGAAAGGCCCTCGCCCTCTTGGACCTGACCTTCGGGGGATCAGATGCAATAAACAAGCCGGTTAGAGAAGACTCTAGCAGGTCAAGTGAGGATCTGGCCGTGGAGGACAATTGCAGCAGGAAAGGGAGCTATGAAGTGTCGGGGGCAGGGGGACATTTCGCCCAAGAAGGCGGCTAGCCCAGGGCACCACCTCTGCCCTCAGGGACAGAGCCGAGGCCTCTGCAGCTGCCTCAGCTCCCGGGACAGCTTTCCCAGCCCCTCCAGGGATAATGGAACCTGCCGCCCCTTGGGGCCGAGGTGGGGACCGTGCGCGTTCGTCCAGCCACCAGGACTGGGCTCCAGGATCCCGCTTTGCTGCTGACATACGAGCTCCCGTCCCGCCTTCCGTCCTCGGTGGATGATGCTGGGGCTGCCCTGCGGGCGCCCGAGCCAGAGCAGAGGGCTGTGGTCCGGCGCAGGGGGGAGTCCCGGATTGCAGAGCTCCCCGACCCCTGCGACCGTGTCCGGCTGCCCAAAGAAACTGCAGGATGTGCATACGCGGCCACAGTTCCCTCCTTGGTTCACTCACTCACGTACGTGCGTTAACACAGATGGTAGCCCTTCCGCTTGCCTGGTGTTTTTCTTTACTTCTATCTCTTAGAATAGAAGAGATCAATCTCATAGCAATCCATGGAGAGCAGCCTCGCGGAAGGCTGACTCTCATTTCCGTAACCAGTTTCCCCGTTGAGGGACCCCTGTGCTGTTTCTAATTTCCGAGAGTGTGGTCCTCACTCAGAAGGATGATTTAGCCATGGTTCCTCCCATCTCTGCTTGGCCGTTTCCCTATCTGCACAAAACCTCTGTTCCTCTCTTGTCACCCCCCTTCCTTACATGCATCCCATTCCATCTGGGGCAAAACGTGTGGCTTGTGACAGACTCAGTTATGGTGGAAGGTGGAGCCCGAGGGATCTGCCGGTGCCGTGGCCCGTTCTACGGGCGGAGGATGCGTGTGTGGCTAGTCTCCTTTGTAAGTCTCATGGACAAACGAATAGGGCCTTCCTCGGGCGGGCTCGTCCCGCGTCATCACCCCAGAGTTCGCTTCCGTGACAGGCGTGCCCGCGCTCCTTCCGGACCTGCTTTGACCTTGGAAACACCGCCAGGGAACACTGTGACGCGGTGCCTTTGGCGGAGGGGGGCCGAGCGCTCTGCATGATCTCCTGCCCCTGTTTTCATTTGGAGCCCCTTTGAGTCTCTCCCGCCTGGAATGCAGCTTGGCCTGTGCTTGTCTCAGGGACGCGAGGGCGGAGGGTGTGGCTGAGCCAGATTCCCAGCCGGGCAGCTTTGAGGACGGGGACACTGGCGCTGGGAGGAGTTCGCATCCCGGGGCGCGGCCGCGGGCGCCGAGACCCATCGTGGCCGCTGTGGCCGGAGGACGTGTCTCTGCAGCACCCCTGCCCCGGGGAACAGCACCCCGGCAGGCACAGCACCCCTGCCCCAGGCACAGCTCCCCGCCGGGCATAGCACCCCTGCCCCGGGCACAGCACCCCTGCCCTGGGCACAGCTCCCCGCCAGGCACCCGGGCAGGGGGAGGGGCAGCGGCCCAGGTTCTAACTCATCGGCTCTCCCCGCGTTTCCCGTCCGGACAGCGGCAGCCCCCCGGGCCGGGCGGCACCATGTTGTCCATGACCTACAGCGAGAGCCTGAAGAGCGTGAGCAGCAGGGCTCACTCGGACTGGGCCCTGCACCCCGTGCGTCAGACCCACGCGCTGGAGCTGCAGCGGCTGCGGGAGGTGCGGGCGGCCGCCCAGGCCAGGAACATGGAGAGCTTCCTGCGCATGCACGGCCTCTCCCTGGACGGCTGCACCGCCCGGCGCACGGGCATGAAGTACCGGTAAGGGCCGGGCCGGGGCGGGCGGGACGCGCTCCGGACGCGGCGGGTGCAGCCGGACGGCGGCCGCCGGGAGCGCGGCAAGTGACGGGACCCGACAGCGGGGCAGAGGGCGCGCGTTTACGGAGTCCAACCACAGAGAGACGAGCGACGGGACATCCAGGTCTGCCGTGCCCGGCTCCGTCCAGCCCCCCGAGATCAGCACGGTGGCCACTTTGATGTGCGCTCGGCGGGAAGAGAGTGGGGGTCCTTGACAACGCTTTGCAGCAGGGGTTCAACGTGTGGTTGTTACTTGCCTTCTTGCGCCGTCCCTGCGGCACCTGAATGACGAGGGGCTGGCGGGACACGAAATCACGAAAATGCGCCGCTGGCCGTCACCTCTAATAAGCTTGTCCTGGCACCAGACCAGACGTCCACCCGGGTCGGGTCCTGGGGGCAATGATGCGCTCCCCTCTTGTCGGACCGTTAGCTAGACCGTCCTCGCGGCGGGGGCGGCGGGGGCGGCGGGGGTCAGTTTTCCACCGGCAGCCTCCACAATTAGCTGCCCGCCCTGGGGCGTGCATCGGCGGCAAAGGCCCCTGTGTTCTCCAGGTGACAGGCGTGGAGGGCTCACTCTGCTTGGAACTTCAGAGGGACATTCTGTTTAGCTGGCTTGGCTTTGAAATCGGCATCTGGGGCAGCGCTCGGGCCGGCCCACTTTCTCCGGCGAGAGCCTCGGACCGCGGCCAGAGAGCCCCAGAGCGGACGTTCGCATTTATCAATTGCAGGCGTTCGGTCTGGGTTCCTGTGTTAAATTTGAATTTCAAATAAACTTTTCGTTTTTTTTTTTTTAAGCGTAAGTATAGCCCACACGATATCTGGGTCATACTTACACTAAAATGTTGCTTCCCTGAAGTTCGGAATTAATTGGGTATCCCGTATTCGATGTGGCTTCCGTCTAACACAGGCCCAGGGGCTGTGGGGCTGCTCTCGGGGAGATACTGTAACTTCGGCTGCTGCAGACCTGAGGCCCATTGTTCAAACGTGTGGTTGCCGTTTAAAGAAACAAGGCACTTCTGCTGTGGGTCCGTTAGATGGCAGAATTCTTACGGTCTTCGTCTTCTATTCTAAATCCAGCTGTAAGGGGGGACAGAGTACCAGCCGGGTTGGCCCCGACAGCTCCTAATTCTAATGGAAATTTCTCAAGAGGGAGATGAGACTGGGGGGAGGGGAGGGGCACGGGTCATTGATACTTGCCATTAATTCAGCAGACGTTTATTAAGGGTCTCTTGACTCCGGGGGCGCCTGGGTGGCTCAGACGGTTGAGTGTCTGCCTTCAGCTCAGTCGTGATCCCGGGGTCCTGGGATCGAGTCCCTTGTTGGGCTCCCTGCTCAGCAGGGAGTCTGCTTCTCCCTCTGCTCTCCCCTCTCCCCTGCTTGCTCACTCTCTCGCACGCTGTCTCTCTCTCTCAAATAAATAAGTAAAATCTTGGGGAAAAAAAGGGAGGGTCTGTTGGCAAACAAGATGGACAGGGTCCCCACCCTTGTAGACGGTACAGCCTCGTTCAGGGAAGCAGAGAAAAAGCAAGTAACCACCTAAGGGAGTAAGACAAGCTAAGGACCGGACCGTCGGAAAGGGGGACAAATGAAGATGCGGGGTGGAACCTTCCAGGCCAACGACGCAGGGGAACGTCCGGCCGCTGTGGCTGGGCCAGAGCGAGGCAGATGGAGGGCAGTAGGGTGAGGCAGAGCAGCGCTCTCCCCGGGAAGACCCCAGCCCCCTCCGTCGTGGATACAGTTCAGGAGGGCAGGCGTACTGGGGTGAGTGGCACTGAACCCCAGAAGGTGGCCCTGTTTGTTATCGTTGTGGATGGAATCAGTTAGGACGAGGCCCTCCAGGAGTAGGGTGGGCCCTAACTCCCATGCCTGGTGCCCTTTCAAGAAGGCCATATGACGACACACAGGGAAGAGGACGCATGACGGGGGAGGCAGAGAATGGATGTGAGCACAAGTCTGGGAACACCGGCAGCCACCAGGAGCTGGAAGAGGCAGGGGCAGGGGGGGGGTCCCCTGGAGCCTCCGGAGGAAGACGGCCCTGCCCACAATGGGATCTCAGCCTTCTGGCCTCCGGAACCAGGAGAGGATCAAACTCTGGTCTTTGAAGCCCCCCAGGTTGTGCTGCTCCATTTTGGGAGCCCCAGGAAGCTAACACGGGGTTGGGGGAGACGGGGACCAATCACTTATTTGCCTGACACCCCAAGGAAGATCTGGGCCCCGTCTGAGACGTGGGGGCTAAGACCCCAGGGAAAACCCGCTGCCCAGGGAGAAGAAGGGAGCAGAAGACCACGGCGTCTTTCGCATTTGATGGGCCAAAGGTTGTCACACTCGTGCGGCCCCCTCTTTATCTGGCGGATTTCATCTTGCTGCCTCCAAGGGGGTTGTGGTTATCGGGAAAATAGGCCTCTACGACTAATGCCCACAGTTATTAAAGATCCCAGATAAATGCCACCCCACAGCCACCGTCCCCGCCAGCAGCAGGGCTGTGACTCTGTTCAACTCGGTCTTAAATATTAATGTAAAAAAGATAATGACTCCAGATACGCGCCCGCTCGGGGGAGCGAGGGGACAGCGATGCCCCAGGCCTGTGGTTTATCAGCTGAACTGGGCTGGCAGCGGGGGGAGAAGCTTTCCTGTTAACTTCCTCTGCTGCTTCTTCACTTTCCTCAACTCTTGTGGTTTAAAAAAAAAAAAAGAAAGAAAGAAAGAAAATGCATTGAATTTTTAAATCCGCACAGAGCCTGCATCAGCTCCCCTTCCTGCACCCGCCTGGGGAGTAGCAATGGGGGGGCTGATTTCCAGAGATGTGGTCTCAGAGGCGGCAGTAGCTTTCCCAACAGACTGGCTGGAGGCCCCTGGCCCGCATGGGGACCCGCTGAACCCACACCTTGGTTCAGTTCGGTCCCTCCCTGCCCCTCAGGGCACCGGGAATGGATCCCAAACCTCCTCGGGGCCCGCGTGGCCTTTCCACGCTCTGATTTCAGCTTAGACCCCTCCCTCCTACTCAGGAGGCTCCTTCCTTCTGGCTCTGAAGTTGCCAACTCGTTCCTGAGGCAAAGGCCTCAGGGCCCTTGCATGTTCTGGTCCCCCGATTTTCTCAGGGCCAGCTTCCTCCCGTCTATCGCATCTTGGTCCTCGGGGAGACTTTTCTGAGTACTCGATCTAACAAATGCCTCCCAGACTGTCCTGTCCCCTGCTGGCCCTCTTACCCGCGACCCCTGAGAGCAGAGCCTTGTGCCCAGCACTGGGACCATCCCAAGCCTCTATAGGTATGGGCTGGAAGGTGTTGAATGGTCTTGGCCCTAACCCCTTTTCTGGAATGTTCCCCCATAAAATGTGTCTCGTCCCTGCTGCTTCCTTGACAAGGACTGGAGGCAGCGTCTGCACCTCTAATGCAGCCCAGACAGGGAGGGTGGGGGCACCCTGGGCAGGGAGGCTTGGTCGTCAGCTCCTGGGGAGGGGGGGCGGCCTGCGTGCCTGCGAGTTCTGACCCCAGGCCATCGGCTCTTGCCACAAGCTAGCTTGATCACCGGGCAGCATTTGCTTTGTGGTCAGGTTCATGGAGCAGACTCTAGCTAGCTGCTCGGTTATTCACCGGACATCCCTTGCAGCTGGGCCATCAGAGAGGGCTTCCCGGAAGAGCTGAGAATCCAGGTGTGTCTCCGAGGACAGGTAGGCAGGAGGAGAGACAAGAGAGAAAGAGCAGAGACCTGGAGGGACGGCGTGTGGACCAGTCTCGGGCTAAGTGGGGAATGAGTCCCCCTTGTAAAAGGTCGCTTTCCTGCAGCTGCCACAACAAAGTCCAACAAATGGGGGCTCGAAACATAGACACGGATTCTCTCACAGCTCTAGAGGCTCAAAGTCTGCAATCCAGGTGTGGGCAGGACCCCGTTCCCTCTGAGAGCTCGAGGGGAAGAACGTTCCCGGCCTGCCTCATCCCACCTCTGCGGCCAGCCCCGGCACCCCTCGGCTCGCGGACGGGCCACCCCACTCTCTGCCTCCAGCTTCCCATGCCTTTTCCCTCCATGCCTGTCTGTCCCCAAATCTCTCTCCGTGTAAGGACACCCGTCATGGGATTTAGGGCCCTCTACTCCAGTGTGACCCCACTATAACCTGACGACATCTAGAAAGACCCTCCTTCCAAATAAGTTCACAGTCACAGGTAGAGGAGTCAGGACCTCCGCGTGTCTTTTCGGGGACACATTTCCACCCGCAACAGGTGCCAAGGGCTCACTGCACTCCTTGAGCGAGCCAGAGGGAGGGTCAGTGCCCTGGGAGGAAGTCCGGGTCCCTGCGGCACCTGTGTGACCCTGGGTGTATCACCTGGCCTCTCTGTGTCTCAGTTTCCCCATCTGGAAAATGGAGACCGTGCGCACTTCCTCTCGGAACTGTCCGGAGGGCTGTGTAAGGCGGTCACGTAGCTCGGGGCTCCAGGCGTGGCCGCCGGTGGGAGAGAAGTGTGGTCTTGGAGGCAGTCGCACCGGGAGGTGTAGCCCATGTCCCACGTGGACAAGGAGCAGGTGTGGAAGGAAGGGAGGGGGAAACGGGGAGGGAGGTGGTGAGACCAGCCGGTCGTTCGGGAAGAGCTCCCCTGACAGGAACGGGCTGGGAGGACAGCAGGCGGGGGCGTCCCGTGGGTCTCCGTGGAGGGCTGATGGGGACCACGGTGTCAGCAGAGCGCCCCCCCGTGGAGCAGGAGCAGCCGCAGTGACCCTAATGCCCCCGCCAGTGGGTTCTCTGTACTCAGTGTTTCCCCGTCAGCTTGGCCTTGGGAATCACATGTCTGTGAGCAGTACGGATCCCTAAGCCTCCACCCCGAGATTTGGGGGGACCCACCCCCAAGAAGCTCTTCTCCTTGGGCAAGGATGGGGACCAGGGCGGTTGATTCTATGCTGTCCATCTGGAAAGGCAGGGGTCAGCACAGCCCGATCAAATCCGCACACATCACCAGGCAGCCCCCCGGGTGGACCCCCGACCCTCACCCTTTAATCCGAGGGTCTGAGGGCAAGAGCTCCTCCGCGGGCGGGGGCCCCTGCACGCAGCTCCCCTCCCAGCCTGCCGCCTCCGTGAATGAGGGCAGACGCAGCGTCAGCCTTCCCTACTTGACCTCTCTGTGCCTCAGTTTCCTCGAGTGTGAACAGACCGTCACAGCGTCCACCTGGCAGGGTGTGGTGGGACGCAGCTGGCACCGGGAGCACCGTTTCAGTGTTAGTTGCTGGCCTAGAGGTGGTGCCGAGGGTTCCAGAAGCACCTACTCTGAGCCCAGCAAAGCTGCTCTAGACTGGGGATCAGCTAAGAGGTGAAAGGAGCTGATTGGCCGTCCGTTAGCCTTTTTCCCATTCTGGGGCCATTAGCGCTGGATGTGACTGGGGTGCGAGGTCCTGAAGGAAGCCCTAGGGGCTCTTCAGTTCTTATGTACCAGACAACACCTCCTCCAGGAAGGCCACCAGGCTGCTACCCTTTGCTTAGAAACTTCAGAGGCAGGACCTCCCATCCATTGGAGAAGCCCCCAACTCATCAGCATCCACCCCCCCTTCCCGGGGCAGGAAGTCACCTTTGGGTGCAAAACATGCTCCGTTCGGCATGGTCAGGGCTGCCTTGCTGGTACAGGGGGCACATCGAGGCCTCTGCAGGGCACAGCTGCTCATCCTCATCTTTGGTTTGTTCGTTTAGATTTATTTATCTTATTTTATTTTTTTAAGATTTTTATTTATTTATTTGACGGAGAGAGAGATCACAAGCAGGCAGAGAGGCAGGCAGAGAGAGGGGGAAGCAGGCTCCCCGCCGAGCAGGAAGCCCGATGCGGGACTCGATCCCAGGACCCTGAGATCATGACCTGAGCCAAAGGCAGCGGCTTTAACCCCCTGAGCCACCCAGGCGCCCCTCATCCTCACTCTGGAGTCAATACTGCAGCCTGCGCTCTCAAAAGTCATCTTTAGAACTTCCGCTCGAGGCCTCGAAGCTTCCTTGGGCCTCACTCTGGATGGGAGAGGGCCCATCGCCTCCCACGGTGAGCCTCTCCCCATCGTGGAGGAATGGGCCTGGCTGGGCCGAAGCTTTCCGGTCTCTCCTGCGCTCCCGGGGCAGGTGGGACACAGGGTGCATCCCGGGTGGCCAAGCTGGAAGCTTCTCTTCCAAGAAGCTCTCTGGGGTGGCATTCTGTGGACAAAGAGGAGAGCTTTAAATTGGGGTGGCCTTGCCTCTGATGAGTCGCAGCTGGAACTAGGCGTTTTGTTGCCACAGCAGCGGGCACTAGAGAGGCCGAAAACCCGGAAAACTGTTAGGTGTCAAAATCCACCAACCACACTTGATGCTTCTGCTCAAAGCCGGTTTCAAGTCGACCGGTGCAGGTCTGGAATTCGCCCTCCGCACCCAAACATGGTCCAAAGGAGCAGCCCTTTCGGGATGACCTTTCATCATGGCAGGTTCGGGTCAAGGGTTTAAGCTTCCGGCTTTCCCAGTCCTGTGAGTCCCATACTCCTACGAGTGTGGCAAGCCACGCCACCTGTTTTAGGCAAGTGAAGAGTTACAGGCTCTGGTTAGCCTTTAAACACCCCCCTGCCCATCTTCTGCACGTGACAGTTCTCCGCTGAGAATAGCATCTCTTTGTCCTGGATTTCCCCAGGGAGTCCTGAGGTCAAAGATTCACATCCATCGTTTCCATGATACGTTACAATGGACGGAGCGAGGGCCGGGTTCTAACGCAGGACCCCGCTCAGCCCTGCCAACGTCTGGAAGGGGTGCTCCTTGCCCCGAGGAACCAGCAACCGGTTTCTAGCATGCCAGCGTCTCGATGGGTAGAACGTAGTTGGTGGCACCTGGAGAAGGGAAAGGTAACTAGTGCCTGGGGGACTGGCTTCACGCTGCATGTATTATCTGAGCTGACAGCGGAGGGTGAGTATCAGAGGACTTCCCAGGCAGAAAAACAGGAAGGGTGCTCTCACAGGGAACTGCGAGAGTAAGGCCCAGAGGCTTTTGAAGCAGATGACTTTTTGGGGGGCAACAGCTTTATTAAGATATAATTCATACAATGAATTGTATGTGTATAAAGTGTACAATTTAATGATTTTAGTATATTCCTAGAGTTGTGCAAAAGTCACCACAATCAATTTTTAGAACATTTTAATCTCTCCAAAAAGAAACCCTATACCCACAGGAGTTATCACTCCCCAATTCCCCACCCCCCCAACCCCCGGCAACCACAAAGCTATTTACTGTCTAAATGCATTTGCCTATTGTGAACATTTCGTGTAAACAGAATCATGCAACGTGTGGCCTTTTGTGACTGGCTTGTCTCACTTAGCATAACATTTTCAGGGTTCCTCCAACATTTCAGGGTTGGCGCATGTGTTGGTGCTTTATTCCTTTGTATGGCTTAATAACATTCTGTTGTGTAGATGGACCCTATTTTGTTTTTCCATTCATCGACGGATGGACATTTTGGTTGTATCCACTTTGGGGCTACGATGAATAATGCTGCTCTGGACATTTGTGTTTACGCTTTTTGTGTGGGCATATGTTTTCGGTTCCCTGGGCACACACCTAGGAGCGGAACTGCTGGCTCGTATGGTGAGGCAGATGAGGTTTGACCCACGGCGCCGACTAAGTCTTTGTGAATCTGACTTAACCTGGAGCTGCTTAAAGCACACCATCTGAGGAACCCCTGAGAAATAGTAAGATGCCAGATCTGATAGTTTCCCAGAGCTCAGAGAAATGAAATATGTAAGGGAGAATGAAGCAGGACATTTCCGCATCCGCAAGAGCAGGTGCACGGCACCACTGGAAGCTCTTGATGAAAGCCCAGCTTCCCAGGCCCAGGCCCAGCCCCGGAGCTGCTGAGTCGGTAGGTCAGCATGAGTCCCCGGGAATCTGCGACTCTAACAAGTTCCCCCAGCGTCCTCGTCAGGTAGTTGAGCAACCTTGCCCCAGACCGGGCTCGCGAGCCCTGGAAGGAGTCGAGGCGGAGTCTTTCTTTGCCCTCTGCAGACTCTTTGGCAGGCCTGTGGGCTTCCTAAAGGCCAGGGCCCAACTTGGGGAAGGGCTCAGCTGCTGAGTAGGGTCAACACTACACGCTGCCCTTTCCCCATCCCAGCCCCTGCCTCTCAAGAGGGTCAGGGGAGGCCAGCCAGGCCCGTGGCTTATGTGGGCAGGTAAATGAAGAAGGCAGAGCTGGACCTCTGGGTCCTGAGGGGCCCCCACTGGCATCCAAAGGTGGCATCTGTGACCTGCCGGGGCTCCTTTGGCAAAGGCCCCAGCTCTGTCCCTGGGTCCAGATATCACCCTCAGGGAGTCTCCTGCTGTTGCGTCAGGCCTGGGGAGCACAAAAGGGGTACAGTTACCAGTGAAGGGGTGTGGGCGGGGGAGCCCTATACTGACTCCCACCTCCAAAAATCCTTCATGCTGCAGGATCATGGGAGTCCATACCTTTTGTGATCTGACCATGCTCTGTGGTCTGCATCAGACACGGAGAACACTGGGGCTCTGAGAAGAAGTCACTTGCCCTAGGCTGCCCTGCTCAGGAGCAGGGGGCCAGGCCAGGAACAAGAATTCATTCTTAACATCCGTGTCAAAAAGGCAGGGCCAGGGCTGAGAGCAAGTTCGGGCGCCCTCTGTCCTGAACGTCTTTGGGTAGATTCTTCTCTGGGTCCTGTGAGAGCAGAGGGTGGACAGCCCACTGGTGCAGAGGGGCCCGTGGGTCCAAGCCGGGAGAGAGAGCACCTTCTTGGACCACGCCCCTCGTTTTGTCAGTGGAGGCCCAGAGAGGGCAAGCGCCCTGCCTGTGACCACGCAGCGAGTTAGCAGCAGAACCTGAGCAAGATCCCAACCACCTGCTCTCTCCCTCTCTTCCTCTGCCCCTCCCGAGAAAGAAAGAACCCAAAGAGCGGCTCTGGCCAGGGCTCACCTTGCAGGCCAAGAGTGGCACACTCGGGGCCAGAGGGCAAAGCCAGCCGCTCCTGCCACTCGGGGCATGTCCTGGGGGTTTGAGGACACCCCATGAGCTTTGTTCCAGGAGGAGAGAGAGCCTTGCTCCCAGCTTCATTCTGAACCCATGAGTGTGGGAGAGGAGGGTGGGGTGACAGGGAGAGGCGCCTTTCTTCATTCGTTCATTCACGCGTTCATTCCAGAAGCGTTTTCGGAGTGGCCGCTGGGAGCTAAGGACTGTGGAGCGCTAGAACGTCTCTGGTCTCTGGCCCACGACCCCCAGCTCTGTCCTCGGGTCGTCTGCCTACTATCGTCTAGGCAGAGCGGTCTTCTCCACATTCCGGGCGATTTGACTTCTCCTTGCGCAAACCTTAGTGGAAACCCCACTTTGCTGGGTGCGAACCCCAAGCAGCTAGAGTTGGCCGCGGCTGCGTGTCGCCTGTCTGATGAGCCCCGGCTGTCAGCCCGGAGCGGCCGGGGCCGGCCTCCCAGAGATCGGCCCCGGGCAGACGGCTGCGCATCCCGCGTCATTAATAATGAATCGCTGGATGCCTCCTGCGCTTCTCACCGGTCACCTAATTTACTTGGCGGGAGCCCCGACAGCCTGGGGTGCGCAGAGCCGGCAGCTGGGCTCTGGGAAGCCTGGAAAAGCAGCTGCTCCCAAATCCCCCCCCACCCCACCCCGGCAGCAGCCTGCTCAGCCCCCAGGCTCTCCCCCTGACGGGAGGCGCCCTCCCTTCCCCCTCGGAGGATGGCGATGTCACGAGGAGGTCGGGAGTAACTGGCAGCCCAGCCGGGCCGGACGCCGGGACGCTGCCGGGCCGGGGGCTCGGACGGCGGAGCCAGGCCAGGGTGAGGGCAGGGGAAGGACCTGCAGAGCCAGAGGAAGATGTGACGGGAGAGGAAATGGCTCCCCCCTCCCCACCTGGATTGCAGGGTGCCCTACAACGAGGTCTCTGCTAGCGGGATTCTGGACATCTGATTCCCTTCCCTCGGACACCGCGCCGGGTTTTTCTATCCTCGCTCCTGAAGGAACGCCTCGCAGCTTCCTGGCTTTCTGGGATAAAGTCTTGTCCTGGGAGAAGGAGGGCTTCTGGAGGCCGGGGAGGAGGGGGACGCAGCCCGGCGTGCGGCGCCCAGCGTCGGCATGCAGGTGTCCTTCGTGTGCTCGGAGCACAGCCTCAAGGGCCGGGGCCCCGAGGAGCGGCTGGGCCGGCCGGCAACCAGCAGCCCCAGCCTGGGCTCCCGTGGCCGCTTCCGCGCCGTGGCCATGGTGGCCCGGAGCCTGGGACACCTGTCCACACAGAGCCTCCCATGCACCGGTGACGCTGGCGTGAAACAGCCCGGGATGAAATACAGGTACAGGGCCCAGGGGCGATTTGGGGGGTTGAGGCTGCCCCCCCCTTCACCCAGGCGCCCTGGGGAGGAAAACCTGCAAATCCGTAGTCAGATGTGGACACTTGGCGGGGAGGGGGGCCCCTAGCGCTGCGTGGACAGGGTGAGAAATACCGTCGGGGCTCGGGGTCAGCCCCAGGGTTCTTTCTTCACCACCGCAGTAGGGTGGGGGGCATGCAGGGGGCCGGGAAGGTGCCTGATGGTTTCTCTTCCTTCTGCCCGTTTGTTTCCTTTGATGGGGGCTCGGGACAGGAGGGGTGGTAGCAATAACCACGCCACCCATGGAGGACGCTGGGATGCTCTCTCTTCCTGGGAACCCCTGGCACCGGCCACAGGCCTCCTGCCCTCTTTGCCCTCCTCGGGGCACACAGGGCCCCGGGAGATGCCCCGTGGGTGGTCTGGGCAGTGAGGGCATCACGACAGGGGTTGGTTTGATATTCAGGGAGCGCTGGCTGGAGCACGTGAAGTTAATTTTCCCTGCGGGACCTGAGCTAGACCCTAGGCCCGGGCTCCCCCACGGGCAGGAGGACTACTCGGCAGGGCACAAAGCAGCATCAGGACGTCCCTGCTGGTGGCTGAGCCCCAGCTGTCCTGTGTGCCTCTGCCCGGGCTCCGCCCACCACCTGGCCCCAGGCTCCCTCTCCGCGGCTTGTATGTGGCGAGGGTGCGGGGGCAGGGACCGTCCTGCTTCCGGCACGCCATCCCTTGCCCCACCCTGGACCTCGCTCAGATGCTCAGCAGGTGTCCCCAGGTTGAAGAGGAGAGTCTCAACTTTGTATGAAAGACCCCTGGGGGCAGGGTCATAGGGCACCTGGCTTGGGGGTCTGGCCTTTCTCAGCCCTTCACCCTTTCTAGAATGATGTTCCTGGGAAATGACATTCTTACACCAACAGTCGGCATTGGGTGGACCCAAAGAGTCACACGGGCTCAGAAAGAGCCACGGAAGATTCTAGTTGTATTTGAGGACAGTGTCTGGGTTTCTAGCTGGTGGTGCAGCCAACTTGAAAGGCATTGAGAGAATCACTCCCGACACCCGAGATGTAGAGCTTATATCCCCCCAAACCAGGGCCTGAAGTCAGAGCACACGTGAAAGGACCGTGTGGAGTCCCGTGCCTCTGAGAGGGGAATTGGGGGAAAACTCTGAGTCCTTCTGTATCTCTGCCTGTACCCCCTCCTTCCCTGGGTCCTCGGGGGCGTTCGATATTCTTGTATGATCCGCTGGAGGAAAAGCTGGTGTTTGAGGACAATCCAGAATGGACTTCTCTAGTCTAGAAGCCCTGCCAGCCTGTGTCTTTTGTTACGTGGGGATCCAGAGCTGAGAGTAAGCACGCTATGTATTTCGAGTTAGATACCTGTTACCTGCCGCTGTTTTTAAGTCAATCCTGGGATCGTTGAAAGAGTTAACATAAGTGAGACCATTTCTAAAAAACATGAAGTGCTATATAAATGGAAAATATGGGTCTTAACATGATTTCCTGCCGCAGATCCTATGATCCGTTAAGGAATAAATCTCGAAGAGCCTGGGTGCTCGAGATAACTGTGTGTGTGTGTGTGTGTGTGTGTGTGTGTGTGTGTGCGCGCGCGCGTATATTTGCACGTACGCGTGTGCTTGTGTGCACACAAAAAAAGGCTTGGTTGTGCATGAGGCAGGGAGGGTGAGGCAGAGGTAAGGGGAGGTGCTCGTGAAGCTAGGGAGTTCGCAGTCCGAGGAGCTGGGTTCAGATCCCAGCGCCCGCACTTCCTAACTAGGGGACCCCATCTGTCCTTACGTGTGGCCTGCTGGGCTTGTCTCGACAGTGTGGGGGGAGGAAGGCGGCTTCACACACCTGTAGGAGGTGTGGTTTCGTAGAGGCTGAAGTGGGAGCCGGGGTCCCAACCGCTGGGTGCCCTTGGTGAGCACAGACTGCTTGTGCCTTATAGCTGGGTCCCTGCCCCCCGGGGTCCCTGCCCCCCGAAGCTGCTGCATCGTGACCATCCCAGGGCCATAGCTAGGATCCAGATGGGGGCCACAGGGGGCCCGATTGCTCCTCACCCCCCATTCCGACCACCTCCTTAGGCAGCTGGCTGGGAGGGGCCTCCAGCCACACCGTTTGGTGGTAAGGGGACTAAAGGTGGGTGGCCGGAGGGCCACCTTCTTGCTAGAGGGCCCAAGAGGGGCTCAGTCAGCGTGGGAGAAGCATGACATCAAGCCCTGTGAGTAAGGGGAGGGGCCGGCATTCAGCCCCAAGGGCCTGGCGTCAGTGCGGGGGGCTTCTTACCCCCCAGTTACCCAGCAAACACCCCCGAGACCCCGCTGAATGAGCTACCATCTGGGGCTGAAGACCTAGAAGCTCAGGCCTGTCCTGCAGGGAGCCTGGAGTCCGGGACTTCCCCGCAGACACCCCAGCTCCCACACTCATCCCACCAGCTCATTAAGGCCTCGTTGCTGTCCATCACCAGCTCAAAATGTTGTCCTCTCCCCGCTTGGCTGAATTTAAAGGCCTTGGACTCTTTTTTAAAGGACCTGTCATTCCCAGGGGCCTGGGGTGCAGTATCAAGGGGCGCGGGGCATCTGGTGGCCAAAATGCGGGGCGTCCAGGCTGTCCTCCGGCAGAGGTTAGGTCCGTGAGTCCTCGTCGGCGCTTTTCCAGACCACAGGAGAGACATAAGGCAAGCCCATGGAGACTAACATCATTTGGGTTTAGAGATTTAGCCAACTATTTTATCATTAGGTCAACTTCTAATTAGAGGAGAAAAATCTGTAGGAGACGATGTTTGGGTCTTGGGAGTTTGAAGAGGCAGCGTGTCCCCAGCCCCGGTCCAGACGAGGCAGAGGCTTGTGGCGCTCCCCGCCCCCACTGAGCAGCCGTATTTATAAAGCTTTTAGCCCGGAGATACCCTGTCCCTTTTCATTCCTTCTCCCGAGGCCTGCCAGCGGATGGCAGAACTAATACCGTCATTTTATCGGGGAGACAACTTGAGTGGGGTAATTACAGCATCACGCGGTGTCCTAGTTTCGTTAGATTATTCCTGTGGGCGGTGGGTGGAGAGGCAGCTGGAGAGCGGAATGCCCTGGGTCCTGGCCCATCCCGTGGGTGAGGGGAGCCAGGTGCCCCTTGCAGCCACAGACCTAGGCGGGCTCAGTTCTGGGCTCTCATCTGTCTGTTGCCAAAGCCCCCATCCCCCTGAACACGCAGCGCGTTCACACATCTGGTTCCACGCTGGTAAAAGGGAATTTCGGGAGGACTTACCTAAAACTTCCACATAGCCTTCCTCGGAGCCTGGCCGGGAAACTGCTTCCCACGGTCACGAGTGGGAGTCGGTTTCGCCGAGTCGGGAGCTCAGCCTCCCTTCCAGGGCCCGGATTTATCGAGACCAGCTGCCCGAGGCCCTGAGAGCTCCCCGGCGTCACCAACAGGGTTCAGAGGGTCGTCGTGTCCTGCACGTTTCCAGGGAAGGGGTCCGCAGCCTTTATCAGTTTCTCCAAGGGGCCTGTGACCCCCGCACAGCTAAGAACCACTGATCAGACTCTTCGGTCCCTTGTGTTTCCTTCCCAGACTGCTTGTAAGCAATGCTCTGATTTCCCGCCATAGGTACTTTCTAGCTAGCATGGGGAAAATTACCTGCACTGTTGAACAGGCCTGGCCCGATGCGTGGTCTATCGATGATACGGTTGTGCCTTTCTTCCTTTTTTTTTTTAAAGAAAGTGACTTTTTAATTCCAGTTTATGTATCGACAACAAAACAAAAATTAACTTTCTGCTTAGAAGCAATATCAGTTCAAGCGTGATTTGAAGTTCATAAGAAAAGCTTCAAGTCACGTCTTCGACTACTCAGCCCTTACATTTCGTACGTGGTCTATTTTAACTCTCTCGTGGCCAATCTGAAGCTAAATCGGGGATATTCTGAGTCTTTTCCTGTGGAGGGGCGAGAGCACTGTGTGCGTTTACAGTGTGACAGCAATCGCCTTCCTTTCCGGCGGCCGCAAATCCGAGTTGCTCCGGGTCGGAACATACGAGCCGTGGGCTGAGGGCGTCATCAGATTATTTCCCTGACTTATAGGGGAGAAGAACAGGGGAGACTTCGGTTTTTCCTACGCAGTAACTTTCAGAGCTCTTTGATTTATCCGGTGCTTCTCACGTGAGGAAAAAGGCAGGGTCAGTGTCCTCGACGACCGGTCACGTGTTACCTCGTCTCATCCTTGCGGCCGGCCCCGTGCGCCCATTCTGCAGAGGGCCAGCGGGTTCCATCATGCACCCAGGGTTTGAGCTGTGGCTTCTGAGCCTCCTCTCCATCTGCTCCCTCCCTGACAGGTACCAGCTACTGTTCTGAACGTGCACTGGGAAAATCCCAGCCCTCCCTGCAGGAACCGTGGGCTGGCACCTGGGCCAGTTTCAATGGGAAATTTGAGGAGAAATCTGGGCATTCTAAAACTACTTTAAATTTGGTGACTCAAACCATTTACAAGTTTGTATATCCCCTCCCCACTCCCTGTGACCACCCGTGATGTGGGCAGGGTGGTCCTAGGGTCTGGGAAGCAGGAAACCGAGGCTTCAGAGGGTCCGAGGGGGCCGGGTTTGGGTACAGGAACTGAGGACACAGGGAAAAGCTGAAGCCCTCAGGGAAGGAGGCTGGGGTTCCCCTCTGAGTCCATCACAACTCTCTGACCGCCCACTGCCCAGCTGGGTGCTGCACCCCGGGGCTGGTCGCAGGACCGGGATGCCGGCAGTGGGGGTCCCCCGAGGGGAGTGGACTCCCACCCTGCCCATGGACTTCATTCACCATGTGATCAGCTCATGTCCCGCGTCCCCCGTGAATGGGGAAAGGGGCACGTCATCGTGGCGGGGAGCCCAGAGGGGACTCCTGGGAGGCCAAGGACTCCTGGCCCCTCTGCTCCTGGGCAGGTCCCGCGCGCTCTTATGTAAAATGGCAATATCGGGAAAGGAAGGCACCTGACCCACAGAGCTGTGGGAGGTGGAGGACGTGGTGAACCTTCCGGGCTATGGCCGCCCCTGCAGTCCCCCAGCCAGCCTGTGCCACAATAAACAGGCCAGGGCCGGCGGCCATCCCGGGCCTCCGCGGGCACTGCCACCCTCCGTGACCTCCTAAGGACATTAGTGATGGCTGCGGCCCCTTCACGTGGATCACGGATCTTCATCCGGCAGGTACCTCGGCAGGCCCGTGATGGCCGGTACCACGAGGCCTCAATCAGCCCATTCCACTGCTATCTCTCGAGGTGGCTCTCCAGGCCCCGCCGTGGTCACCAGCGTGGCCTGGCCACGTGGCCGTCCCCTGGTGTAGGTGTGGCGGGCAGGAGGTATGGACAGTTGGCTCTTTACGCCTGAGGGCCGGTGAGCCCTGGGCCTCTCGCCGGAGGACCACTTGCCTTCAGAGTCTCAAAAGATACTTTGACTGGAGTGGGGGGTTCGAGCTGGGGGCTGGGCTTTGGGAATAGTGGGGAGGGGCGGGGGGCGTGCCTGGCTGGCCAGTCCTATCCTAGTCACTGAGAGCTCACAGCAGGTTTGTTTTCCAGGAACTTGGGCAAGTCGGGGCTGCGGGTCTCCTGCCTGGGGCTCGGTGAGTGTGGGGGCTCCCTCCGTCGAGTGCTACCCAAGGAGGCCGGGGCGTTGGGAGGGCTGAAGGGGCCATCCCTGTGGGTTGGGGAGGGGGCCAGGATTGGGGGCCCGGCGAGGCTCAGTTGCTGTGGCAACCAGGAGGTGGGGGGGTGTCCCAGGAGAGGGATGGGGGTGCGAGGCACCCCTCATCCTGCGCCCTGGGGCCGGTGCCCAGATCAGGAGCCTATGGGCTTGAGCCCCAGCAAGCATTTCAAAGACGTGCAGCCAGCGGCCTGCTCCAGCACTTCCTGGCCCCGGGTTTGGAGTCCCCAAGAGAGGGAGACTTGCCCTGAAGGCCCGGTGTCCCCACGTACCAAGGACGTGCTCACTGCAGAACCCGTGGCATGGTGGCCTGTGGCTGTCCCCAGGCCACGCAGCCGGAGGGCGGAACACCCGGGGGAGGGGGGAGGCAGGCTCCCTGGAGAGGGTCTCTGACTTGAACCCATGTGTCTCTTTCCAGGAACATGGGTGACCTTCGGAGGCCAGATCACCGATGAGGTAAGACGGGGCTCCCGCGGGCCCCAGGTCCCAGCAGAGGCCGGCCATGGCGGGCACTGGTCGAGTCCGCCGCATGAACCCCTGGGCCCGTGCTCACAGTGGCCACCGCAGCCTCCCTCGCGCCGCCGCTCAAGGGTGCCGTGCCCTCTGGGGCAGCGGGAAGGGTGACGGGAGCCAGATCCGGTGCCTGCCCTTCGCAGCTGGGTGCCTTGGGGCGTCTGTGAGTCCCCGAAAGGCCCGGAAATTCAGGTTCCTCATCTGCATAGCACCCAGTCCCCCGCTAGCCAGGAAAATCCAGGGAGCCCGTCTTCTCCGCAGTACACAGCCCTGTATCTTTCTAAGCTGCTCGGACAGAGTGCCCCCCGTGCGGATCTGAAACTTCAGTCCGTGCCTGCTGAGGTCATTTAGAACGCAGGTTCTGCAAACTTTGCTGCAAGCCAAACCCTCGGGGCAGCTTTGCGTTTTACGCAGCCCCCTCCCTGCTCATTTCCCCTAGCCGTCGTTTACCCTGCGCGCGCCAGCCCAGCATGCTCACTGGGGCTCCTCTCTGCCAGGCGGTGCCCCCAGTGTCTATCCGTCAGGGCGGGGCCGGCGCAGCCCCAGGCTCGGGTGATTATCGGGGAAGGGAGGGCAGTGGCTTTGCTCCGAGATCCCTGGACATCCGCCCACGGAGCTGTCCCCACGTCTGCCCTACTTACTCTCGGAAAGGTTGCATTTAAAAATTAATAAGTGCGTTCATCGGAGACCTTGTTAGCTGTGATTTGCTCAGTTAAGTTTTCAAAGGAAAAGCTTTGCTTCTGTCAAAATCTAAATGTATTTCATTTGTGTTTTGGTCCCTTTTTTCTTTCACGACGGTAGCTGGCTGTAGAATGCCTTGCCCTTGACTTGAGGCTCTGGCTACAGACGGTCTCAGGGGAAAGGAGTTTTTGAGGTTCAGGAAATTGCTTTGCCTTTAGCCGCTGGACTGGTTGCAAGCACTTAGCATAGAAGGTCGGAGCCCCGGAGCCCGTGTGGTTCGCCCAGAATCGGTAGAGTCTGACTCATCTCTTTCCCTTTTGCTGTGGGAGCGGGGGGATGACTTCATTTCCAAATGGCACTCGCTACCCTTTGAGGGGTGTCCTTGTGGGATAGACGCAGAGAAGTGGCTGGGTGGTAACCACCCAGCTTGGGTGATTTTTGTCACCAGCAGATCCCTTGCACCCAGAGAGTACTGATGAATGACCCAGGGGCAGCCCTGCTGGCTCCAGCCACTGCCATGTCTCTGTCACATGGACGGTGACACGTATGAAGATACTAGAAGTCATTTCTCAATGACACAAAGCTGGGGGGACGGCAGATACAAGAGGTGACAGATTCAGGGTTCTCAAAGGTCCTGGCAGGTGAAAATGATTGAGCAACGGAGCAAGCAGAATTTTCACATTAAATCCTACGGTTAGTGTCCAAAAAATCAATACGTCAGGGATGAGGGGCCCCCCTCGCCACGGTTCAGATGAAGAATGGCCACGTCGCCTTCTTTAGCTGGCTGCCTGCCTGGTCTGAGCCAGCGGGCTTGGAATCTCAGGGAATCAAGGACCATCCCGATCTGCAGAGGAGCACGTGTGCTGCCCCGAACTGGGGAGGCCGTGAGCCCCCTGGGCATCCCCGATGGGTGTGCCCTTGGGAGCACCGTGTTCCTTGCTAAGCCCGTGTCCAGAGGAAGGCGGGTGGCCTGCTAAGAAATCCAGAAACCCAGTCCCGTTTTTAGAGCAAGATACCGCGATGCCAGGGAGACACAGAAATGAGGACTGGGTGGCTTTCGTGTGGCAAGAAGGGGGGTGGTGGGTCCCGTGGCAGGACTCCGCAGATGTCCGTGACTGGCGGCCCACAGGCCCAATCCGGCCCCCAGCCTAGTTTTTTTTCTATTTGTTTTTTTATTTTTTACTTTTAATCAAATGTACAAGACATAAAATTGGCTATTTTCGCCATTTTCATTGTGGTTAAAATATGCATAATGTAAAACTTACCGTATTAACCATTTTTAAGTGCACAATTCCGTGGTATTAAGTACACTCTCTTCGCTGGGCAGCCATCACCATGAGCTGCCTCCAAAAGTTTTCATCGCCCCAAACAAAACTCTGCGACCGTGAGGGAAGAACTCCCCAGCCCCTGGTAACCTCTATCCTACTCTCTGCCTCTATGAATCCCACAACCCATTTTTTTATAAATAAAGTTTTATTGACAGGCAGCCACGCCCCCATCCATTTACATACAGTCTGCAGCCGCTTAACCCGTTACAAGTTGTTACAAGAGACGTCCCGCCTGCAAAGATGAAAGTGTGTTCTCTCGGGTCCTTTACAGAGAAGGTCTGCCGTTGCCTGACCTCCGTCCGCAAATGTCTGCAGGGCTGTGGCCCTGGGGACGGAGTCCTTGGGGGCCGGGGAGAGCAGAGCCAGCCCTCGGAGGAAGCAGACAGTCTTAGCAAACCTCTGATCACGTGCCCAAGGGTTGGCGCTGGCTGGATCAGAGTCAGGTTTCCAAGCTCTAGTCCCGTGCCCTTTCCGTGACCTCACATGGCAGCTCGGGAAAAAAGTCCTCCTCGGACCATGTGCTCAGAGCAGCCTGGGCGTCAGAAATCTAAGAAGGGTAGTAGTTACAAACTTTACATTTGCCATGGCACCGAACCCCGCGCCAACCCAGGAAGGCAGGTGCCGTTACCCCATTTGGAGGAAGCAGAGCTCCAGAGGTGAAGCAGGTGCCCAGGCTCTTACCCGGAGAATCGTGAACGGGGAATGGCAGCTGGGCGCCCGCCTCGGAGTCCACGGCCAGCTCCCAGCTTGGGGCTGGGATGGCCTCCCCTGGCCCCCAAGTAGGGACGGCAGGGAAGAGGCCTGCATGTCTCCTGAAGTTCCTCCTGCCTTTAGTTTCGGGGACTCTGACATTGGAAAAATCCGGACGGTCTCAAAATAAAGGCTCCGTCCCATCAAGTAGGACTCACCCGCAGAGCGTACGTCCTTAGGACTCACGTTTGAAAGAGTGACACGGGGACAGCCCAGGGGCATGTGGCAAACTGCGCCAACAGTGGCCTGTGTGTGAGAGCTGCAGTCTTGCAGGGAAAAAGCATATATTCAGGTAGAAAAACCTGGAAGAGGGGGCACCTGGGTGGTTCAGTCAGTTGGGCATCCGACCCTTGATTTGGGCTCAGATCATGATCTCAGGGTCGAGAGATCGAGCCCCACACCGGCTGCATGCTCAGGCCGGAGTCTGCTCGAGACTCTCTCTCTCCCTCCGCCCCGACTCGTGTGCGTGCGTGCGCATGCACAATGCTGTCTCCATGCCCTACCTGTAAGATAAACAAATAACCCTTATAGAAAAGCCTGGAAGAGAAATGATACCAAAATCATAGCGAAACAATAAAATAAAAAGCACAGCCTGGAAAGTTCCCACCCCTCACTCTCTTTTCTCCCGGGCCGGTGTGGTTAGGGTCGTGTTTCTGGTTAAGCGACAGGTGACACGGGGGATGGGTTGCCTCTGCGTCAAGCCTGCTAATCTTTCCCGCCTGGCGGGCCTCGCAGGGTCGGCCGGTGGAGCCAGCCAAGGGCCGTGTCCGCTCAGCTCACCCCGCAGAACCCCTGCCAAGCGCCGGTCCCTGCTGTGGGCTGTTCTCTTTCTGGAGAGGGGGGCAGACAGCACACCTTCCCTCCAAGGGCTGGACGTTTCCGGTGGCTGCTTTAGCAAACATCTCCGTCTGTGTGGTTTTAGAACGAGACACGTTTATTTTCTCCCAGGCCTGGAGGTCAGAAGTCCGAAGTCAGGATCGCAGAGCTGAAGTCAAGGCGTCAGTAGGGTCGCCCTCCCAGGGAGCATCTGGGGGAGGAGACTGGGCTTCCTCCAAGCCTCCTCCAGCTTCTGGTGGCACTTCACCCCAGGGTCTGCCCCTCCTCTAAGGACACCCCTGGTGGCATTCAGGGCCTGCCTGATAATCCAGGGCCCTCTCCCACCTCAAGACCCTTCATGCAATCATATCCACATAGATCCTTTTTCTACCCGAGAGACTATTCACGGGTTCCAGGAGCCATTATTTAATCAAACACAGAGAACATGGGCACAGAGAAAGGAGGGCCTGGGACACAGGACGACCAGGGAAGGTGGAAGCACGAGTGAGCCATGTGATGATTCAGAGAGAGAGCATTCCAACCAAAGGAAGAGGCCTGGACCTGGCCTCCAGGAGGCCACAGGAGGAGCCCCAGGTTAAGAGATGGGGGCAGAGGTGAGGAAGCAGATCTAGTGGGGACCTTGGCCTTGATCGTCTGCGACATCGAAGTCACAGAGGAAGTTTGATCTGACTTCACTCTGGCTGTTCTGCTGAGGATAGGCAGTTCCCCAAGGGTGGGAGGGTGCTTCTCAGATTGGAATGTATGCACAAGTCCCCTGGAAAGCCAGTTAACACGTAGGTTCTGGGGGGCCAGGCCTGGGGCAGAGCCGGGGACTCTGCACGGCTGGTGACGGTCCGCAGACCACACCCGGCCCTGCGCGGGTGCTGGGGGCAAGAACAGAAGCAGAGAGAGTTGGGGCTGCCACAGAAACGCAGCCGAGGGCGTTCTGGCTTGGACCTAGTGGGTGCAGTGGAGGTGGGGGCGGGAGGGTCCCACTCTGGATCAGCTTCCAGGAGGAGCCGGCAGTACTGGCCGAAGGTGCCGAAGCTGAAGGAAGGTGCCCGGGGTTGGACCGGAACACAGGATGGGCGAGCACAGCGCGCTCCCCGCCTGCCCTCCCCCTCCCTGCCCGACAAAGTCCCCACCACCCTGCAGACCCAGCCCCAAAGCGCTCACCCTCCCTCCCACGCGGAGGAAGCCTGAAGGCATCCCGCTCATTCCGTCAGCCAGTCGCAGAAAGAGACACTGTAGGATGCCCCCAGGCCTTCTGGAAACAGACGGGTGGGCACCGGGGGCCGGGGAGGGAGGAGGGGAAATCTGGGGTTTCGAGGAGACCAAGCTTCTGTTTGGGGAAGGCGGGGAAGTTCTGGATACTGGCGCAGGTGAGGGTTGCACAACACGCCTGTCCTTAATGCCACAGAAAAGCACACATAAAAATGGTCAAAAGGGTCAATTTTATGTTATGCATGTTTTACCACAATTTTTTAATTGTAGCAAACTTTTTTTTTTTTAAAGAACGAGGAAGATCTCTGTGAACTAACATGGGTGGGTTTCCCAGAGGTAGGGGAAGTGAGAAAAGCAATGCTCAGAGCACCTAATATTCCCCAGGGGAGCAGGGTCGGCGTGGGAGGAGACGCAGGAAATGACCCTCCCTGGGAGGCAGCACGCACCCCTAAATCGTCTGTATAACGGTCAGAGCTCAGGGCTTGGTGGGACACATCCCTGAAAAGTCAGGTTGAAACGACCGGCTGAAGGAGGCTGGTGTGCCTGGAGCTTCGGGGGGCAAGACAGGAGCGCCAGGGTACAGAGAGATGCAGAGAGACGCAGGGGAGAGGAGGAGACGGCTCGCTCGGCTGGCGGGAGGGTCCTGGATGCATCTGATACATTATCACACTTGAGTTCCACTGTTGCCAACCAGCCCCGCGGGTGGATCCAGAAAATTCCTCCACCAATGGCCTTTCTTCTCCCCTGGGCTTTCCGACTCAAATGACAGCCGCTCACTAATGGAGGCTTGCCTTGGCCTGCTCGGTACCAGAAATCTTTGGGGTTCATTGCCAGCGTTTAAAAATCAGGAGATTTTTACCACCTCTAAATACCCTGGCTCTCTGGCTTGTCTTGAAAAATCACAAGATGTAGCCATGCTGAGCTGCCTTCCCAGGGGCCACGATGGAGCATCGGTCCCCCGACCCCAGTGGTCGCCACGGGCCACCAGCCTCACTCTCCATACCTGCCCGGCCCGGGGGGCTTCTGAGCTTGGTATGGAGAGAACCGCCACGGAGCCGAACAGGGCTGGCTTTTCGTCCACAGTTTCTGGGGGCTGTGAAGCATGACTCACCCGCCCGTGGGTAGCTGGGAAGGGAGGCTGGGCGATCCGAGCTGAGAAGGGGAGGAGTTTGCATCTGTGACTCTCTCAAAGGGGCACCGTCCAGAGGACCAGCAGAGATCTCTGCTGCATCTTGGAGAGACTGTTCATGGCGGGGGGTGCTTCCCGCCCCCCCGGCCTCACCCCCACCACCAGTGGGTCATCGCTGGTGGGGCACAAACGCATCCGTAGAGCAGCCTAAGGAGCAAGATCTGGTGGCAGGTGCATGCCATCGGGCATCGGGCATCGGCCTCTGCCTGCCAGGCCGTGGCGACGCGCCAGCCGAGGCCGGAGTGCTCGCTGAGCACGGCTGTTTCTCCATCTGCAAACAATAATCGTGCCGTCCTCGGGCGGCTGCTGGGAAGGAATCGGGGGGCAAAGAGCCACAGGGCACAGTCTAGCCATGGCTTTAAGAAAGGATTCATTCTGCCGGGATCCGTTGCACCTCTGTTGCGGGCCGTGTTCAGCCAGTGTAGAGGCTAAGCTTTGTGATGACCCAACAGATGGGGTCCCTGCTCACGGGAAACTCACAGGCCAGGGGCTGTTCCTTCATTCATTGTGTCTTCTTTCCTCCCTGTGGCTGTGCGCCCGAGGGCTGCCTCCATGCCTGTACCAAGGCAGGAGAGGACAAAGGGAGCCCCAGGGGGCAGGGTGTGGACACGCAGGAGGCGCCCCAGGCCACAAGTTTATGCCCAGGAGTGCCCCCCCCAGCCTGGCAGGGCCGTGCTGTCCGCAAACAGCTTTGGTTTTCTCATTTCAGATGGCAGAGCAGCTAATGACCTTGGCCTATGACAATGGCATCAACCTCTTCGATACTGCAGAAGTCTACGCAGCGGGCAAGTACGTGTCTTTTCTCGTGGGGACGATGTGGTGCGGGCCACGGCTTCCCTGGGAAGAGCCAGTGCTCCGGTCCTTGGTCCCAAGCTTCCACAAATGTGCCTTGCACTCTGCTTGCTTTTTTAAACTCGGAATGGCCTTAGAAGGTGTTGTTTTCCTGGGGCCAAAATTGCAGGACGCTTGGACACTGGCCACTCGCTAAACTCCCCATGTGTCCGAGCCCTGAGATAAGGACAGTCCCTCCGGTGCCTCAGATGCCAGGCTGGGCAAGAGCCAGCCCAGGCTGCGGTCCCAGGCTCTCCTGCGGCCAGCCCCGCGTGTCGGACATGCTCATATGTGAATGGTACCGGGAGGCCCCTCGAGCTGCGGAGAGCAGAGTCTGGCCAGCCGAGCCCTGTAGGAAGCACTCCCAGCTTGGCAGTGAACTTCCCTCCTCAATTATGTAAAAGCCCTCTTCAGCCAAGGCTGCTGGCTTCGATTTTAAAGACTAGCTGTAATCAAATCATCCACTCTCCTGCATCGGGTTTCCAAAAGTCAGCTTTTGTTTGTGAAGTCATTTGTTGGCTCTCTGTTCGTCCTCCCTCCGGCCCCTCCTGCCTGGGGCGAGCCAAGTTCCCATCAGCTGGCTGGGCTGCAGCCCGGCAGGCTGTGCACCCTGGCCCTGGGGCCAGTACCTGCCTCGAAGGTTCTGGGTTATTACCTGCAGCCTGCGATGGGGCCCAGAGCCCTGAGACTCGGGAAGCCAGCTGGGCCTTCTCTCTGGTCCACAACCCAGGGTCTGAGGATCTGACGGCTCTAGGAACCTCCCCTGGGAGCCCCAGATCTCCTCCAGCCCCCATCGGCGGCCCTCTGCCCAGCCAGAGGCCACAGCCTCCTCCCCAGCCCTCCATCCTGGCAGCCTCTTCCCATCAAAGCGAAATGCTTTCCAGACAGATGAACTAAAGCCAGAGGGCAGAGGTAGAAAAACCCTGTGCACGTGCCAACACGGGTGCTCCCGGGACTCAGCACCCCAACCCGTTGCCTGGTCCTGCTGCCCGTGAGAGCAGGCGGGAGGCCTCTCCGTGCCGCCGCCTCTGCTCCCGAGGGCCCAGCCCGTGCGCACCGGCCCCGTGCGCTCTGCACTTCCTGTGTCCCGTCTTCACTGCCCCCTGATTAACCAGACACCCGGGGCTGGCGCATCAGCAGTAGGCACCCTCGGGGCACCCGCAGCCGAGGACTCAGAGAGCGGCTTTCCGTGGGGTGTTGCTGCCCCTGGAGCCCTCGGCCTTCATCCCGCCCTCCACTCCTGCTCGGGCCCCTGCGGCTCCTTCTCAGTTCAGCCCAAACCTGGACCTGCTACCCAGCCCCCGCCATGCCTCAGTGCCAGCAGTCCCCCACAGGGGAGGCTGGGCACCGTGCCCCAAGGGACGGGCAGGGAGGAGCTCTGGGCAGGGGGCTGCTGGGCAGCTCCAGGGGCCGGGGGGCCGGACGCTATGCCTCTTGCTCACCCGCGTGCCAAGTGTGTATTCTCCTGAGCCCCTTGCTTCTTGCGCTGATGCCGATCGGGCACTTAGCAGAGAGTGTGGGATTCCTGTGCCCCCTCCGCCCCCCGGCAGATGGCAGGCCCACCAAATTCGGGGCCACAGGAACTCACAGCCACAAGCAACAGGCTGTGGTTGGCTGCTTGCCTAGGGCTCCCGTCCCCCGCAGGACCACCGCTGGCTTTTCTCCCTTCCTCCTTTCCTGATCTTTCTGTCCCACAAACGAGGGACCAAGGAATCAAAGGAAGAGGCCCAGGGCTGAGCGAATGTCTGTACATCTTGACCATAAACGAAGAGCATTCAGAATGTACGCCGAACAGCTTGCAAATGAGAGCCCGTTATTCCCGAGCGGATGACTCAGGCGCCTTTATAATTGGAATCTAGCACCGGGGTATGGATCATTCTCCGTCTGTTGTTTTTGCTCAGAAACATTTTGCTACAAGCCGAAAGTTCTTCCAAGTTAATCCAGCACCGCGGTGCCAAGCGAGGCGGGAAGAGCCGGCCCGTGACCCCGGCGAGCCCGCGTCTGGAAAGAACAGAGCGGTCCGCGTGGCGTCTCTCTATTGTTCAGAAGCAAGAGATGAGAGAGACGCACGTACCCACGCACGTGAATGCACGCGTGCACACACGCACACAGCCTGTGGGAAATTCAGCCCCTGGCCCTGAATACGTGGCAATGGGTTGCCGCCGGCCTCGCCGAGCAGGACATGAGCTCCTTCATTCTCTGTGAGAGCCAGAGCGACTTCTGCTCAGACGGGCGCCGCAAGGGGCCCCGCCCGCGGCCACCTTCGCGGGGAACGCCAGCCTCCTGCAGGCTCTCTCCTCTTTCTGGAATGAGCTGCCCAAGCCAAGACGGGCCTTGTTAACAGCCTGGCCCTCTGGCCTCAGTGGCATCGTCACAGATGGGACCAGGCAGCCGATTGTCACGGTGGGGCGAGGTTTAATGTCTCTGTCACGCTCTAATGAAATCCCCATGTCTCGGTCTTTTTTGCAGGGCTGAAGTGGTATTAGGAAACATCATCAAGAAGAAGGGATGGAGGTAATTACCCTATTCTGTCTGGGCCCATGTCCGGGGTGCACACAGGGGAAAGCCCGGAGAAGGCTGGTGGGAAGGAAGGGGGCACCGCGAGGGGCAGACGCACACCCAGTCCTGGGCGAGCGCCGGCTCGGGTCCCGTGGCCGTTCTTGCCTTTTCAGCACCAGAGGGCTCAGGGCTGGCCTCGGTGGCCCTTGGGCAGCCGGCCGGTCCTTCTAAAGCCCGGAAGTGTCAGAATTTTTGACCAGGAAGGAATGTTCCAGAGTGGAGGCAGCCCTGTGCTCCCTCCGAGGGGAGAGAGTACTCACACTGCGCGGGCCGTGGTGAGGTGGGCACCTGGTGCAGGGTCACCGCGTGGGGTGCGGGACTTAGTTCTGCTGGAGAGGGAAGCCGAGCGAAGGCCCTTGTGCCCGCCCCCCGCCCTGCGCCCCTGGTCCAGCAGGGATCCGGAGGGCCAGGGTCCCGGGTCGCACACCAACGTGTGTTAGGCCAAAACAGTTCTGGACGTGAGGGCTTCCCGGGTGGCCTGGGGGAAGCAGAGGGTATGGCTGCTAAAGAAGAGGACAGACTTGGAATCGCCCACTCTCACCGCCCCTGCCTGGAAAGGGACCGCTGTGTGGGCTCCCCGGCAGGGCTGTCCCGGGACTCGGGGGCCCGAGTCTGTGAGACACCTGCCCCCCCCCCCCGAGGCTGGACGTCACACTCACCTGGGGGAGGGGCATCCCTCTGACTGGTCACCACTGCCCCCCGCCGTGTCCCCCCACCGGCCCCCAAGCCGCTCAGAAGCCTGAAGTCACCCCTTCTCTTGTGTTCCGCAGACGGTCCAGCCTGGTCATCACCACCAAGATCTTCTGGGGAGGAAAGTAGGTGCCGCGGCAGGCGATGCTTCTGGCCGGGGTCAGGATTCGGGGGGCTCCTGGGGGCCGTGTGTGCAGCCGTCTGCCCTGGTTGGTGCCTATCCCTGTTGCCATCACCTTCCAGAAGAGCAGCTTTGGCGGAGCCGTCTTTACTCAGACCTTGTTTGTTCTTTTTACTTTCGCGGGTTTATTATTTTTCTCTGATTTCAAAGGTAACGTTCTAAAAATTCTGGAAAACACAGAAAATTCACCAACTGTCTAAACCGTTCCACCCTCCCTGACCACAGACCACCCCTGCCAGATTCCAGGGGTCTGGCCCCACATTCTCTCTAGGGCTGGACAAAATCGGCTTCATAGGAATTCTAAATAGGACTCATTCCTAATTAAAAAAAAAAAAAATCCAAGGGAAACGGAAGGACGAATTGAAACACAGGACTCCCCTCCCCCTCGGGACCCCCTCTGCCCCCAGGGTAGCCAGGCAGGAATGACCCTTTTCCCAGCCCGCACGAGCCTATCCTTGTAGCCTGTGGTTTATCTCCCAAGTGCAATCAGACTGCACATGGCGTGCACTGACCTACTTATTTTTTGCCTAACGTTGCATCATAAACGTTTTCCCCAAAACCGCTTGCAACATCACACACACTGTCATCTTGTTTTTCAGAGCGGAGACCGAGAGGGGCCTTTCCAGGAAACACATCATAGAAGGTGAGGAGGGGGGCGCTCTGGCCCCACACGGCCCCCCACACCCACGGCTGCGGGTGCACGAGTGAAGAAAGCCAGGCGTCCCCACCCCACCACCGATGCACCCCGTGCTCGGGGTCTGACCCTCTCCTTCCAGCAGCCTCCGCGGCACGAGAGTAGGACCCCAGGTGCCCTCAGATGGGTGGTGATGTCTTGGGGAAGACAAGACAGGCCTGAGCTGCAAGCGAGGCCGGGCCCTGGGCTGACCGGGGGTCCTGAGCAGGGACCTCGCTTCCCCAAGCCCCTGTGGCGACATCTATAGAATGGGTGTGGGAAGAGTGCCCACCTTTGGGGCTTTGGGGAATCGGGAGGAATCCAGGAAGGGTTGCATGTCCTACAGAGCCCAGCGCTCCGAACGCGGGACTGTCGAGAGAGAGACAGACACAGAGAGAGGTTGGGGGGGGTCTGATAGGCTGTCTGGCTTATTCTGTGATTGTATTGCCTTAGTGGTTTTTCCATCTGTGCTCATTTTCATCAAGGTAATACACTCACTCCTTTAAAAATCAAATGGTGAGGGACGTCTAGGTGGCTCAGTCGGTTGGGCGTCTGCCTTCAGCTCAGGTCATGATCCCAAGGTCCTGAGATCGAGTCCCACATCAGGCTCCCTGCTCACCGGGAGCCTGCTTCTCCCTCTGCCACTCTCCCTGCTTATGCTGCGCTCTCTCTCTGTCTCTCTCTCAAATAAATAAATTTTTTTAAAGATTTTATTTATTTATTTGACAGAGAGAGATCACAAGAAGGCAGAGAGGCAGGCAAAGAGAGAGGGGGAAGCCAACTCCCTGCTGAGCAGAGAGCCCGATGCAGGGCTCGATCCCCGGACCCTGAGATCATGACCTGAGCCGAAGGCAGAGGCTTTAACCCACTGAGTCACCCGGGCGCCTCATAAATAAGTTCTTTTAAAAAAAATCAGGGACGCCTGGGTGGCTCAGTTGGTTAAGCAACTGCCTTTGGCTCAGGTCATGATCCCAGCGTCTTGGGATCGGGTCCCGCATCGGGCTCCTTGCTCTGCAGGGAGCCTGCTCCTCTCTCTGCCTCTGCCTGCCTCTCTGCCTGCTTGTGTTCTCTCTGTTAAATGAATAAATAAAATCTTTAAAAAAAAAAAAAAAATCAAATGACGAAGAGGCTGTGCTGCCCACCCTGAACCCAGCCTTTGACTCTGCAGCCTTGTCCTGCTCTGTCGCTAAGGGCTCACTGGTTCAGGGACATGGGCGTGGGATGACCCAGCTCTCCCTGTCACCCTGTGGGCCACCTGGGGGGCTAGGAGGTCACCCCCTCATTCGGTCACAGAGCATTTGGCCGACGGACCCGACCACCCCCAGCTTTGGCATGTGGGCCCCTTCGGTCCTGGCTCTTTTTCAGCTCAGGTGGGGCACATCAGGTGCCCGCACGGGTCCCCACACAGTCCGACAGCCCCCGGTGCCACGGCCTGTCTCTCCCTCCTCCTGCTCCCTGAGCCTCCGGTGCCCCGGTAGCCGGGAACGTCCGTGCCGATGGTGACGGTCCCCTCTGGCCCTCCCGCCAGGTCTGAAGGCCTCCCTGGAGCGGCTGCAGTTGGAGTACGTGGATGTGGTGTTTGCCAACCGGCCGGACCCCAACACGCCCATGGAAGGTGGGTCCTCGCCGACTCTGACGGCCGCCGGCGGGCGGGGCTGGTGGGGGCGGGGTGAGCTCAGCGGAGGGCCGGGCGCCAGGAGAGGGGGTCCCTCGCCGCCACAGGTGCGCCCTGGTGCCCTCAGGCTGATGCACACCCGTCGTGGCCTTGGGTCTGCTCCCCGTGCTCCCCCCAGGTCTAGAACCATGTGGAATGTTCTCTCCTCTCAGCTGTTAGTATTTTGTAGCTAAACGAAGTCACGAGATGATGGCTCTTTGCAACTGCTGTGTTCCTTTCAGTCACATTCCCGTCCTGCGGGGAGGCTTCAGGGGTCTTTCGCTCTGGGGAATAAATTGTTACTTAGAGGAGAAAAAAAAAAAAATGTGTCGTGCTTTGAAAAGCAGTTTGGATTTCTTTGGCCCTTATTTATTCTTCCCACTCCTGCCATCTCTGCCCCCCCCCCCACTTCCTGCTTCAGACTCTCATTTGTGCTTTGCTGCTTCAGGGATTTGGAAAATTAAGTTGTGTTCAAATTATTTTTCCTTCATTTGTTTATCTATTTATATATATATATACACATATACCGTGCACGCGTGCGTGTATATATATGTGTATGTAATGTGTGCGGTTGGTTTGGTTGGGTTTTTTTTGGTTTTTTTTTTTGGTTTTTTTTTTTTTAACGGAACAAGTACTCTGTGAAGGAGATTTGTGCTTCCCTCCCCTGCCCTCTGTCATACCGCGCCTCCCCGTGTTCCCACAGCTATAAACTCTGGTCTCTTTAAATCTTTCTTTATCACCAGGGGACCCATTTAGTTCCTCCAAGTCAAGGACATTCATCATAGAAGGTACACAGTACCCTTAGCCCGACTATTGACTCCTGTGCCCAAGCTGCATTTTATGAGACAGTGGTTTTATTTACACCACTCTCTTTCCCCCCCAAGACAAAATTCTCCATAAAATGCATAAAGGAAAAATAAGCACCCTATGAGAACATCTTGCAAGTGAAGGAAAAGCAAAGCGGTGTGGAGCCCCCGCCTCCACCCCTGCCTGGCCCGCCTGTCATTTCATCCCCCCTGCCCCCCTCCCCCGTGCATGACCGTGCCCACTCCCGCCTTGCACTGCCGTGATCCTCGGGGTGGGGGGGCGGCTGTCTGCCAGGGCTCCTCTCGATTTGGGGATGCTGTGATCGGCGCCTGAAACCTTGACCCTGGATGGTCTGGGAGAGGGTTGGGGAGACCAGGGGCCCGCAGGAGGGAACGCCAGAGACCCCAGAACATGTGGCTTCCGATGAGTCTTAACTGCACGGGGCACGTTTGCTAAGCTCCAGCCTCAAGCGGAAGCAAAACCCACCAGAAGCAAGCCGTCCCGTCACAGCACGTGGGCTCCTCTGTGAGCATCACGGCTGCGTGTGGGGCTCACGTCCCCTGCACAGGCTGGGCCACCAGCCGCTCCCCCTGCCCTCGCCATGCAGCCCACCCCTCCATCAAAGCGGAGTCATTTGCCTCCTTGAATAGTTCTGAGAGCTGGCAAAACCCTGAGACCCGGAGCAGCCCCTGGCCGTGCCTGGTCTCTGCCTGCCCGCGGGCGAAGGGCTCCCAGGACCCCCCAGCAGGGCAGGCCATGGTCTCCCCGGGAGCCAGGCTGCGTCCCACAGTGGACGGGCCCCTGCCTGCCAACTGGTGCTGACACCTGACCCCTCCCACGCATTGTGTGACGAGACAGTAGGGACTGTGGTTTCTGCCAGCAGTTGGGTGGATTCGGTCCCGCTTCTGTTCGACGGCATTAAATATTGAGGGGAAGGACAGTTGTCCCTAGTTGTCCCTGTTCCTGAGGCCACTGACATGGGCGCGGGCAGCAGCACAGAGCGCCGTGCTCCCGTGAGTGGGCTGCACCCCGGCCGGCCGCTGCCCGGGACCCCTTCTCTCTCAGGCCAGCCGCCGGCTCTCACAAGCTCCTGCCCCGGTGGCCGGTGCCCCTAGGCCCCCCAGGGTCTCCCCTCTCTGCATGGAAGGGGTGGTGCTCCCGAGAGCGAGAGGCAGCCGGGCTGGTGGACGGGGGTGTCCCCCGCTTCCCTGTCCGGCATGTGGGCCTAAGCCTTGGCCAGAAAGATCCGTGGTGATGCTGCTTGGTCACCAGGGTCCTCTCAGGGTGTTCCTAAAGAGCGTGACAAGGACGGCTGGCCGGGAGCCTGAGCTCGGCCTGGGATGTGGGCAGACCTCTTCCTGGGGCCCTCAAGCCTCCCGACGGGGCCCAGGCCTCCTTGGCACTGAGTGGTGTTGGCATTCAAACCCCGCAACCCGTTGGCAGTCCCTGGGGGTCGGGGCAGGGGTCCGGCCTTCCCTGCCAGCCCCTCTCCTGAGAAGAGGCAGAGAGGAGCTCAGTCCCTGATCGGGGAAGGAAGGAGAGGGCAGGGCCGGCCTGCAGGCTCGGAAGCTGACGTATGAGTTTTCAGGGGTCCTGGGCGAACCCACTGGCACCAGCACCCCAGAAGCCCCAGCTACCTGAACTCTCTCCTGAAAGAGGGGACCTCGGCCAAAGGGGAGCTCAGGGACCCAGGGCGGGTGGGAAGTGACACCCCAAAACAGAGGGGCAGCTCAAGTGGGAGGAAAAAGTGCCCGAGGGCCGGTGCCACTCGGATGGGGAGCTTTGTGAACAAAGCCCACCTTCTTCTTCCTTCCTCCAGCTCCCCCTGTGCCTGCCTCAGGGACCCCAGCCCCCACCCCCATCTCGACAGCAGATAAGAAGCGAGCCACCTGGGGAGAGACGGGAATTCCAGGGGTCAAGGTTGCTGCTTCGTCTCTAGACACACTCGTTCTTCGGCCCTACTGCCCGCCCTGCCCTTGGCGGCGGGACTTGCAAGCACTGTATGGGGTCAGCGGGGGATCTGATGAGTAGCCCTTCCCCCTGCAAAGCTAAGAGGCGTTTGAAATTTCTCAGCTGGAGGCCAAGTCTGTTTTAAAAACAACAATGTCCCCGCGGACCGAAACCGCCTGGCGCGGGGCGCGACGGGAAGGCTTTAGCCGCAGAGTTTTATTTCTCAAAAACTTTTCGAGTATTGGGAAGAATCCATCGTGTCGCGGGGGTGAGGGTCCCTTCCCTGACACGAAGGGGGCTTTCTGTGTCTACTTCCGGCTCTGGCGGACACGAGGGGCGTTCCACCCCACAGCCCCCGCCCCCGCCCTGCCCTCGGTTCTGACAGACCCCGCTGCGACCTCCCCGTTCCGTGTCAGCTCCCTGTGCGAATGTGGGGCAGCCCGGAGCAGGAGACGAAGACGGGCGGCGACTGTGTTTACTTCCTGCTGCCTTTTGCCAGTCTGTTTCGTCCCCAAACTAGAGAACCCGCCCTCCCTGTTCGACAATCCAAAACCACATTCTCGGATCTCACCTTCCCCTCTCCCATCTGCCACTGAGACGGCACGGTCCGTCCAGAACCCGCTTTTTGAAGATCCCTTACAAAGACTTGAAACCATTTGGGGAAATTGTTTTCGAGGCCCACTTCTTGGACTGTGGCAAGTCCAGCTTTCCTTCCTGTGGTCCCTGAACGCCCCTGCCACACCCAACGGTGGAGCTAGGAAGTACACTGCTTGCAAGACACCTTTGCAGCTTCCCCCCTCCTCCCGGCGCCCCAGCTGTATTTGCAGAATTATCCCAGGCTGAGCCCCTCGCCCCCAGTCACCTCCCCCCCAACCTGCAGTCTCCCCTTCTCTCCCGGCAGAGACCGTGCGCGCCATGACCCACGTCATCAACCAGGGAATGGCCATGTACTGGGGCACGTCGCGCTGGAGCTCCATGGAGATCATGGTACGGTGGTGACCTCTCCGCGTGTGTGAGTCCGTGGGACGTGGGCTCCCGGCCCCATTCTAGGGGCGAATGGCAGATCCGGTGCCACTGGCCCCAATGGCACGGATAACCGGCTCCTACAACGAGGGAGGGTTTAGTGTCGTGTGGCAGCTAGTGTCCCAGCACTGTGTGGCCCTGGACAGATGGCTTGACCTCTCTGAGCCGTGGTCTCCTCACCCGTAGAACAAGACCACTGAGATGAGCTAGCTGCTCTCCACAGACGAGCTGGGGCTCAGCCACCCGCCCTGAGCTTCCGTGATGCTCCCGTTGCCGTTAGATTTGAGGGCTCACGGAGACTAACCCCCATTTAATCCCCACAGCACCCTACAAGGTAAATGTTGCTGTCATCCTGTTTTTCCAACGTGGATGTTGAGGCACAGAGAGGTTAAGCAGTATACCCAAAGTCACACAGCACCTGCTGAGGGCAGTCTCCAAACTGCAGCTCTGGACCTGGGCTGCCTCAGAACATGAGCCGCTGCTGGGAGCCCCAGCTTCCATCTCCTAATCCCTGATGTTTCCCCTCACCCACACTTTCAGGAAAGCATCCCCTCCCTTCTCCCTCCCCTCCAGGGAGCCATCAGAGACAGAGGCCTGCAGATGTTTCTTGATATTTCTGGGTATCCCAGAAGGGTCAGCAGGGTGCCCCCCACCCTCAGAGGCAGGCAGCTGGGGGCCCCGGGGGGGTGGAGAGCCGAGGTCTGGGGACCGGGTCTTCCCAGGACTGTCTCCAAAGGCTGACCTTCCAGCCCTGCTTCCAGGCCCCCTCCCAGCCTCAGGCCTTCCCATGCCACTCCTCCCAGAATTCCCCACACTCTGGTGTCCTTGGGAGGGGGTTTCTCCTCTGGTGAGTCCCCGATTTGCGATTCATCAAAAATATTAAGCAGAATTTCCAAGTTCAACACAATTCTAGATGCTGGCGATTTTCGCCTGCCTTTGGCACTGGCAGCATTCACAAGCATTTGGCATTTTTCTGAGGCTGCCTGGAGCCAGCACGGAGCTCACCGTGGTGTCCGTGTCTCGTCCCCATTTTACAGATGCACTAGCTGAATCTCAAACCGAAGGGGAAAGGCCTCTCCGGCTGGCAGGCAGGGCCTCCCGGGAGTCTGTCTGGAGACATCAGCCCCGGCTCACACCCCTCCGGTCTGCAGAGCCCAGGCCTCGGGCTCCGAGTCCCAGAAATGGGCTGATGCTGGCCACTCTTCCCTCCTGGCGTAGCATTTCCCGCCACTGCCACCATCATTCCAGGGCCAGGGCCCTGGACTCATGATCCTGATAAAAACAGTAGTAGCATAGCAGGCAGACACTGTCCTGAAGGCTGTGAACAACGTCTGCGACAGATGGGGAAACTGAGGCAGAGAGGGCCAAGCTCCTTGTCCAAGGCCACCCAGCCAATAAGTGCCAGAACCCAAGTCTCACTATTGAGTTGTGCATTACCCCATGCCTTCAGCTGTGGGGTTCACCCTCTTTTCCCAGCAGAGGGGGTGGGGGGGCAGCTAACAGTTTCCCAGGAAACCCGTGAACCTCCCCAGAGAGGCGGTGGGGGGAGAGCAGGTGGGCTAGCTATTTCCTGGGGATGCCTTTATGTCTCCTGCCCCCTGCTGCCCAGGCAGCCCCCAGCCCTGCTGACCCGCAGGGACCATCCGTGGTCCTGTTTGCATCCCTAGGAGGCCTACTCCGTGGCCCGGCAGTTCAACCTGATCCCGCCCATCTGCGAGCAGGCGGAGTACCACATGTTCCAGCGCGAGAAGGTGGAGGTGCAGCTGCCTGAGCTCTTCCACAAGATCGGTGGGCTGCCCCGCCCTCGCGCCCCGCCCACCTCCCCGCCCCTTTCCCTCGCCCCGCCCCCGCCCGCGCCTCCTCCTCTCTCCCTTGTTCTGTCCCCTCGCCCCCGCCCCCGCATCGGAACCCTGGGCCTGACCTTGCCTGGCTTTCCTCTCCCAGGAGTGGGCGCCATGACCTGGTCCCCTCTGGCCTGCGGCATCGTTTCCGGAAAGTACGACAGTGGTATCCCGCCCTACTCGAGAGCCTCCTTGAAGGTGAAGGAGCGGCCAGGCTGGGAGGAGGGGACCCGCAGGGGGCAGGCACTTTGGGTGGACGGGGCGCTGCGGGGGCGGGGCCAGGGCAGGGGAACCAGAGCCCACCTCTGGAAAGGCTGCCCTCTTCACAAGATTGCCCCAACTGAAAAAGCCCTTCCACTCCCCTGCCCTGCCCCCTCTCCCTCCCCTGCTCCCCCCCACGCCCCACCCCCACAGCCTGGGCCCCTGCGGTGACAGATACTGCACGTACTGTGGCCCCGGCCAGGCCTGCAGAGTTGCTTCATTCGTCCCTCAGAGGTGATCTGCTGGGATAAGTCCCCCCCATAGACACATCTCTGCAGTGGGGATGCAGGAGGGTCCCCAAAATGCAGGGTTTGGGGAGGAGAAGAAGGCAGAGAAAGGCCTAACGGGGTCAGGGCAGATCCAGCCCCAGAGCCCCCGGCCCGGGTTTGAGGGCCGGATGGCCTGCCCCCCCTGCTCCTGCCCAGTGCACGGCAGAGTCAGGGAGTTCCCTGGAAGGCACTGCAATGCCAGGGGTGGGGGCAGGTGAAACCACAGCTCCCCAGAGCTTGGGGAAGGGGTCCTCGGGGCCAAAGCCCGAAGCACTCCTTCCCAGGCTGGCAGGCTCCTGGTCCCGGCTCAGGGGCCCGGCCTCAGCAACCCCACAGGCTCTGGGCTTCCGCTTTGATGGGCCCGTCCCTCCAACGACCCAGCTCTGTTCTACAGGGGGCATGGTTGGTCTGGGGGTGCGGACGCTGCCTTGGCACAGATCGCCAGCGACCTGCCCTCACCTGTGTGCTCTTCACCTCCCACGCCAGGGCTACCAGTGGCTGAAGGACAAGATCCTGAGCGAGGAGGGCCGGCGCCAGCAGGCCAAGCTGAAGGAGCTGCAGGCCATCGCCGAGCGCCTGGGCTGCACCCTCCCCCAGCTAGCCATAGGTAACAGGACTTGGAGGGTAGGGTTGACTGTTGTCCCTGGGGCCATGTCAGGAGTCCCTGAGGGCCGGAGAGGGATAATAACTCCCTCTACTAGCCAGCCAGAGGTAATGGGGCTCCGACCTTCACGGGGAGAGAAGTGGGGGGTCGTGCCTGAGCACAGGGTCCACCTCTCCTCCTGGCAGCAGTTGGTGGCAGGGCTCTCCTAGAAGCCTGTCCAGCCCCATCCCAGGCAAAGCCCCCGCCCTCCCAGACACCCTCGGCCCCGTGACCAAGTGGCCGGGTCTCTGTGGCCCCGTCAGGGACGGGGCACAACCCCTGCACTGGCTGTGTATCCCTCACCTCTGGTCTTCCTGCCCCAGCCTGGTGCCTGCGGAACGAGGGGGTCAGCTCGGTGCTCCTGGGTGCTTCCAGCGCAGACCAGCTCATGGAGAACATTGGAGCCATACAGGTGAGTTGGCGAGGGGGCTGCTGGGCGTGTCCCCCCCAGACCTTGGGGCCCCAGTCAGAGTCGCCGAAAGTCCTTCGTCCAGCCCGTGTTTGTTGGACACCTGCAGTGTGCCAGCACCGCCGTGAGCGTCTGGGCCACTGCAGAGGTCCCCTGAGCCCTGAGTGAAAGACACGAGGAAGGGACAATCTGACGGGGATGGGCCCTCAAGCACGGGCAGGCTTAGGGTTGGGTTAGGTGGGCGCATAAGGGCCGTGGTGCTGTAGGCCCAAGCTGAAGGGGGCGTGGGGTAGATGGTTGCGAGCAAAGGCTCGGAGGGTCCGCAGGGAGTGGGACCTGCAAACGCCTGGAGGAACAGAGGCGGCACAGGTGGCACCCGGTGGGCATGGCCTGGGGCAGAGGGGCGGGACTCTAGGGACTTCGGTGGTTGTTGAGTGAGACAAGAGCAGAGGAGGGGCCCAATCCCCACCTACATTTTAAAAGGATCCCTCTCTCCCTGGCTGCTGAGTGGAGCAGGAGGGGGTGCGGGGAGATCCGCAGGGAAGTGACCCCCTCAGAGAGGGTTGGATCCTGGATGTTCAGGAAGGTGAGGCCATCAGGACGGGGGCGAGCGAGAGCACGGTCAGAGGCAGCCTGTGGGGTTCACCTGGAAAGGCGGCCTTGCTGTCAGTTGAAGTAGGGAAGGCTAGAAAAGTAGTTTGGGGGAGCAGAAATCAGGTGTCTGGCCCTGGAATCTTGACTTTGTGCCTTCTAGATGGTTCTAGAGCATTCTGGAGCTTGAGACACAGAGATAAACCCGGGTGGGCTTCCTCTCTGCCCCAGACCTTCTAGAACACGGAAGCAGCATAGCCCACCTCTGCTTCAGCTAGAAGCCTGATGTAATGAGGCAGGACAGGCCGGCGGTGGTCAGAAGATTGTCACCCAACCTCCCCCGCAGGCCAGGCCAGTCCTGTCGATGGGATTCTGACTAGCTCTTGTCCTCGCACACAGGTCCTTCCGAAACTGTCCTCTTCCATTATCCACGAGATTGATAGCATTTTGGGCAATAAACCCTACAGCAAAAAGGACTATAGATCCTAAGAAGCCCCCGGCCGCTTGCCCGGACACTTTCCATTTCCCTCCTAGTCTCTCTTGTTCGCTCGCTTAAGCTGTTTTGAAGCCAAGTCAGGGATGTGGTTTGCATCAAAAAGAAAACATCACGGCGAGATGTCGTCAGGCAAAAGATCTCAAAAGTTGCTGCAAGACACCATTCGTTGCTTCGCGGGACCGAGTTCAGATCCGTGCCAGAGGAGACCGCACTGATGGGGCAGGGTGTTGGAGCCGTCCGGCCCGAGCCCGCCTGCAGCCTCTGCTCGCCCCCCAGGAAGAAACGACCGCTGCTGCTCCCGGCCTCAGCCCTTCCCAGAGACACCTCCAGGCCAGGCCAGGCCAGGCCGAGCCCCGGCTGGGTCCTGGGGCAGCAGGGCTGGCCCCTCCTCTGCTGAGAACCCCCAGCTGGTGTTGGGGGTGGGAGAGAGTAAACCAGGTCTGGCTCTTCCCTCGACCCCCTCCTCTGGGCGGGGGAGGGGGTCCTCCCCGGCGGGAGTCTCCCTCACCTCCCTCTTGCCAAGGGCTCCCGGCGTTTTACAATAGGCCTGACCCCACATTCCTTCTCACCTTCTTGAGTACCCCCACCTGCCCCCATGGGTCTCTCGGGGACTCACTATCGAGTGGGGCCCATGGGAAGTTCAGGGGTCTAACCGAGCTCGTGGCTGTGCCAGCTTCCACGCTGCACACAGTCCAAGAGCCCCGTGCCCAGAGCAGCCCTGAGCCCTGGGGAGGGGCCCGAGGAGCAGGCTCCAGCCCAGGTCCCTCCGGGCCGCCACCTGCCCTCCCGGCCAGGTGCTCTGTCCACTGCCCCCGCCCCCGTCCTGGCCGCAGAAGGCCCTGAGGTTACGCGTACGGAGCTAGACTGTGGCTACCGACCATGCCCAGGAGAGCACACCTCAGCTCTACCGGGTGGTGGCCCTCAGGCCTGCAGAGAGACCACTCAGGCCCTTTCAGTGCGGGCAGGTCCCTGGGGGTTTCTGTGCCGCATGCCCCGGGGCTGGGGGGCCTGAACATCTACCAGGAGCCCCCACAATCTAGGAGAAGACTCCAGGAGCCTCTCCCTGGAGACGTGCCTTCCTCAAGGCCTCGGATCCGGTTGGGGTGAGGCCCCCGTGAGAGGGTGCTAAGTCTGGGTGCCCCCGACCCCCACACACACCCCTGTGAAGAGGTCAGGACGGCTGGAGTCAGTGGTTCCCTGCCGTGCGCCCACCCGCAGCCTGCATCAGACTGAGGACAGGGAGCTGGGGAAGGACACACAGAACTGACAGCCGGGGGGGGGGGGGGGGTGAAGGTGGAGGAGGGGAGGGGGCCAGCAGCCAGGAGCCCCAGCCCCCACGGCCCTAAGCTGTGTGCCTCTGCTGGCTATGTGGGGGCTGGGGCCGGGAGCCCGAGCTGTGCGCCTCCAGTCCGGACGGCCCCCACCCCCGCCCCTGCACACCCTCAGCCAGCCGGGCCTGCTTCGCCCTTCAGACGGGCTACTGTCCGGGAGCTCCTCCCTGCCGTTCTCAGAGGGCCTGCTGGCCCGCCCTGGCTGGACTGAGGCCTGGGAAAGGCCTCCCCCAAGCAGGGAGGCGGGAGGGACACAGCTTCCATTCCTGACGTTTGTTCATGCCGACCCTAGAGTCCAGAGCCCTCCCCCCTCCTCCGAGACCAGGCCCCTGGGGCGTCACCTCCGCCAAATGTACGGGCTGCGCACTGCGGGTGTGGAGAGGGGTGACCCTAACCCTGCAGGGCCCCCCCCCCGGGCCTGTGGCCGCCCCCCTCCCTGGGGGGAATGGCTGGGCCCACTTCCCACGGCTGCCCCCCAGCCTGCCCACTGCTGGAGGATGGACCGGGGCTTGCGGTGGGGTCCGAGGGAGGGGCCGCTGCCCCGCTGACCGGGAGCCGCACCTGGGAAGGCCGTGTGTCTGCCAGAGGGAGAGGAGGGCCCTCAGGGTTAAGCTGGGCCAAGGCCGAAATGCCCATTACCAGGACCCGAGCAGCTTCCTGGCCCCGGGGGTGCCGTCCACCACCCCGTTCTGAGGTGTCCTCTTTTTGCCACAGCCACGGGCAGGGAGGACAGGGCTCTGCTTCCCGGGTGGGGGGGACCCCGACTTAGAAGGGGGCTCGTGTGGGGGAGGGGCCAGGGGGCCCAGGGGGCAGCTAGATTCTGGAGACAGAATGCCAGGCAGAGGCAGGCCCCGGAGTGGCCCAGGAGCCCCAGCTGCCCCCCAGCCGGCCTCTGGCCCTCCCCTTGAGGCGGACCCTGGGGAGGCCCAGGCTGAGGGCTGGGCTGGGCTCAGTCTCGGTCGCTGACACGCGGGAGCCCCCGCCGTTTCTCACCCCAGACCCCATGCGAGTCCGAGGTCCCGAGGAACGACAGAGGGGCTTCCTCCGTCTTCTGTCCTCTTCCCCTCATGTAAATAATGCGCTTTTCTTCTCTTCCCTTTTTTTTAATGACCGCGGCTCCTCAGCTAACTGCGCTCCCTCCCGAAGGCGGAGACCGCCTCACGCCTCCCTCCCAGACGACACTCAGCAGAGACACAGCCCCTGTATTTATGGAATGACGAATAAAACCCCAGCCTGTCGGGGGCCTGCGGCTTCCTGCTGCTCTCTCCTTTCCAGGGCCATGCGGGGGGGGGGGGGGGGGGGCGCTGCCGCCTGCAGGGGCCACCAGACTGGGCCCCCTGAAATCCGGACCCTGGGGCAAAGGGTCCTGGGACTCTGAGCCCCCCTCACAGCCCAAGTGATTCGGGGATGGGGCGCCCCCCCTTCACACATACACATCCTCTGTTGCTGGGAGGCGGCTGCGCTCTCTGGGTGCAGCGAGACCAGGGTCCAGGGAGGCCCACAGGTGCCACTGGGGGCTCAGGGTTTCTCGGACACCATGTCGTGTCTGCATTTGGGGGTCCAAGTGGGAGAGACAAGCACCACCCCCTCTGGGGGCTCCCCTCTCCGAGCAAGCCCCTGGCCTCATAAGGCCATGTCTTTTCAGGCGGGAGGCGGCTTCGGGGGACCCCCCCACCCCCCCAGGCCTCCCCCGTCTCTAGCTCCCACCGCCATCCCAGACGAGCGAGAATCTAGGAAAATGCTTTGATTGAATCCTTTCCCAAAGGATTTATTAAAACACAGATAACCAAGACACACGCACAGAGTACAAAGTAAAGGGGGTTGTGTCGGCCGCAGGCCCTGTCCGGCTGCCCACGTGTCCTGCCAAGGACCGGACGGGTTGCCACTCTCGGGGGCTCAGCTTCCGGATCCAGCCCCCTGGCCGGGACCCTCCCAACTCACCCCAAAAGCCCCGGGCCCCTTCACGGGCCCGGGGCTGTAGCCCGGGCCAGATGCCATCCTGGGTGGGGGTCTGCTCCCTCATCCCCCCACGCTCCCCACGCACAAGGGGCAGGAGCCTCCGCTCGTTTCCAGCACCCAGGAGCCGAGGGGTTCAGGACATACACACACACCCAACGGGCCCTTTCTGGGTTATCTCACCTAAAAAAATACTTTTGTTTAAAAAAAATCTGAAAACTAAGAAAAAGAAACCCAAAACACAATGCCAATGACTTTGGGCTGATGCACCACGACCTGTAAACTTGCAGAAATATAAAATGGAGCCAGAGCCAGTTCCTCGCCAGAGACCTTGGCGGGCACAGGACACAGGACAGCTGCAGGCGCGGGCCCAGAGGCCTCGGCCGGACCAGGGCCTCACCCTCTCCCCAACCCCCCCGCCTCCCGACCAAGCCCCGCCCTTCCCGAGTCCTAGAGGCACTCCTGTCCCTGAGCCCACCCTCTTCATGATGCCCTGGGAGCAAGAGCTACGGTGTCACTAGGGCAAGACCCCCCAGCCAGTGTGGGAGGCCCCAGAGGACCCTGGAAAGGGACCCCCGAAGAGCAGGAGGGCGGGCACTCGCACCAGCTATGGGTGGCCGCAGGGCCTCAGTCGCAACCTGCAGAAAGCGAAGGAGCTCCCACAGGTGCCTTGTAGGAGGGGTCTCCTCCCAGGGAATGCACTTCCGGGGCAGGTGTGTGCAAGAGGGGGGCCCTCCCGGACACGCTTAGCCCAGACCAAGCTCCCCTCGTCACCTGCAAGCCCAGCGGGCAATGCTTTCCGAAACCGTGGCGCAAAGCTTACTCGGCACTGGTTTAAATAATAGGGTGGCCGGAAACAAAAATGCGGGCTGACGCCGTAGGAGTCTCTGCTTGCACACGAAGCCCCTCTGTGCCAGCAGCAAAAACCAAACCCAGCCGGGAGATGCCAGAGACAGTGCGCGCCCGCTCCCCCGCCACAGCTCGAGGCCGGAGGTAACTGATAAACTAAGAAGAAAACAGTCTGAGATCCATTTTCCTCTCCCAAACCGGCCAACTGGAAACCCACTCCTCAATGGCCCGAAGCCCCCCTCTTGGGCCTCCAGGTGCCGAGAGCTCGAGAGGGCTCGTGGAGAGCTGAGCCCGTCCCAGACTTGGCCATCGCAGACTCCCAGTAAAGGAGGGGAGGCCTGGCATGGAAGCAAAGATAGGGGACAAAGGGAGGCTTCCTGGGGAGGAGAGGCTGATGGTGGGGGGACCATCAGTCCTTGGGGCAAGGCAGCGGAGATGCGGGCCCCTGCCCAGCCACCGTGGGCCTCCTGGCTGGACACTCGAGACCCACCCATTGTGCCCGGTGAGGCCGGCGCAGGGCTGCCCGGAGGACTGGGAGGGGAGTGTCCCGGGGCTCTGGGTTGGGAGGGGCTCGTGCGGTCACCTCGCCTGTGGCCTGAGCCAGGAGCCTGTGCACAGAGGCATCGCAGGAACCCCAGGGGACTGGGGCGAGCATGCCCTGCCCGGAAGTCCTAACAAGCTGCCCGCCGCCCTCAGGACGCTCGCCACTGCGCCCACCCGCGGGGCCGGGGCCGACTGGGCCTTGGAGGCTCTGACACTGAAGCAAGGGGTCACCGAGACGGAAGGGGCTTTGGGGTCCAGTCCTCGAGGGGTTGAGAGAGAGCCATTTACAGAGGACACCCAGGCCCCCATGAGGGCTGGCTGATTGCCCAAGAGGCCCCCAGATCTTGGCCCCACCTAGATTTCTGTAGCCAGGAAAACCCAGCCCACCCTCACCCACCCCACCCCGCCCAGGAAGCCTGGAAGGGAAAACCCCTCCACGCCCAGCGAAGCAGAGGAAGTATCGGACACCGACAGGCCCGGGGCCCGGCCCTCTCCTCCCCACCTGCGGGGACCCTCACGGGAGACCACCAGCTGAGTGCGGGAAAGGGGCCAGAGGGGGTTCCCCAGAGAGGACGAGGCAGGAAGCCTGGGACGCCCCAGCTCGGAGGGCTGGACGGCCATCAGGCCCCATCCCCGGCCTCCAAGCCCAGCTTTCCCCAGGCCCTCCGACAACACCGCAGGGGCAGCTGTGGCCCCAGCCCGGACGTCAGGTGACCAGATCAGGGCTTCTCCAGGGACAGGAGGGCAGGGCTGGTCCGGGCCCCAAGGGGTGGCCCAGTTTCTTTGCATCTGTGGCCATGAGACTGAACGGGGAGTGTGGACCTAGAGGGGCTACGACGGGCCTCCCAGGGCCCCTTCCCCCAGCGGCTGGGACCAAGGCTCTCGCGGCCCCTGGGGGACACGCACAGGGCCCTCCCCACCCTCCCGGGGGCACAGGCGGCGTGTGGCCCGCCATGCAGCACGGCAGGGGACACAAGCCCTGCGCTGCTGCTAACAAGTGCCAGGCCTGCAAGACACGCTGGGCGGGGACAGACACCTGCTGACCGGCTCTCCCCCTCCCGGACAGCACGTCCCTGGCAGCCTCCAGCCCTGGACGCCAGCTGAGGTCTCCACCTGGGGGCGGGACGGCCACTCCCCAGTCCTGACCCATCCGGCCCTGGGGAGCCCCGAGGGGCGGAGGGGTCAGAGCCCGGGCGGTGAGGCCGGACCCACGGGATGGGGTGGGCGGGACCCCCAGGGGCTCCCCGGGCGGGCCAAGTCCGCCGGCGGCAGCCGGGTTTCCAGGGTCTTCTTCTCCCGCAGCCCGGAGCCCGCCGACAGAGCCGTGAGTGCTGCAGGCCGGACCCCTCCCGATGCCACTCAGCTCTTACACCAAGACAGACTCGTTCAAGTCTTCAATAGGAAAGTGCAGAAGACGTACAAATAAACGAAATCTCCTCTAAGAAGTTGTCCGGCAAAAGTGGCTAAGGGGCTCGTCCCGCTGTGGGGGGGGGGGGGTGACTTTGGGTGGGACACTGGCACGATGACGAGGTGGCACTTCTGGGCTCCGGCCCAGCCAGGCTGGGCCTCGTCCCCCGTGTGATGGCATTACTCAGTTTCCCTTTCCGTCCCAAGGTGGCATGGCTCCTAAAAAGGCAGCAGCTGTTCTCTCCTGTGGGGGTCGGGCGGGTGGCCCGGCAGGCGTGGCTGCAAGAGGTCGGTCACGGTCACCCCGCTGAGGGGCCGGGTCGTCGTCACAGGGGACCCGTCCCCATCAACTCCCGTCACAGGGAGCTCCCGAGCCAAGACCTCCCTGCCACACTCGGAGCACCGGAGAGGCCCAGGGAGAGAGCGTTCCGAGGGGGCGGTCAGTCTGGAAACCCCCAGTGCCCCCGCCCCAGAGCGGCCGTTCGTACGAGGACGCACAGAACTGGGGGTGGGGGGGCCGACGTGAACTGGCGGTTTCTCAGAAGCGAGCTCCTCTCTCCTACCCGCTCCGACCTTGAGCCACCCCCTGCTCCCCCGGGAGGGAGCTGATGTCCTGGGGCGCCCACCACCCCGCCGGGCAGTGGAGGCCGAGCCGCGCAGACCGGGTTTGGGGCCGGCTCACTGCTGTGGACATGTGTGCACACCGACACGCGGGAGCACGCCCAGCCTAACTCGCCAACCCGAGGAGGGGGACAAGGGACCATGGGCACGCAGGTCTGGGCTTACCTCAGCTGGAAATGAGCACTGCAACAGAGGGAAATCGCGGGGACAGCTAGATATCTGCGAGTGAGCGAGAGGGAGACAGAGAGAGAGAGAGGGGGGCTCGGCTTGCCTGGGGTGGTGGCGGGCAGGCCGGGCCCCCAACGGGAGCCCCCGCACATGCTGCCCAGAAGCGGCGGGCACCTACCGGTCACATAGGGCCCCAGGGGCATCTGGTTGTAGTTGACAATCCCTCCCGGTCCGGGGCCCCGGAAGTTGGGCCCAAAGTTGTTGTTGTACATCTGGGAGTTGCCGAAAGCGCCCTGGAGGCAAGGACCCAGGTTTAAAGGTCGTAGTCCCCCCCCACCACCCAAGCCCCAACCCGGGGTGCCCAGGGCTGGCGGGACGGGGACCGGGCCTGACCTGCGGGACGGCGGGGTCGCCGGCCCGGGTGGTCAGGCGGCTCAGGATGCTGCGCTCCGACATCTGGAGGCGGGCGGCCACGGGGGGGATGCGGGACAGCATGGAGGGCAGGCGCGTCACGTCGGCCTTCATGTCGCTCAGCAGCTCCTCTAGCTGGTTCAGGACTGCGGGGGGAGGGGCACGGGCGCACTGCTGGCCACCGGCGGGCTGGCACTCACCCCCCGGGCGACCACACGCCCCAGGCCCCAGGCACGGAGGGCGCGTCTCGCCCGGCCCACGAAGCAGAGACGGGCCACCTGGGCAACTGGCGGGGTTCTCCGGGAGCCCGAGGGCTGCCGAGGGGAGAGCCAGAAACCGGGCTTCCGCCAGGCCCTCCGCCAGCCCCCCAGCTCCCAGGGAGGCCTGGGCCCCGGCCCAGCGCTGCCGCAGGAGACGTCGCCCAGACACAGCAGGGTCCCTCAAGTCGGGGCTCTCGCGGGAGCTTGGCCCAGGCTCCCTCCTCCCCCTGACCAGCCTGGGAGTCTCCTGAAGATCTGGAGCATGGAAGTCAAAGATCCAAATCCCGGGACATCTGGGGCAATTTCTTCACCACCCTGGGCATCAACATCTTTGTCTTTGAAATGGGGTGATTAACCTTACCACTCGAGGGTATTACGAGCATTACAGAGATGCCATGTTTAAAGCATGGCGCCAGGGCTTGATAAGCAAGAGTATGGAAGTCAACAGGCGTCCGTGTTACCGACCCCCAGCCCAGGGCCCACAGGGAGCTGACTTTGAGAACGAGGGCCAAACTCTCCCTGGACTGGATGATGGACTGTCCCACCCTGGCCAGGAGGCTACGCCCTCTGGCCTGACCCCGCGCCATCGGTGGCTGCATCGCTGGCCTAGGACCCACAGGGCTGGGGGGGAAGGCAGGTGGGCCGGCCTTTGGGAAGCAGGCTTGCTCACCCTTGTGCAGGACAGCGTTGGCCGGCTTGTTCCCAGCAAGGGACTCCTTGGACAGGTGCTGGTGGCTCTCGGCAAGGCACTCCACCTCGGCCAGGCGGGCGTTGAGGGCCATAGCGGGGTGGTTGGGGTCCTGGGTCATGTTAAGGTACGCGGCCCTCCGGAGCTGCTCCTCAATGACCAGGGCCTGCTCCAGTAGCTGGGGGATGGGGCAGGAGGGACTGAGCACCGCCTCGCCCCTCCTCCACCAGCGCCCACCCCCACAGGCCCAGGATCTGGCAAAAAGGAAGGAAGGAGGACACGCTTCCACCCATCTGCCCCCCCACCCCATCTGCTCTTAGTTCCCCCACTTAAAGCTCTCACCAATCTGGGTTCTCTGCACCATCACCCAGGGCAGGAACGCTCACCCCAGGGGGCCTGGCCCAGATCAAGGACCCAACGCGCTGTTCGTTGACTATGTGACTGACTCCGGTGGACAGCCCGGCCCAGGTCCAGATGTGTGAGGCGGGGGCTGTTGTTCAGTTACTGCATTGCCCCGCCCCCTCCCGCGTGTAACCTGTCTTCTTGCAGCAGCCCCTCCCCTGTAGGCTCTGGCCTGTGGGGACTGACCTTGAACCTGCGGGCCAGAAACTTGTTCTTCATCTCCAAGTAGTTGCCCTTGTGGATCTCAGACTTGAAGGGCTCGTTGAGGATCATGTATCTCGGGTCGTTCTGGATGTCCTGCCAGCGGGCGTAGCCGTGCCTGGGTGGGGCGCCGTTAAGGGCAAACCCGGCCATGGGGTGGGAGGTGGGAGGGCCAGGGGGACCAGCCTGGGTTCAGCAGCCCAGCTGTGCTCTTTCGCACTAGTCATTCACCTTGGCTGCAAGGGAGCAAGGTGAATGTCACGTCATGATGACGTGACAGTAGACGCTGACAGGTGCCCTCAGGGGACCGAACCCTTTGTCCTAACAACCCGGAGGGCCGACACTTCAGGTCCCGATGCCCCCACCTGTGACCGTGAGTGACCTCATTTGGAAACGGGGTCTTTGTAGATGTAGTCAAGTTAAGCAGGGGTCATCCTGGGTGAGAGTGGGCACGAACCCAGGGACTCCTGTCCTTCTAAGAAGAGGAAATTTGGACCCAGACGCCCAGGGAAGAAGGCCATGTGACCAGAGGCAGACACTGCAATGGGACAGCTTCCCAGAGACCCAGGGACTGACGGCCACCCCCAAAAGCTGGCAGGAGGCAAGGAAGGGTCCTCCCTGAGAGCCATCAAGGAAACAAGGACACACAATAAAATTATTTTGCCCAACGTGCACCCAAATGTTTATAGCAGCCAAACTACGGACAGAACCTAGATGTCCATCAACAGATGAATGGATAGAGAAGATGTGGCGTACATACACAATGGAATACTATGCAGCCATCAAGAGAAACGAAATCTTGCCATTTGCAATGACGTGGATGGAACCAGAGGGTATTATGCTAAGTGAAATAAGTCAATCAGAGAGACAATTATCATATGATCTCCTGATATGAAGAATTTGAGAGGCAGGGCGGGGGGCCGTGGGGGGTGGGAGAGGGAAATGAAACAAGATGGGATCAGGAAGGAGACAAACCATAAGACACTCCTAAACTCACGAAACAAACTGAGGGTGGCTGGGGGGGTGGGGGGTAGGGATGGGGTGGCTGCGGGATGGACATTGGATGGACACCGTATGTGCTACGGTGAGTGCTGTGAAATGTGTCATTCTGATGATTCACAGACCTGGACCCTGGGGCAAATAATACATTATACGTTAATAATAAATAAATAAATAGTCAATCTCGCCCAGGGTCCCATAGTTAGTGCAGGGCAGGGGCAGGATCTGAACCCCGGCAGGCTGGCTTTGAACACCTTTACCTGCGCGACAGCGACCAGTACGCGATGGCCCCCAGGCCCCACTGGCTCCCGGCCTATTTTCTTAAACAAACTTTTATTGGACCGTGGTCACTCTCACTGGTTTACTCACTGCCCGTGGCTGCTTCTGCTACAGTGAGAGTGGGGTAATTACGCTGCAAAGCCTGAAATACTCACTCCCTGGGCCCTTCCGGGGAAGATTTGCTGACCCCTGTTCTAGAACACTCTTCCTCTCCTAGAATCAGGTTAGCTTTGCTGAGGGGCTTTCCGTGTGCAGCTGTGTGGCCCTCCCCTGGCCCCGGGAGGCCTGTGCTCAAATGTCAGCTCCGGCCACCTACTAGAATATGCGACCCCCTCCCCAACACTCCGTTTGCTCCTTGCCTGCTCTATCCTGCTCTGCCGAATGCCACCCTCCACTTACAATTCTCTCCAATGGTCCCCAGAAGGATGTGAGCCCCAGGCAGACAGGGACTGGGGGATGCTGTTCCAGGTTGCGTCCTCCATCCCTGGCACATGGGAGACCAGCAATCAAGACTGAATGGATGAATACAAGCCCCCCGTAAACAGCGTCTTTACTGGGAGGAGGTGAGGTATGTACCAGGCAGGAATCAGGCATGTTTGTCACAGACTCAGAGGGACAGGCTGTGACTTATTAGCTGTGTGCCCCTGGGCAAGTCACGTGGCCTCTCTGGGCATCATTTCCTCCCCTGCGTAACGGGAATCACGGCGGTGCCCCTCGGAAGGCTGCTGTGCGGATGGAGTGAATGCTGGGCGGGAAGGGACAAGCTGCAGCCAAGATCACCATTGTCACCATCACCACCAGGAACGTCCTCAGCGCCCGATCAAAAGTGCCAACTCCTGACTCCTTATCCCATACACCCCACGTCCCTCCCTGAGGTCCACAGAGGAGCAGGCCCGAGTCCTGCCCGACCGGCCTTGCCCAAGGATACGTCACGATGCCCGCCAGCAGCCAGTAGTCATGGCGCCGGTGCCAGATGTCGTAGATTTTCCCCGAGGTCACAGCAGCACGTTCCTCGTTCTGCCACAGTGTGTGCAGCTCTGGGAAGCCAGCCAAGGGGAGCAGAATGAGATGCCCCCCAGTCCCTCGCAGAGGCAAGCTTAGGAAAGTCTCTTCCTCACCACCCACCATCTCCCCACCCCTGGAAGTGCAGTGTTCCCCGGAAAGGTTATATAATGAACTTTTATCAACCACTCACACTTTAGTATAAAATAACCATCTGCCCAGACTCCCAGGACCCGCATATAGGAAGCCTGTGACAACAACCACCCCCGCTCTCTGCCCACTAACTCATGCCCAATACCTGTGAAGCCCCCGTCTGCAATGTTGAACATGAATTTGAACTTCCCATTCTTGTCCTCCTTCTTCCCCTCCTCATCTTCCTCTTTGTCACCATTTTGCTGTGTTTCAAGGGGCTCCTTCTCCTCCACTTTGGTGTCATCTACGGGAGGACAGACCCATATTCATTTACCCATCTCAAAGGTACTGCCCAGGGGGGCGTCTCTGCCAAGCACTGGGGACCAGGGGCCCAAAGCCAAGTGGGAGCCATATCTCCTCATCTCCAAGGGGCTCAGTGCCGAGAGGGATTTTAAAGAGACAAACCAGCAGCCCCTCTCTCTGTCCTGAGCTGGAAGGGTGGGCTCCAGGCCCAGGTGCTGTTCCCCTACTCAGTCAGGACCCCCTGGGGACACGGAGCAGAGCGCTGTGAAAAGTGCACATGAAGTTAGAGGCCATCAGTGCTGTCCTGCGGGGTCTGATCTGAGGATGAGTGTTCCAGAACATTCCAGCACCTATAGGTACACAAAGTCTCTGACTGAGCCCCAAATGCTCCAGGCCCAGCTCTGGGACCAGCTCTCCTTCCTCCCAGCGGTGGCCGGGACCGCAGGAGGGATCAGGAGAGGGGTTGGCATCTCCGCCGGGCCAACGGCTAGGGAGCCCAGGTTCCCGCCCACCAGCCCCAGTTGGTTTGGCGGGGGGGAGGGGGACGGATGGATGGTGGTGCCCATGGAAAGTGCAGGAGGCCCAACGGGGTCCAGACAATGTCCTCAAGAGCCCAAAGGACACAGGACAGACCACACACAAGAGCCCCAAACCTGGCTTGAAATCACTGCCGTCCCCTCTGCTGTGAGCCAAGCTTAGCTCCAGCTTGTCCAGAATCTTCTCCTTCTCGGGAAGCACTTCTTCTGCAAGACAAAGGGCGTTTGCAGAGTAGGGAGAGGTCCGGGACAGACAATGGGACTGGTGGCTTTCCAATTCCATTTCAGCCACACCCAGACTCCCACCTATCACGTCACCGAGCAGTCCAACAGGGGCCATCAAGGACGGGTCCTCGGGGAAGGCAGGAATGGGGGCGTGGACCCCCCAACGCCCGTTGGCTTGCCCCTTCCCTCTCAGCCCCACCCCAGCAGCACCCCACCCCCAAACTCCTCAAGGCACGGTTTCGAAATCCTCCCTACCACGATGATAAGCCGGGGACTCAATGTGCCGACGACGACACAGCAGGACCTCGCTAACACAAAACCCTCTTACAAACACCCAGAAATGTCAGACAAAACCCATCCCTTTGGAAAAAGACACAGAGAGCTCACAAGGAGAAAAGGCAGCTGTCGGTGCCATAAAGGGAAGGGGGTGAGTGGATGCCAGGAGAGGCCTGGGGGCCTGGGGCTGCGTCTGGACACCCAGACAGGGAGGACGAGACTGCAAGCCCCAAAGACCAGAGACCCAGAATCCAACACCCTGCAACAGTACGATACCCCCCAACCGCTGTGCACTCAACGAAGGGGAGGAAATTCTGACCGATGCCTCCCGGCCGCGCTGCCATGACCATGACCGTGACCGTGACCATGGAATCTAAACCGTGCCGCCTCAGCAGGGAGGGTGCCGCCAGACCACCAGGGAGACCGTGGGGCCCAGGGCTTCTGGAAATGGAGCAGGGACATTCCTGCTGCTCAGGTGACACAGGGCTCCCATGGATAAAACGACCCCTAATAAGGAGGCACCCAAGCAAAATTCAGAAACCATTTACCCATCCACCAGAGAAAGAGAGAGACCAGAAAGATGAGAATCCATAATAAGATAAGTCCACACACAAAAAAGGCAAACTGGAAAAAGCCAGCTAAGACTTCTAGAAATAAAATACACAATCGTTAACATTTTAAACATTTTTCCCTGCCAAAATCTGAGATGTCCTCCAAGACTTCCGGGCCCTGGAGCCCAAGTGGGGCGTGGGATGGGGCCCAGGTGACCTTCCAAGAGGGAGATTATCTGGGTGCGCCTGACCTCATCACACCAGCCTTCAAAAAGCAAGATTTTCTCCAACCAGCCACAGAAACGAACATCAGAGAGATTCCAGCTATGATAGGGATTTGGCCCACAATGGCTGCCTTGAAGCATGAAGACCAAGTGGGCAAGGAATGTGGGATGCTTCCATCCCCCACAACCCCCATCTGACAGCCAGCAAGGAAATGGGGCCTCAGGCCCCCACCCAAGGGAGCTCACGTCAGCCAACAAGAATGGGCTTGGAAGCAGAGTTTTCCCCTTGAGCCGCCAGACGAGAATTCAGCCCAGCCAATGCCGTGATGTCAGTCTTTCGAGACCCTCCGCCAAGAACCCAGCCCCACCAAGCCAGACTTCTGACCCACTGAACTGTAAGCTCGTAAATGCGTGTTGTTTTAAGAACAGAGGTTGTAATGATTTGTTTTGCAGCCAAAGAAAATAACACAAACGGGAAGTATGAAGAAACAAAACAGTATAAAGAAAAAAGCAGATACTAGATCTCAAGGTGACTCATAAAGCCTTAGAGGGGGGCGCCTGGGTGGCTCAGTGAGTTAGGAGTCTGCCTTTGGCAGGATCGAGCCCCATGTCGAGTTCTGAGCTCAAAGAGGAATCCGCTTGTTCCTCTCTCTTTGCCCCTCCCCCTGCTCGTGCACTCACACACCTGCACATGCTTTCTCTCTCAAGTAAATAAATAAAGTCTTAAAAAAAAAAAAGGCTATGCAAGAGAGAGACAAGAGAGAACTAAAAGACGTGAAAGATACACCAGCCCCCATCTTTGGCTAACCCTGTACCTGCTTTCTTTTCTTCATCACGTTTGGGAGTCTTGTTGAACAAAGACGTATTTCTGGTTTTTGCTGATCGTCTGCCTGCCCCTAACTAGAATACAAATTCCACGTGAAGGCGCGGTTGCTTTGGTGTATTGCTTGTGTCCCCGGCACTCAGGATAGCACCCAACAAAAGAGCAGGCCTTCAATGCAGGTTTACTGGATGAATGAAGGAATCGACGAGTAGAAGGAAGGCCAGGAGAACATAAACATAATGGGGACAAAGACAATACTCAAAGAGGAAATGACTGAGAATTTTCTCACAATCAATGAAAGACATAATACTTAGCTTTCAGAATCGCAGTCACAAGCAAGATAAATAAAAATTTCATTGTAGCGAGACCACACGTGACCAAACACAAACAGGATATCTTAAAAGTGGTCTTATCATGTCAGGCAAGATAGAAAAGGCAGATTTCCCACAAAGGAGCAACAATTACCTTGAGAGCAGCCTTCTCGGCACAATGGAAGCCAGAATATACAGGGAATAAACATCTTCAAAGTACTGAGGGAAGGGGCGCCTGGGTGGCTCAGTCAGTTAAGCATCCGACTCTTTTGATCTTGACCCAGGTGTTGATCTCAGGGTCATGAGTTCAAGCCTCGTGTTGGGCTCCCACCGTGGGTGTGGAGCCTACTTTAAAAAAAAAAAAGTGCTGAAAGAAAACCCCTCTCCTATCTTGGGCTTTGCTAACTGTAATTCAAGAGTAAAGGGAAAAATAACATACAATGAGAATTTCCCACACACAGAAATTTGCTGAAAGCACCATTAAAGGGTGTACTTTAGGAAGCAATGATGAACAAGGAAACAAACAAAAAACTGCTAAGAATGGTAAGATCTAAATAAGGATTAAAGATTTAGAAATAGGCACCACAACAAATTTGGGAAATGAAAACAAGTTGAAACTAAAACACTGAGCAGCAGCACATGGAAGATGGAAAGGGAGTGGAGCTACCCACAGCCCTTCTCTTATTCGAGAGGGATACGCATTAAAAGCTTAAGAGTATAAAATAGGATTGACTATAAACTTTCAGAAGAAGTTAAGGGGAGAAAGGGAAACATAAAGTCTGATCAATCCAAGAGACAGCAGGAAAGGAGGAAAAAGAAGGCAAGGGTAATATAAAGCACAAAGGAAGAGAGTAGAAATACATCCAAATATCTAGCTATTACAATAAATGTAAAGAGATCAAACTTGCCAGCTAAAAGATAGAGATTCTGTGATTGGACTTAAAATAACAAATCCTGCTATACATTGTTTATAAGACAAATACCTAAAATGTAATTACACACAAATTACAAGTAAAGCAATGAGTGTCAACTATACTTCAATAAAAAAGTGTTTTAAAGTAAAGGAATGGAAGAAATGCTTACAGATCATATATCTGATATGGAACACGTATCTATAAGGAATTCCTATAACTCAGTAATAAAAAGACAAATAACCCAATTAAAAAATGGGCAAAGGACCTGAAAAGACATTTCTCCAGCAGAGATAGACAAATGGCACATGAAAAGAAACTCAACACCTTTATGCATAAGGGAAATACAAACCAAATCCATTGGCGATTCCCCTTCTCGCCCGATAGGATGACTATAATCAAAAGACAAATGCCAGAGGCACCTGCGTAGTTCAGTCAGTTGAGCATCTGACTCTTGATTTTGACTCAGATCACGATCTCAGGGTCACCAGATCACATCCTGAGGCCGAGACAGGCTCCACACTCAGCAAAGGGTCTGCCTGGGATTTTCTCTCCTCCTCTCTTTGCACCTCCCCTCACCTTGTGCTCACTCTCTCTTGAATAAACAAATCTTTAAAAAAGAGAGAGAGAAGCATTGTCAAAGACATGGACAAGTCAGCACCTTCGTACACTGCCGATGGGAATGTAAAATGGTGCGGCCACTGGAGAAAACAATCTGGCAGTTCCTCAAAGTATTAAACATTGAGTTACCATATAATCCAATGATTTCACTCCTAGGTAGATACCCAACAGAACTGAAACCGACATCCACACAAAAAATACCGTACATAAATGTTCACAGCAGCCAAAAATTAAAAACAACCCAAATCTCCATCAACTGATGGCTGGATAAATACGACGCAGGGTATTTATACAAAGGATGAAGGGATGACGCTCTGGTCCACACCCCAAGATAGATGAACCTGGAAAACATTCTGCTAAGCAAAAGAAGCCAGACACAAAAGGGCATCTATTCTATGATTCCATTTACATGAAATGTCCAGAATACACAAATCCACAGGGACAGAAAGCAGATGAGCGATGGCTGGGGTGGAGAGGAAGAAATGGGTAATAAATGCTAATGAACATGGAGTTTCTTTTTGGAGTGAGGAAACTATTCCAAAATTATTTGTGCTAATGGTTGCACAACTCTACAATCGTACCCAAAATCACCAACTTGTACACTTTAAATGGGTGAACTGTGGGGTGCCTGGGCGGCTCAGTTAAGTGCCTAACTCTTGATTTTGGCTCAGGTCATGGTCTCAGCATCCTGGGATGGAGCCCTAAGCTGGGCTTTGCACTCAGCAGGGAGTCTGCTTGTCCCTGCACTCCTCCCCCTCCTCCTCCTGCTTGTGTTTAAGCACGCTCGCTCTCTCTCAAATATACACATTATATCTTTTTCAAATAAAGAAAACAAATGGGTACACCGTATCCTATGTGATTATATCACAATAAAGTGTGTGCGTGCCTGTATTTTTTTAAGTAAAAGGGTAGAAAAACATATGTCAAATATAAACTCAACAAAAGTAAGGTCCATCCAAATCAGCCTAAATAAACCTTAAAGCAAAAAGTATCAGTAGGAATAAAAGGGTCATTATATAAGAGGCACACTTCCCCAGAAACATACAAAAAACCTAAACCAATATGCGCCTAACCACCCAGTCTCAAACAATGTGAGGCACACTCGGGTCTTATAAAGAGAAAGACCCTGATCCACAATCATAGTGAGAGATGCTAAGCAAGTCTCCCAGACTTGACAGGTCAAAGAAAACCAAAAATGAGTAAGAATGTAAGAAACTTGAACAACATAATGATCTAAGGCATGTATTTAGAACCTCGCACCTAGGAATTAAGAGAATAGGCATTCTTTTCTAGCACATGTGACCATTTACAAAATCGGACCATTTAGGCCGGGAAACAGGTTTCATCGACACCATGTGTCCTGACCACAGGGCAACGGAGCTAGAAATCACTAGTGAAAAGACCAATAACAGCCCAATAACCCCCCAACTCTGCATCGTACGAAAAGCTGAGATCCACTGTAGAGACCTGAGCCCCTGGCTCTCTCCTCATCCTGGGGATCCTAAGGCGCTAGGATAGAGCCCGCCACCCAGCCGGGGAGAGATGGAGGGGATTACGGCCTGGCCACCCTCCTCTGACCCACGGCTGCTAAGCCAGAGGCCACGTTGCGGGGGAGGGGTAACCATGGGAAGCCGCACCTTTTGGCAGCTGTTCTGGGGACGGTGGGGCCTTCTCCGTGTCCTCCAGCCGCTCCTTGCCGTCTGAGTTCTCATGCTTGTCCTCACCCTCCACTCTGTCCAGGGAAGTTGGCAGGGCCTGGGGAGGACAGGCTAGGGATGCTGCGGGGCCGGAGGCCTCAACAGCATGGAGGGCAGAGGACGGGCACTGGGCTGGGAACTGTCTCCAGGTTCCCATCCGTGCTCCCAACCTGCTCCCCAAAACCCAGAGGCCCAAACGTGGTGCCAAGAGGCCTGGGTTCCAGCTGCCCGAGCAAGGGCTGAGAAGGTCCCCAGACCCAACCCCAACCCACATCTCCCCCACACCAGGGGCCCAGACACTAGCACCTTCCATACCTGGATTTCTGGGGGCTTCTTTGGCTTCTGAACCCCCAGCTCCTTCTCATCCATGTAGCCCAGATGGGCTTCCATTTTGTCTGCAAGATCAAAGGACAGGGGTGAGACAGGTGGGATCGGGCAGGCCGGGGGTGAAGGGCAGGAAACGGGGGCGCCAGGTGGCTCCATCTGGGCCAGGCACCTCCAAGAGAAGGACAGGAGAGCCAAAGATCCACGCTGAGCCGGCACACACGGGGATCCTCGGAGGACCTGGGGCCCAGTGAGGCCAAAACCATAGGCTGACGGGACGGGGTGCCCACAGCGGGGCCCCCTTCTAAAAGCAGGAGCTGAGGTGGGAGGCAGCCTCGGAGCCAGAACAGCTGGATGTGGGGACCACCTTCGGCTGGCTGAGGAGCCGTGTGCCTTCCCTCACCCCGCCGCTTCTCAACACCCCGCCGAGCTCCGGCGACCGTCGTACTCAGAGTAGCGCAGGGAGGAGGGCACTAGCCTGTCCCACCTCATGGATGAGAAAGCAGGGCTCATGGAGGGCCAGGAAGCGAACCCAGGCCCATCTACTCCCAAGGGCACACCTGAGCCCAAGCAGCAGGTACGTCCCTGGAGGCAAAGGCTCCCAGGACTTCACCTGTCCCCCGGGCGGCGGAAGGTCAGCCCAGGCCTTCGAGGTTCCTCTGAGGGAAGAAGATGCTTTGCCCAAATAAATGCATGAGTCACCAAAAAGATACTCAAACAAAGAACCCATCGAAGAAGACCAAAGGATCCGAAAAGACATTTCGCCAAAGAAGAGACACGAGTGGCCCAGAAGCACGTGGAAAATTCTCAGCATCGTCAGCCGTCAGAGGGACACAAACCAAGGCCACGGGGAGTCAGCATCTCACACCCGCGAGGGCAGCTATGAGCAAAAAGTCAGACGACAAACGTCCGGTGAGGGTGTAGGGAAACCGGAACCGTCCTACGTGGCCGGGGGAGGACAGGAGGTGACGCGGGCCCTGCGGAAAAACCCGGCATCTCCTCAACACATCGCACCCCGCGACCCAGTGACACTGTCCCAGCTACACCCCCGAGAGCAACACAGGGAAGAGACGTGTCCTCGCCGGAATGCAGACGTTCACAGCCACGTGCCCCTCGCAGCGCCCCCACATTATTCACACCAGCCACGAGGTGGAAACAACCCCGAATCCGTCAGCTGACAAATGAATAAACACAAACAAGGTGCCCCCGGACAACGGGATAGTATTCGGCCATGAAGAGGGGTGAGGCCGGGACCCAGCCTACAACGTGGGCAGACCTGGAACACGCGCGGGAGGGCGAAGCCACACGCAGGAGGCCACGTGGGGTACAGTTCCAGAAGAGGCAAACCCACAGGCACAAAGTAGACGAGTGGCTGCCCGGGTCTGGGGGAGGGAGGAACGAGGAGTGACCGCTAACGGGAACGCGTTTTTCTCTGGCTGAAAACGTTCTAGCACTAGAGGCCATCCGACCCTGTGAATACACTAGGAGCTTCTGAACAGTAGGATTTTTAAAGACTGAGTGTCTTAAAAAAAAGTCTGAGGACAGCAACGTTTCTGCAGGCAGAAGCTTGCGGGGCGGGGAGGGAGGCATCCATCATGGGTTGTGCGGAGGACCAGGCTCTCCTGGGGCCTTGCCGTCCCCCCGTGACCCCGGCGCCGCCCCCCAAGACCCAGGTGCCCTCCCCCGCTCATGGGAGCCCGGACCTGGCAGGCCCAGTGGGGCCGGGAGGAGGTGGGCAGGGCTGGCGGGCACCGGCGTGTTGGGGTCCGAGGAGATAACCTCGCTTGGCTTCTTGCCCTCGGGCCCCTCAGGGATCAAGTCCGGGGTGCTGTACTTCCCGTTAACGTGCTCAAACTCCTGAACCTGGTGTGGGAGGCGGGGAAGGAGACAGGGAGGTGGTCTCAGTGCGGATCTCAGGGCCTCGGGGCGGCCGGTGGGACCGGGGGCGTCCCAGCGCGGGATGAACGCCACCTCCCCCCAAGGCCGGCCAAGCCCAGTGCGCTTCTGACCACAAACCGCGGGGCCAGGCCCCACCCCCACCCTCTCTCCCCGTGTGTCCTCTGCCCTGTGACCGGCCATCCCCATGGCCAGCCTCCCCACCCCCACCCAGACAGGCCTTCCGAGCGGTCCCTCTAGCCGGACTCAGCGGCCCTCTGCCTGCTGACCCCCCAGGGGGCGCACGAGGGCCGCGGGGGTGGGGGCAGCCAGGAAAGGCCCGGGCAAGGGTTACTCACCCACCTTCTTCCTAACTAGTGACATGACCCCGATGCGGGTGAGCACGTGCTGCCTCGAGAGGCCCTCACGGGGCACGCCGTCCGCGAAGGTCTCTGCGCCGTCAGCCCCGGGCTCACACAGGTGCCGCATGAAGAGGGACACATAGGCTCTGGGGTGGGGGGGGACTGGGGCTCAGGGAGTGGGGGGCCAGCAAGGACCCTCTGAGAGGGTTGGCAGGACCCCCCCCCCCCCCCCAGCTAACCCCCTGGCTGGAACTGTCATCCCTCACCCGCCCCCCAGCCCGGCCCGCTGGGTCAGGCCCCTAGGGAAGGACAGAGCGGGGCCTCCCCTGGGAAGGGAGCCTCCTAGGACAGCGCTTGGCTGGGATCTGGTCTCGCAGAGGTGGCTGGCCCGTGTTTTCTACAAACGAGCCCCGCCCGGCCCTGGACCCCAGCCAGCAGAAGACCAAAGCACAGTGAGTCCTCCAGATAAACGAAGCCCATTACGCAGCCTGGCCCAGGGGAGCCTGCCCACTCTGCAGAGGGCAGCTACACCCTGGGCCGCCACTCAGTGCCTTTACCTGAATTCCTTCTCGCTCTTCCCGCGAAGGTCCCGCACCAGCCAGTGGGAGTTGAAGGCGTCCTGAGGGGGCATGCCCCAGCGCATGATGGCGTTCAAAAAAGCTTTCCGCTGCCGGGCATTGAAGCCCAGCACCTGGGTGGGCAGGGAGTGGGGAAGAGGAGCAGAGAATTCAGGGATGGGGAGAAAGGCCTGCAGAGGGGAGGGGGCAGGGAGGAGCACGGAGAAGGCAGGGGCCTCCTGCTGGGGCAGGACCCAGAGGTCGGAGCCCAGACCCAGGGCCGGTCCTGGCCCCGCCGCCACACGGCTGGGAATCCAGGCAAGCCCCTGGCCCTCCTGCCTTCGCCACTGCTCCATACCCCAGAGACGTAGCAGGGGTGAGCTCTTTGTTCTCAGGAAGGGGAAGGGAGCTGGGGAAGGGGCATGCAGCCGGGCCCCACCTCGATATTGCCACCCACACGGGCGAGGAGAGGTGGCAGGGGCTTGTCCCTGTCGCTCTTCAGCTGCCTCCTGGACTGTCGCCGTCCACCTGCGAAGTAGCCCCATCACAACAGCTTGTGGGAGCCCGGGGTGCCCTGACCCCCCCACCCTACGCACCAACTCACCCCAGGGCAGCAGGATCCCTCAGGACATCCCCCAAATGATGGATGACTGTCCTGGTGCTCCCAGGGGGCCCCCGGCTGACCCTCAGCCCCCCGACACAGGTCTGCCCAGGCCCCAGTCCAGGGTCACCGGCCCTGAGACTCACTCTGTCCTTCCGGCCTTTCCTCAAAGTCCTCGTCCTCATCCTCGGAGCCGATGGAATATTCAGACTGGTTATCTGAGAGCTCGTCCTGCCACTCTGGGAGGGCCCGCGTGGACAGGTACAGAGTGAGTCCCCAACACCCAGGGCCATGGCAAGCCCCTAAACCCCAGCCCAGGAGGGAGTGACCACGTAAACAGCCTGGGGGAGCTTCCTGTGAGCTCACTGGTTCCCAGCTGCCCTGCTCCACATGCTAAGACACTGTGCCATGATCATCCCTCTTTTGCAGATGGGGAAACTGAGGCTGGCCCAAGGTCACTATCCATCCAGTTTCCCCAGACACCCAACAGCCCACACGTGCTGCAAGCCCCCTTTCTCCAAGAAGCCCCCCACACTCCCTACTCTCGAGCGTCCGCGGGCTTCCCGCCTGCGGGGGCCACGCACCCTGGTCCTCCTGGGAAGCGTCGTTGTAGTTGACCTGCTTGCGGATGCGCTTGCCCTTGCCCAGATTGCGGGCCAGGTCCTCCTGCTGCTGCTCGTAGTGGTGCCGCAACAGCTTCTCCCAGTAGTCGGGGTCCACGTTCTCCTCCTGCTTGATGATCTCCCGCTCCACCTCCTCCTGGAGACACAGGCACGGGGGGCCCCCTGAGGCAGGACTCGCAGGCACAGGGCTCCAGGGGCTCCGGGGTGGGGGGCCAACAGTGGGCATCGCTGCCCCCTGGGATCCTCATGCTGCCTCCCCCACACCTTACCCTCTAGGAACCCAAGGAGGAACCCGAAAGCCTGCCTACTCCAGGAAGCCACCTTGATCACTCCGGCCCCAAATGGTCTTCATCCTGCCCCTGTCACAGTCGTTCGTTCATTCATTCATTCATTCGTTCATTTATTTGTCCATTCCACAAGTATTTCCTCGCCTTTTGCGGGGCATTGGGGTACAGAACTGAATAAGCCCCATTCCTGCTCTCAGGAGGCTCCTGGTTTCCTGGATGATAATTAGCACCCGGGGTCTGCGTTGAGGGCGGTGGGACTAGAGGAGGGCGTGGAGAGGCCACTCAGGAGAGACCCAGGGGCCGGCCCTCAGGAGATCAAGGTTAGCTGGGCTGGAAATGGGCGGGGGCGAGGCAGGGGCGGGGCCGCGGCGGGGAGGGGCGGGGCTTACCACGCCGTCCTCTTCGCGCACCACATACTGCGCCACCTTGAAGGAGCTCAGGTACTCGTTCATATTCTGCAGCTCCGTGTCGTCCGTGGCGTCCTGGTTTCGGTCCAACAGCTTGGAGATGGCCGCATCGTCATAGTGGATCACACTGCTGTCCTCCACGTCCTTGTTGTCACCTGGGGCAGACCGGGTGCAGAGTGAACGGACAGACGGGGGTGCCCAGGTCCCACCGTGGGGACCCCGCAGGGACAGACTCCCGACCCTGGCCCTTCTCAGCCCCAGCAGGGGCTGCAGCGATGGGGCACGGCGATCAGACGGGGGAACCTGCCCACACGGGGGTCTGCGGCTACCCAAGTGAGGGGCCAGTGGGGGCGGGCACGAGAGCCAGACAAAAGGCAGAGAGGGCGGATGGAGGTGGGGAGAAGCTCAGGAGGAGCTGAGAGAGAGGCCGAGTTCGCCCCTACCTGGCGGGGTGCTGCCGTGCTTCTTCTTGGCGCCAGCAGCCAAGGCTCCCCCTTTGGAGGACTGGACATCAGGGATGGGCGTGACAGGCCTCTGGCCCTGAGACATCATGCCTGTGGGACAGAGTCAGAGGGGCTGCAGGGCTGGGGGGCGGGGCCTGGAGAGGCCGCCCTCCCCACCCCCCCTTGCGCAGGCCCTGGGAAGGCAGTCTGTGGAGCAGCCCCCACCCCTAGCCAGCCAGGACGCCCACCCTCCACGTCGTCCTTGAAGAGCTCCTCGGTGCCGAACTTGAGGATGTCGTCCAGCTCCTGCTTGGTCATGGAGCCGGACTTGGAGCCAAGGCCAGGCCGCACCACCAGGTGGGTCAGCATCATCTTCCGCTTGGCCACCTGCGTGATGCGCTCCTCCACCGAGGCCCGCGTCACAAAGCGGTAGATCATCACCTTCTTGTTCTGCCCGATGCGGTGGGCGCGGCTGAAGGCCTGGGGGCAAGCTGCGGCTCAGGGCGCGGGGCTGGGCCAAGGGCCAGGGGTGCAGGGCCACACAGCCCGGCGGGGGTGGGGGTGTGCACACGGGTTCGCGGGCATGTTCTGCGTGGCACGAGCCCCGTGACCCCACAGAAACGCGCACGCGTCAGGGCAGCCGTGCTGGCTTCCTGACTGGGGTGGGGGGGTCTTGGGGGGGCCTAGGGGTCTGCCCAGGTGAGGCGGGGCACGGCGGCAGGTGGGCAGGAGGGTGTGCAGGGGGCGGTGGGGGCATGCGCTGGACGTGTGGAAGCCACAAGGGGCTCTGATGGCCGTCACGGGGAGAGGGGGTGAGGGAGCCGCTGACGGGACCGCACGGCCGCCTCGGGAGAACAGCGAGGCCGGGAAGCAGCCCGGGGTGCTCTGAGGACATCCCTGAGGCCCTGTGCATCAGGAGTCTGCGTGAGGCGACCCGAGTGTGCATCGTGTGCACACATAGCACAGTGTGTCTATGTGGGTGACTGTGCCTGGGTGCACACGTGTGCGGGAGACACGAGTGTGTGTGTGTGTCTATCCCTGCCCGGGTGGGATGGCCGGGCGACAGCAGTGTGCGTCTCTACTCCCACAACCCCCACCCTCCTCAGTCTCCCCATCCTTCCTCACCAGCCCTTTGACCCCCTCCTTCCTCTCCTCTCCCACAAGGCTTCCCCCCCACTGTTTCCCGTGCTTCCACCCGAACTGGCTCCCTCTGGGTCCCAGGACTCCCTCCTCCTGCCTCCTTCCATGCCCTTGGTCCTAAGAGTGATGGGACAGACCAGGGGTTTCCAGGCACACAGATCGTCGTGTGTCCTTGGACACGTTGCCTGGCCTCTCTGGGCGTTTCCTCTTTGGTACAAAGAGGGAGCCGGAGGGGCAGGGCCAAGCTTCTGAAACTCACCCCCCCTCCCACAGGGGCCCCTCTCCGGGCTGGGATTCCAGGGGGAGGTGAAACCCTGAGACACGGTCTGAGGGGGAGGGGTGGAGAGCCCACAAACCAGGGCTGGCAAGGGGCCGTCCGAGGGTTGTGGTGCCAGGGCCACAGACCTGGATGTCGTTGTGTGGATTCCAGTCCGAGTCGTAGATGATGACGGTGTCCGCGGTGGCCAGGTTGATGCCCAGGCCCCCCGCCCGGGTCGAGAGGAGAAAGCAGAACTGCTGCGCCCCGGGGGCTGAGGAAGAGAGGCAGGTGCCCGGTGGGGTCAGAGCGAGGAGGGAGGGGACAGGGGGACGGCAGCGAGCAGGGCGGGAGAGGGTACGAGAAGGGAGGGGGCTGCTGGGGACTGTGACCCCATCGTGGACGACAACAGTCCCAGCTGTGTTCAGGAAGCTGGAGCAGGCGGGGGGCCCAGGATGGGCACAGAGCAGTGCACTCGAGCCCCACTTAGCCCCCAGCTGTGTTCTGAGCCCTGACCCAATAGAAGGGAGCCACACTGAGAAGGAAGTTGATTTTCAAAGCCCAATGGGCAAAGAACAAACTTCAAAGAGCCAGCAAATACAGACAGAGGCCCTAATAAGGGTTGGCCTTGGAGAGCTCAGTCCTTCGCGCCCTCCCGGCTTTGCCTAGCCCACGGGGCTGCTGGCATGGTCAGGGGACACTTAGGGTCACAGCTCCAAGGCCCCGGCCGCCCTGATGGGCAGGACAGCAGGTACTCGGGCCCATCCGGACCCTCCGTACGGGACCCGGGACTGCCCTGCACGCCCACGAGAGCGGCAGACAGGTTCCCGATCCCGCCAGGGCCTCGGCGACTCCCCCTTCCGTCTAGATCCTGAAACGCTGTACTCGCTCTGCCTCCAACACCAGTGGACGCAGGCATCGCTCCTTCGGGCGTCTGGACAGTGGGGCCCCAGGTGGCGGCGTCCTGCGCTGCTCCTAACTGCTGGGTTACCTGGTGTCGGTGTCCGACGGCCCCAGGCGTCACCCAGACCTGGCGCCGAGGGGCGCCAGCGTCATTTAGTAACAGAGGTGGGGCTTTCTTCCCTCTGCCTTTCCCCTTGTCCGGTTCTCAGTTCTGAACAGGTGATCCCCTCAGCGCCCCAGCTGGCCCCCGGAGGTTCCATGGAATTAACCCCTTGTAGCATTTAAAACTAAGGGGCCACTATTGGGACCCTAAAGACTGGTCTGCTTTCTTCGGCCACGTGAGGGGAAGCCACTCTGAACATCAGTTGGGGGGCCTGGCTAAGATCCTAGCCTGGGAGAAAAGGCAGACATGGGGTCCCCCCCATCAAGGGCCCCTGGGTGAGGCACGGGTACCATTGAATCTGTCGATCGCCTCTTGTCGGAGGCCCCCAGTGATGCCACCATCGATCCGCTCATACTTATAGCCCTCATACTCCAGGAAGTCCTCCAGAAGGTCCAGCATCTTGGTCATCTGCAGGGACATGGGATGCCTGAGGGGCTGCCACAGAGCAAGGAACCCTGTGGGGCCGTGGGCAGGGACCCGCCCCCCTGACAGTTGGGGGAAGACAGAGCCGCCTGCTGAGTGGGGAGACAGGTGGGACCCAGGCAGACCTACACGGGGCTCTCTGCAGAGCAACGCAGCCTCCCGCCTTGACCCCCCCAGGGCCACAGCGTCCCCCACGCCAGCCCCACAGCCGTGTGCCTAAAACACAGCTCTGAGCACGAGCCTCCCTGCTCTACCTCACAAAAGGAAGTCCCAGCTCCTCGTCCTGGCTTTCCAGGCTGGTGGCAGGACTTGGTGCCCAGTCTACCTGGGTTTCATTTCTCGATGCTTCCATCATATCCCCAAGTCACCCCAAGTTACCTGGACTCTCCTCCTGGAATGCCCACCCCCTTACTGCCTAGGGAACTCAAACAGCACCTATTCTGTGAGGTCTTCCCTGATCTCACCGCTCCTTATAAGAAGAGGAAGGCAGTCTATTCTGGGCTCCCACACCCCTGTGTACCTCCCTTCCTTCTTGAGAGATAGTTTAGCTGGATATAAAACAGTCTGCTCCCACAGGGACGAGAGATCTTACACTTGTCCCCTGCCCCCTACTGTTGCTGATAGGAAGTCTGAGGACAGTCTGATCATCATTCCTTGTCGGTACTGTGTAGCGCTGTGATTTCCCTGCGATGTGCCCGGGGATCCATCGGCCTGGATTTCTCTCTCTGGCTCACTTGGTTCTCCAGAGTGCACTTGAGATCTGAGACCTTGCGTCTTTCTCCAGGTCGGCAAACTCTCACGGAATCCAGTTTTGCTGCCGTTTTCTCCACTTCTTCTATGGCTCATGTCAGAGGGTTATGGGAGCCTCCCAAGGGGTCCTCCAGGCAATTTCTCATTTCTAAGCTCCGTCTCTCTTGGCTGCCTTCTGGAGAGATCCCTCAGGGCCGGTCCATTCATCAGCGTTGTCTTCCCTGGGGCTGAGAGCTTATCCAATCGTTTGCCATGTTTTATTTCAGTTCCAGGCAGATCCTTTTCCTGTCCAGTTCTTCTTGTTTCATTTCCTCCTGCTTGTGCTTAACTGATTTCTTCTTCATTGATGGGTGCTACTTCATTAATTTTGAGGATCCTAAATATCCTTGAAGTCTTTTTCAAGCTATGCTATTCTTCCTTTCATCCAGATTCTACCTATTTTTGTGGGAATGTCTTTTTGCCAAGAGTTTTGGGGGTGGGGGTTGTTGGCTCGTTTTGGATGGGAGGGCTCTGTCTCTGGAACTTTCCCTCTGTACACATTTCTAGTTGTGCAGTTCCTTCTACTTGGTCCCTTGAGGCCTCAGCCCAGAATCCTGTCTGGGGTTGGCAGGGGGTGGGGGGATTGTGGATGGAGTCTCCAGGCCAGTCCACAGTCCCAGACTTGGTCAGCCTTCCCCAAATCCCTCAGCCTCCTGAGGGCCCGTGATGGGATCAGGGGCTGCAGACAGGAGCAGCTGTTAGCACTTTAGTACACAGAGGGGACACACTACTCGGGGGCTTTGAGCAAGGGGCCTGGCTCAGTCCCACCATACGGAAGGAAGCATTTTTACCACCAGGCCCCCACACGGGGAGGGGGGCACATCTCTGTGACCTCCATCACAGAGATGCCCCCAGAACTAAATAACCGTGTCTTTTCCTCCATCTCCCACGCTGGACTGTGAGCGTCCCAAGGACACGGACTGGCCCCATGCCTAGCACAGAGCCTGACGAGGGACAGATGCAGCCAGGCGGGGGACAGAACGAGGACACAGACCCGCTGACCCCCGAGGCTGCACCATGTGCCTCCGACCGCCTAAGAGGCGATGCTGTGCGGGCTGGAGAGGGTCTCCTGGCGCAGCCCCCATGCGGGCTCCTCCCAAGCCAGCCCCAGGGCCCCTCTGTGGGACGCCAGGCTGCAGGGGTGAGGGGCAAGGGCTGTCGTGCCAGCCTGGACGCCATGGCCAGCGCCACAGCTTCAGGAGGAGCAGGCTGGACGCGGCAAGTGGTGAGGAAGACTCCGGCCTTCACAGCCAACGGGCCTGCGTGCTGAGAGCCTGGTGCCCAGCCGGTGACCCTTGGCCGGGTCAGGCCAGGCCACAGAGGAGTGACTTTTGACACGCGGTCCCCATGGGGAAAGCACCAGGCCTTGAGGGCTGCCAGCAGGTGCAGAGGGGAGGCTGGGGGGGAGGGGGCCCGTGACGGCTCACCTGGGAAAAGATGGGCATGCAGGGGGAGGGGGGAGGGGGGCCCGCGGCGGCTCACCTGGGAGAAGATGAGTACGCGGTGCCCTTCATCCCGCAGCTTCTTAAGCATCTTCTGCAGCAGCATGAGCTTCCCTGAAGACTTGACCAGGGAGCTGCCATCATAGGAGCCATTGGGCAAGACGGGGGCCTCCTGGAGACACAGCAGAAGCTGGGCCACTGCGGGGTTCCCCCTCTCCCCTCTGGCTCTGCACCCGAGGGACAGAGGCCCAGGGCCAGGCTGAGCACAAGGCCCGGGTCAGGCCAGGCTGGGCAGGCGGGCGGCGCAGCTCACGGACCCCTTCCCAGCACCGAGTTCCCAGGCCAAGTGCAGGGCTGGCCGGCCCGCCCTCCGTCTCCCCCTGCTGGCACGCCACCAAGACACCGGGGACATCAGCAAACAGGCGATGACAGTTTAAGCTAAACTGGCCTTCCCAGGCGGAATTACACCTGGTCTCTGCGGTCACTGCAGGGCGCGTCCTGGCCCGGCCAGCCCTGAAGCGCAGCTGGGCGGGATGTCCATCCCAAGGCCCCTGCCGTGCCAGAGTTGTGAGAACCATCTGGGGGGGCCTCTGGGGCAGATCACTGCAGCACGGCCCCCATGCCTCACCCTGCCGTTCCGGGGGACATAGCCCCTGTGGAGGGTTTCGGTGAGAACCAGAGTATTCCCGGCTCTCCGGGAGGGCCCAGCCCATCTGGTCCTTACCCTCTCAGGCGGATGCTACTGTCCCATTTCAGAGAAGGAAGAGCTGAGGCTCAGAGAAGCACCACTGGCTTTGCTAAGACCACAGGGCCAGAGCTGGTGTCGGAGCCAGGGCCGGCCTCTCACCCCGGGCTGCCCTTCACAATCACCGGGGGCCCCGTTCAGCCTTCCTGACTCCCTCGGTGACTGAGGGCAACCAGATCGGCCTGGGGTCCCCCGCTGCTGAGGCTGGAGGAGGCCTCGGGGTGCCCACTGCCCCCCAAGGTCACGAGGACGGGCCAAGGGAAGGAGAGGGCCCGCCTGAGCAGTGGATGAAGGTAGGTTTTCAGAAACCTGGCCTAACGGGGACCCACCTCTAAGTCCTCCAGCCCAGGGAGGGCTGAGCACCTGGCCCCACAGCCAGGGGCCCCAGGGCAGCCACACACTCACCACAGCCGGCAAAGGGAGCCTGCGACAGCAGCTTCACACCCTGACCGTGGTGGTCGCAGGGACCTGCCACAGCAGCCACAGGGCAGCCACGGGGACCTACCGGGGCAGCCACGAGGACCTGCCACAGCGGCTATGGGGACCTACCACAGCGGCCACAGGGAAGAGGTAGGGGTGGTTGCAACACTTCTTCAGATCCATCATGATGTTGAGCAGCGACACCTGGTTCCCCCCGCCCTTGGAGTTGAGCGCCTCGAAGTTCCGCGTGAGGATGAACTTGTAGTACTTCCTGCAGCAGAGCAAGGAGGGAAGGCGGGCTGGACGCCAGGACCGCCGCGGCCTCCGAGAGCACTCTCTCTGCTCTGCGGGGAGGCCAGGGGCCACCAGTCCAGCAGCACTCACAGAGAGACCTGGGAAGACCTGCGAGGGGACGCCACCGGCCCGGAGCCACCTCGGGGAGTTCCTGGGGACACTGCAAGGACTCGGAGAGCCCTAAGCCCGGCTGCTGAGCAGGTCAAAGGAGGAAGTGTGTGCAAAAGGTGAGTCAAGGCCTCGGTGGGGCCGGAGAGCCTTCCCACCACCCGGGGAAGCAGTGCCGGAAGGCTAGGACAGACCATCGGGGAGAAGACGAGCCCAGGGGACGGGAGGCGCGCTGCTCTGCGGCAGGCCCCCAGTGGGCGGAGTGCCCACTCACTTCTGCATCTGGCTCAGCTCCACGCGAACGATCAGCTCGGTCTTGGCCGGCATGTTCTTGAACACATCAGCCTTAAGCCGCCTCAGCATGTGTGGCCCCAGCAGGTCATGGAGCTTCTTGATCTGGTCTTCTTTGGAGATATCGGCAAACTCCTCCAGGAAGCCCTCCAGATTGCTGCAAGAAAGAACTGGGATGAGAGCCAGGAGCAGGGGACGGAAGCAGGCCAAAGCCCTCTGCAGAGGGAGCCAGGATTGGGGTGGGGGGGGACCAGAGGGTCCCAGGGCAGGCCGGTTGGCTGGTGGGCCTGGGCACCTTAGCCCTGCTCAAGGGGTCCATCGGAGCCCACGCCCCCACCCCAACTTCCCAGCACAGCTCTCTCAGCCACATAGGATACCTTCCTCTCCTCGAAGCTGTCCTGGGCACAACGTCTCTAGAACTCTTTACCCATTTTACAGAAAAGGAAACTGAGGCTGATGGGGAACCAAGGTTGTATGGTCCAGCCTGCCCTCCAATCTATATCTCCCGATTCCAAAGTCAGCACTGTCCACCCTGAATCCCCCCCCCCATTCTGAGCTGGAAAATGGGGTAGGTGAAGACCAGGAGGCCGGGGAAGGAGGACCCCAGAACTCCCAGTGGCCGGGGCTCAGTGTTCGCCCCCATAACCACCACCATCCCCCGTCTGCTGCCCCCATCACTGTCACCCATGGGGTCGCTTGGGTTTCCGTGGAGGGGAAGGCACAAGCCAGGGCATGGGGGCAAGGACAGGAGCCCCAGAGGACCCCCGGGGTTCTCTTGGGGCAGAGCCGAGGAACAGTCCCCATATTTGGGGCCGCCAATGTCCCCCGAGCCCTCCGCACACGCAGCCCCACGGACCCTCCGGCACACATCCCTTGAGGTGGCCATGACTCATTCTACTGCTGAGGAGGCCGAGTTCCCGCGAGCCGAGCGGGCACCGGCCTCAGACCCTGGAGCTTCCCCCCCCCCCCGCCCCCGCTGTGCGCCCGCGCCCCGCCCGGCCCGGCCCCCCGGCTCACTTGAACCTCTCTGGAGTCAGGAAGTTGAGCAGGTGGAAGAGCTCCTCCAGGTTGTTCTGAAGGGGGGTCCCCGTCAGCAGCAGCTTGTAATCGATCTTGTAGCTGTTCAAGACCCTAAAGAACTTTGGGGGGGAGGCGGCCCGTCAGGGGGAGCGGGGCGGCCAGCCGGCGCCCTCCCCACCGGCCCGGGGCGGCTCCAGGGCCAGCAGCCGGCCCCGCCTACCTTGGACTGGTTGTTCTTGAGCCGGTGGGCCTCGTCCACCACTAGGCAGGCCCACTCGATGGAGCCCAGGATGGCCTGGTCGATGGTGATGAGCTCGTAGGAGGTGAGCAGGACGTGGAATTTGATCTGCACTTCTTTCTGGAGGGGGAGAGGAGCATCTGGGAGGGGAGCAGATAGGGTCTCCAGAGACAAGGAGGCGTGGAGGAGGGTGGACAGGACCCCCGGCAGGGGGTGGCCAGGAAGGGCGGAGGGGGCAGCTGAGGCCCAGAGCACCGCCCCGCCGCTGGCGGACGGCCGCGGGGGACAAGCCCGCGCTGAGCTCCCCACGCCGCGTTCATCCTCACAGGCCACTGCCACCGCGCTGTCCCCGTCCCCACTCACAGCTCGCGGGGTCTCAGGCTGGGAAAGACCCCCCAGGTCCCCACGCCCAATGGATGGCAGAGCAAGGATTCGAACAGAAAAGTGGTCCCCGTGCTTGGGGCTAAATGCTCTTTCAGTGACTTGAAATTCTTAGTCATTTTACCATTGAATTTGTGTTTTGTAAGAGGAGGCCAGTGGGACAGCGGAACCCTGCCCAGCAGACACGGTACCTCACAGCCTCGCGGGGGCCAGGCTCAGGCAGGAGGGGCCGTTCACCGCGAGAGCAGCCCCAGGCCGAGGGAACATGACACTAAAGGGCCAAGAAAAACCACCATCACGGAGAGACAAGGAGCACGGAAAAATGGGGCCCCGCACCTTCGTCCTTATTCTGGGCCCCACAAAGGAGGGAGCCCACCCTGTCCAAACCAAGCCTGGTCCTCCCCGTGACCGGCGTCCCTATGGGAAGGGACCGGAGAGGGGCAGGGGGCGTCTCTGGGGTTGCAGCCGGCCCTGTCCTTTGGAGCTAGACCTCAGTCACATTAAATAACCTCCCAGGCCTCAGTCTCCCCTTTTGTTAAAAAGGGCGCAATCCTGTCGACGTGAGCAATGCCACAAGAACCCAAAGAGCACAGGCTGCTCCCACAAAATGACACGCGGAGTCCCCCTAGGATCCATCACAGCCTCTTCTGGGTACAGACCCAAAAGGCCCCAAAGAAGCAGAAGCAGAGATTTGAACAAACGTTGGCACATTCGCGGTGATAGCATTTTCACAAGAGCCGAAATGTGGAGACAACCCCAGAGTCTGTGGACAGATGAACGCACAGAGACTGAAACGCGGGCTTTTCACACAGCGGGATGTTATTCGGCCTTAAGAAGGGAGGACGTTCGGACCCCGTGTTACCCCAGGGATGAGACCGACGACGCTGTATTCAGTGAGGGAACCGGGCCCAAAAAAGCATATACTGTACCATTCCCCTTGGACGAGGTACTGAGAGTAGTGGAAATCACAGAGGGAGGGAGCCGGGTGGGTGCCAAGGGCTGGGCAGGGGGACAGGAGTTTGGGTTTTGCAAGACGACAGGATTCTAGAGCCGGAGGAAGGTGACGGTTGCCCAAAAAAGCGAACTTAATGCCTCTGAACGGCACGCTTCCCGATGGTTATCACGGGAAGTGTTTATGTTTGTGTGTTTTACCACAATTTTTTATTTGTATTGTTTTTGTAAGATTGAGGGGTTGACTTTAAAGAGAGAGGGAGAGAGCGCACGCGCGCGCAGTGGGGAGGGGTGGGAGGAAGGAGAGAAAAACCCAACCAAGCACCACGCAGAGCCCGACATGGGGCTCGATCTCACGATCCTGAGATCAGACCTGAGCTGAAACCGAGAGTTGGACGCTTAACCGACTAAGCCACCCAGGCGCCCCTATTTTGCCGCAGTTTCTTAAAATAAAATAAAGGAGATGAGTCTTCAGAGTGCCCGGCCCATCCCAGGACCCCAGCGTGAGCTCCGGAGAGGTTTTCTGTGACTACCTGCCCCACAGGCCTGTCCCCTCTGGGGTCACTGCGTCACCCCCTCATTCAACAGTTACCCCGCATCCCCCGGGGCCACAGCTGTTCCAAGACTCGGGAGCAGGCTGGGGTCAGAGCCACAGCTAATGTAAGTGCTGAAGAGGGTCTGAGGACCTACCACGTGCCACGGGCAGTCCTGAGTGGTCCCCAAAGTACAGTCTGGGGACCAGAGCCATGCACATCTCCTGGGACTTCGTCGCAAATGCCCTAGGCGGCAGGACAGACTCCCCCTAGTGCCCTTCAGAGGGACTGTGGCCCTACCAACACCCTGATTTCAGATTCCTAGCCTCCGGAACCAGGAGAAAATAAGTCTTGTTTCCAGCCCTCTGGTCCGTGATACTTTGTTACGTCAACCCCAGGACATTGACACCGCTGGCAACTCTACCTGGAGAGAAGCCCGTGGCCAGCCACAGGACCTTTGTGGCCCCAGGGCCAGGCCAAGAGCCTTTCTGGGGTCCACCCCCCAGGGACGAGGAGCACTCACCTTCATGCGGAACACCTTCTTCCCGCTCCGAATGGCGTTGTCCTCAAAAGAAAACTCATTCTCCCGGATCACAGAGCGGCTCTCCTTGTCCCCCGTGTAGGTGACCACATAGAAGTCGGGTGCCCACATCTCAAACTCACGCTCCCAGTTGATGATGGTGGACAGGGGCGCGCTGACCAGGTAGGGCCCCTTGGAGTGCCCCTGGAGACGGGGGCAGATGGATGTGGTGAGGCTGCCGGCCCGCGGCTGCTGCCGGCCCCGCTCCCGGGACCCCCGCCCCGGCCTGCACACCTCCTTGTACAGGGAGTAGAGGAAAACGATGGTCTGCACCGTCTTGCCCAGACCCATCTCATCGGCCAGGATGGTGTCCGTGCCCTGGGCCCAGGAGAAGCGCAGCCAGTTGAGGCCCTCCAGCTGGTACGGGTGCAGCGTGCCGCCCGTGGAGTCGATGTACCACGGCTGCTTGTCAAACTTGACCGTGGGCTGCGGAGGAGGCAGACGCTCAAACACACCCCGAATCCTGGGCCCCGGAGCCCACCCCGAGGGCTCGGCACACACCGTTCCTTCTGCCTGCAATACCATCCTCGCTTCTCTCATCCCTGCCAACTTATTCGTCCTTCTGAACACGGGGCTAGAACACCGCTTCCTTCAGGAAGCCCTCCCTGACTCCCAGTCTGGCTTAGGTGTTCCTGTGTCCTCCTGGGGCAGCCCTGTACATTTCCGAAGGGGTCGTTTCCCGACTGTTGGATTCTCTGACTTGGAGCCCAGGTTGTGGTCATCGTACTTGTCCTGTTCACCACTGCCTCCTCTGAGCCCCACAAGGTACCTGGGACGCGGTGGGCACTTGATCAACATTTTTTGGTGCCTGCCTGAGGTGCTTCCTCCCCTTGGACCCTAAACATCCCCCTCTGTCTCCTTTATATCTTGCAGCTCAAGGCTGCCTCCTCCATGAAGTCCTCCAGATGTTCCAGGCCCATTTGCCTTTCCCTGGCATCCCCCAGTTCCAGGCTAAAGCCCCATATTCTGTGTGTACCCACTATGGGCCCAGGGGGAGATGGACACTTCTTCACGGCTGGCAGACACCCCGGGGAAGTTTGCTAAATGAATAAAGGCCAACCTTCCACACCCTGACGGGCTCACGGCTAGGGGTGGGGTGAGTTGGGGGGTGTATTTTGTCCGCTGAGCAGAGGCCATGTGCTCCCCAGTTTGTGCACAGGTAACTCACAGTTCAAACTCGCAGGAGGCCAAGGCCTCTGTCCCCAGGGGCTGTCCCTCCACATCAGGCTGGGGGACCCCGACCCCGGGGTTGAGCTCTCCCCAGCACGGAGGGCCTAGGTCCTTGTCACCTTGTCCCATCAGATGCCCGGCTAAAGTGGCCGGAACCGGAGGGGCCCTGGCACCCCGGCAGGGTTCCCACAGAACAGGCAGGGTTCCCACAGGACGCGCCATCCTCCAGGGCCAAGCCTGGGGTGGCAGGACCCGGCAGCCCCCCCGGCCCCCCACCCCTGCTCACATCCACAATGGGTGTGTCTGGCGGCTTCTCCTGCTTGTCGTCCTTCAGCTTCTTGCCCTTCTTGACGAGCCTCTTGGGGAGCCTGGCATCTTCGCCCAGCATCAGCTCCCTGGGAAAGAGCAGGGGAGGCCCATGAGCAAAGCTGAGGCCGGCAGGAGGTGGCAGCCTGGGGACAGCCCTGCGGCCCGCGCACCTGTGGCCCCAGTAGGCCTGCTTCAGGTTGTCATAGTAGGGGATGTCGATGTCGTCGATCTCCCAGGTGCACTGGTCGTAGGGCAGGTCTTTCCACTTGATCAGGTAGTGCACGTCCCCCTTCTTGTCGAAGCTGCAACACAGCGCGTGGGCGGTGGGGGAGGGGCAGGCCGCCGGGCCAGGGGCTGGGGGGCGGGGGTCCGGGAGGACACCTCACAGGACACAAAACCCCCACTCCCACAGGCCCTGGGGAGCCAGCACAAGGGATGCGGGCACAGGGGGAGGGACAGGCAAGAGGCCACGCTCACAGAGGAGCCGCAAGCCAAGTGAAAGTCCCATCCTCCGTCACCGTGATGAGTCCCATCCGGGCAAGGGGTCTGCACACCGGGATTCAGCCTTTCTGAGTTGGACAGTCCTCTCCCCGGACCCTAGGGCTTTGTATTTTCACTTACAAAATTCAAAGGCCCAGAGCCAGCCATGCCCATCCTGGGCCCACCTCTGCAAAGCAGACTAGGACAGAGTGCAGGTGGCACAGCCTCTTCTAGAGACCCCAGGGGACACAGGGACTCGGCGAGCAAGCTAGCAGCGCAGAACGGTGCTCCAGAGAAGCTGCCTGCCCTTCACCTTGATTCCGGCCACTGGGAGCGTCCTCAAGGCCTCCCGCCCACCCTGAGCTGAGGCAGCAATCAAGCGTGGGGAGCACGGGGGGGGGGGGGGGGGGTGTCACCGACCCATGGCTCCCCAAAAGGGCTGTGGCTGCAGCTAGCCTGGGGGCCATCATGAGAAAGACCAGCCCCCCATCACCACAGAAACTGAGAGGTTGTTTATTTCTTAAATAAATAAATAAGTAGGCATTACTCAGACTTGGGGTAATAACGGGAAAATTCACCTAGCCTGCCTTGGAGGCAGAGGAAGATTGCCATGCACATTTTTAAAATGCAATTTAATAAAGGTAAAAAAAAAACACCTGTGGGTCAGTTCAGTGGGGGAAGGGAGCTCAGGTCTGCATAGCATCTAACCCTCTTTTCAAGAGCTGTTCCCAGGGGCGCCTCTGGGTGGTTCGGACAGTTAAGCATCTGCCTTCGGCTCAGGTCATGATCTCAGGGTCCTGGGATCAAGCCCCGCATCGGGCTCCCTGTTTAGTGGGAAGCCTGCTTCTCCCTCTGCCCCTCCCCCTGCTTATGTTCCCTCTCTCCCTGTGTCTCTGTCAAATAAACAAATAAAATCTAAATAAATAAGTAAATAAAAAGAGTTGTTCTCAGGGAGGGCTGGGGACAGGCAGGGTCAGGCAGCTTTTCCAGGTGCTCCTGCCCAAATCTTACTGAAGTCGGCTCGAGCAGCGGCTGGCGTGCTCCCTCGGCCCTCACCCTCGCCGCAGCCCTGCGGGGTACTCCCGTGATCCCACTTCACGTGAGAAACACAGAGGCATAGAGCCCAGAAAACGGGCTCTATGAGCCAGGGTTAGAATTGGGTCTGGCTCAGGTTCTTAACCTCGGCACTACCCAACTCCCACCACTCAGGACGCCTGGGGTTGGCTGGGCCTGAAGGCCCTCCCAGAGCCCATCGGGCCTAGACCAGGAGGCAAGTGAAGGCTCCAAGCCTCACCCTGCAGCTCAAGAATCATCAAGAGCTCCCACTGTTCCCCAAACCAAAGCTGAACTCCAAGGATCCACCAGCTTCCTGCAGCCTCTGATCACGGTCACCTGGGAACACCTACCGAGAGTTGTCTCGGGACACGGGGGTTTGGGATAGTGGCCAGGAAAGTGAGTCCTACCACCCCAACTCACTAGGTTCAAATCCCAGCTCCACTGCCTCTTGGCTGTGTGACTTTGGCCAAGTAACTTAACCTCTCTCTGCCTGTTTGCACATCCATAAAAGAGGTAGAAATGAAACGTCTACCTGTCTGGGTAGACAGGCTCCCCACCGTTGTTCTAAAGGAGTATCAAATGTGTATACACCCCCACATTTCAGGCCACCTTGGTCCCCAGGACCCTCCCACAGGTATCAGGCTCTGGCCAAAGCCAGGAGCACAAGAGCCCTGACCCAATGATGGTCCCCCTCGGTGCACGTGTCCCAGCTGTGTATCAAGTTGCCCCTTGACACATAGGACTCTGGACCTGTACTCCCGCCACGAGTGAGAAAACACGCGCATGCACGTGCCTGTGTGCCTCGGAGCGCCCCGTCCAGCGGGGCAGTCCAATCGCCAGCAGCGGGGGCCCCCCATCTCTCCTCCCTGCCCCCGCTGCACCCGTGCGCGGTCCTGCGCCCATTCCACAGCTGCGTCCCGGACCCGCGGCCACCACACCAGGCACCCACCTGTGGTTCAGGATGCGGTGGATCATCATCCACTCGGGCTTGATGCCGTAGCGGTAGAAGCGCTCCTCCATCTTGGCGTAGAGAGGGTCCTTGTTCTTCCTTTTCTCGCTCTTGCCGTCCTCATCGCCAGAGCCGTAGTCAAAGGGCGGCGGCTCGTCCATGTCGTTCTTTCTTTGGTAGTTGCGATACATCACCGTGTGGTAGAGCTCCAGCTGCTTGCACAGCGGCAGAGGTTACGGGGGGCAGGTGGCCGTGGCTCCCCCGTGGCCCCGATGCCGCTCCCCCAGCCTGGGTCCCAGGCAGGACGACATCACCCGCAGCCTCCCGCCCCCTGCCTCCCAATAATGGCCTGCACTTGGGGCTAGCTAGCACCTTTCAGGACCAGAGCCTCGGCACAGCCATACCTGCCCAGTTCCGGGGGGCCTCACCTGTAGCTCCTTCACCCAGGAGCAGTGCCAGTAGGAGAGCCCCGCCCACTTGACAAAGAACTCTCTCTCCGGAATGCCCTCCAGGGGCTTGGGTGGTGGGACACCAGGCTCCACGTCGGGCCCCGGCAGCCCCACCATGAAGGGGGCAGGGGGCTCTGTCCACCTCCAGTGTAGGATCCGCTGGACTTTGCCCTTCAGAGGGGGGCACTGTGGACACAGGAGGGTCCCCAAGTTCAGGGCTTAGCCACAGGGCCCCCCCCCACCGAAGCCCCGGGGACATCAGACTGTCACTAGGCTCTCTCCAACAAGCCGCCCTGCTCCCCAGGTCAGCCCCACCGTGACTCCACGATACTGCCCTGTCCTCAGGAGCCCGCACACACGGCGCACATGGGAGATGGGCAACACAAGTGTGTGCACATGCGCGCACACGCGCGCGCACACACACGCACGCACACACACACGCACACACACCACAAGCCCAGATGCACACCGGGGAACTGGGGCTGGCCACAGCCCAGCCCAGGATCTAGAGGGTGGGGAATCCAGCATTGGGAGTGGGCTTGGAGGACAACTCAGAGCATGGGGCCCTTCAAATGCCACGGCCACTGGGGGCGGGGTGCGGGCTGCTCTCCTCTCCCTGACTCCTGCCCTCTCACCCGCCCCCCAGCCCTGGGACGGGGGCCAGGTCCGGGGAGTGGCTGAGTGGGCAGTTCTGCTGCTTTGCGGCTTGAGACAAGTCACTTTACCTCCCTGGGCCTCAGTTTTGTCACCTTAAATTGGGAGTAACAGAGGCCTGTAATCGGAAACTCGGAAAGCGGTAAAGGGATGGCCAATGAACAGCGGGAACAGCGGCTGGGTAGGTGGTGTCCCTGTTTCTTCCTTACCGCTCAGGGAAAACCGCGTCTGGGTCTCAGTGGGGTCGAGCCGCAGAAAGGGTCTTAGTGAGGCAGGGGCGGGACTCGGGGGTGGGTGGGGACACTTGGTGGGCGAGAACTCCCGCCTTTGTTGGCGGCCGGCAGGGCGGGACCTGCAAGGAGCGGGGGTCTCGGCAAGTGGGCCCGGGAACCTCGCGGGTGCGGCCTGGGCCCGCAGGGACTGGGCCCTCGGCGGGCGGGGCTTTTGTGGGTGGGCGTGGCTTAGACCTACGGATGCGGAGCCTTTGGTGGACGGGGCGGAGCTGGTGGGGCGTGGCCTGGAGCGCCGCGGCAGGACTTGCGGGTGGGCGTGGCCCGGGCAGGTAGTAGCGAGGCCTTTGTGGGCAGGATCTGATGGGGGCGTGCCCCGGTGGGCGGGGCACTCCTGTGCCAGGGGAGGGGCCTGGGGCGGGGCGGCGCGGGGGCGCGAGGCGGGCGTAACACTCACAGTACAGCGCGGGCAGAGCCATTCACCGTTTGGGATCTCGGGCAGCGGCGGGTTGAGGCAGTGCAGGTGGTAGGAGGAGGGGCACGCGTCGCAGCAGAGCAGTTCGCCGCCGTCCTTGCACACGCGGCAGAACTCCATGTGGTCGTCCTCCTCCTCCTCGCAGCCGCCCTCCTCCTCGTCGTCGTCGTCGTCCTTTGGCTCCCACTGGATCCCCTCCTTCTCCTGGAGGGGAGAATCCGGGTGGAGGCACCTCGGGCCAGCCCGCCCCCACGGTACGACTCCCTCCCTCCCGCGCGCGCCTCTCCCCTTCTCCACCTCCCCACGGGCCGCGCCCCCGTCCCAGGGCCTCCGCCACCGGCTTACACAGTGCGGACAGCTCCACTTGCCCTCGGGAGCTTTCTCCAGCTCCGGGTCAAGGCAGACGAGGTGGTAGGCCCGCGGACAGGTGTCACACAGGATGATCTCCCCGCCCTGCTGGCACACCTCACAGTAGTCCTGGTGGTCCGTCTCGTAGCCATCACCATCGTCAACTGGGGAGGGGCAGACATGGTCGTGGAAGGCCTGGTCCCCACGCCCAATGCCCAACCAATCTCCACCCCAGGCTGGACCAGTACACAGTAGGTGTTTAATAGGTGTTGGATGAATAGATGGTGGATGGACAGGCGGGATGAACAAATGTCTGAGGAAAGGCTGAGGGAGTAAAAGGGTGGAGAGAGGGTTGGAAGTAAAAGGGAGGCGGGTAAGAGGATGGGCGGGGGACTGGGAGGGAAGGGGTAACAGGTAGAGGGCAGATGGTGCGGGAGGTTAAGAAGCACTTCCTTCTCCAGTGCCCCCTTTGCTAGTGCACACGACCCAGGAGGCCTACACCAAAAGTCCCTAATCTAGCCTCACTGGGACAAGACCCCTCCCCTGAGCACAGAGGCCCGCAGGGTGAGGAAGCACAGGTGAACTGCCTGGCTGAGGCCAGGAAAAGCTGAGGCATGAGGAGGCCCCCCCGCTAACCACGGGGGGCTCTGCACGCCGGCCCTTCTACCAGGACAGCCAGGGGACCCCAGGAAGTCCTACTCCTCTTCTTCTTGCGCCGCCTCTTGGTCTTCTTCCCCAGGGCTGCGGAGCCCTCGGAGCGCACGGAGGAGCTGTGGACGCTGGCACTGTCGAAGTCGGACTCCTCCCGCTCATCTTCCTCGCTCTGCAGGGGGGTGGGGGCTGGTGAGCCGAGAGCCTGCGCAGGGGGCTCATCCCAAGGGCCTCACTGGCCCAGGGCAGAGGATGGAGATGGAGGCTCCAGGTTCTCTGTGGTTCATCTCTTCTCCACCGGGCTTGAAACCCCAAAGTGCCCCCCCAACCAATCTAGCCTGATGTCCTGTCACCGTCCCCAAGCCCTACACTCCAGCCCCAGACTCATTTTCCATACCTCTCCCCCAGGACCTGCTCTCCACCCTGCCGAACTCCTACACCTCCCTCAAAGGAAAGCCCTAAGGACACCTCCTCCAAGGAGCCTTCCCAGATCTCGCCTTGACTGGGCCCGTTGCCCAGCCTGTGTGCCAGGTCTGGTCTGTCCCATCTGCCTGTCATTCGCTCTCTCCCAGTGTATCTCCCAGACACTCTCCAGACTGTGGACACCCACCCCCCGTGCAGGGGCCCCTGTGGCGGAGCCGAGAGCTGGCACAAAAAAATGTGCTCAACAAATATTTGCTGAGCTCAGCTAGAGCACCAGCCCCAGGCTGGGTCACACGTGCTTCTCCGTGCTCGCCTCTAGAACAGCTAAACTCAAATCCTGTCATTTGCCTCTACCGAGGGACAGAGGAATGGCCTCTACAGAGGTGGGGCAAGGTGGGGGAAACAGGTGCCCTGCGGGGGGGGGGGAGCGTATGGATGCCCCCCCCATAGAGAAGGGAGGGCCAAAGCCTCAGACGGAGACTTAGGGTCACTCTGAACCTGGTGCCAGAGCTGGAAGGGCAAGGGAGGGTCACAGCTCCAGCCCAGTCTGTTCCTGGCTACATGCCACCTTCCTGGGGTGGCCTCCCGGCAGACCCCGGCACGCGGGCCCCATCAGGACTCTCGGGGCCAGCTGACTCTCCCACCTGCTACCCAGGTGCAGCAGAGCCAAAACTGAGCCCCCAGCCCGGCGGGGTGGATGGTGGGGGGGGGTGAGGGTGGGCTCCCCGCCCAGAGTTCTGATCAGAAGTACACGCAGAGCCCTGCATTCCCGTCGCCCTGCCTTCACAGGGCACACACGTGCACGTGCATGCACGCACTCACGCACGTGCAGAATGCCTCTGAAGGCTGCTTACACACCCACACACACAGCCAAGTACATGTGGTCTCTGTCTCTCACACTCACACATCCCAGTCCACCCTATCACACACTCACACATTTCCACACACACACGCTCATGTTCACAAATACACACTTGTGTTCACACACATTCCACTCACACATTTACACACTCACATGCTCGTGTTCACAAATATGCTCCCATTCACACACAGGCTCACACACATTCCAGTCCACTCACGCAGTTACACACTCACGCGCTCATGTTCACAAATATGCTCCCATTCACACACATTTGTGCTCACATGCATCCCAGTCCACTCACACGTTTACACGCTCATGTGCTCATGTTCACAAATATGCTCCCATTCACACACATTCCAGTCCTTTCACACACTCATGCTCACAGATACACACACTCATTCACACACTCATGCTCACAGTCCAGTCCACTCACACATTTACACACTCACACGTTTGGGTTCACAAACACACATGCTCCCATTCATACACACTTGTCCTCACAGTCACACATGCACATGCTCAAAAATACACGTTCCCATTCACACACACTTGTGATCACATACATTCCAGTCCACTCTCACATTTACACACTCAGTCATGTTCACATATACACATGCTCCCATTCACACACTCGTGCTCGCACATTCCAGTCCGCTCACCCATTTACACACTCACATGCTCATGTTCACACACTCGTGCTCACACACATTCTAGTCCGCTCACACATTTATACACGCACACGCTCATTCTCACAAATCCACATTCCCATTCACACTCACATTCCAGTTCACCTTCTCACACACACTCACCGAGGAGCCTTTCTTCCTCTTGTTGCTGATCCCTCCAAAGCGGAACTTGAGCCCAGCCACCTTTCTCCCCTTGCCCTTTTTCTTCGCATCCTTGGAGCCTTTGATCTTCTTCCTCACTCCTGGCCCTGCAGAGTGACAGTGGGTAACCCGCACAGCCGCGGCTCACTCACCCGGTGCCATGATTTCAGTCGGCCCCCAGGGAAGGGTCCCGACCCTTCCATTAGGGAAGGGTCACTCTGCCGCCACCCCTCTCCAGATGAGAAATCTGAGCAGTGAAGTCCTTGCATAAAAGTGACACAGCAAGCCCCTACTCCGCCTCCGCTCCGGCCACCACCGTCCTTGTTCCATGAATGGCAGAACTGCCAGCCATCTTGGGAACAGCCCTGTCCTGTCCCCTCTCCCCAGAAAGGAACTGTCCCCATAGGCCCCTGTGGCCAGCAAGGCCGCCAAGGGCACACCCACCCCCCTGGGGTCTGAACCTGGGCCGCGGAGGGCAAGAAGCCCTTTCCCCAGCTGCCAGCCTCCAGGTGACCCCCGGGCCCAGGCCCCACCTGTGCCCAATCGCCCGCATGGCCACCACCAGCTCCCAGGCAGCCAGCAGGGTGGAGCCTGTTTTAATGGGCCCAGCCACAGGCCAATCAGCCACCTGGGGAGTAATGACCCCTCGGCGGCCTCTCCCACTGGGCTGAGCAGGGAAGATGGGGCCCTGGCGGCACGTGACCTTGCCCCGGGCCCTCCTCCAGCCGCATCACACACAGATGGGGCTAGGAGCCCAGCTGCAACCGCCGTGGCGCCACGGAAAATCTATTTCAATCTCTCAGGCTCTGAAGGGGCAGCTCCGGGAATCAACAGCCCGGTGGCTGGAGCCCAGGAGGAAATGAGAAAGCAAGGCAGGCTGGGGGTGCCCAGGAAGGAGGCCGGCGAGGAAAGAGAGCAGGAGCAGGTTCTAAACCCCATGTCACTCTGCCCACCGGGCCCCTGCAGAGACCTGGAAAAGGGGGTTCTCATCATCTCAGAAACCAAAACTCCTTGGGGCTGAAACAATGGGTCTTCAGAGCCCCCTTAGCCCCCCATCAAAATCCGATCAGAGTACCCAGAAAGGCTGAGCTACTGGCGACCCCATCTTTGAGCACCCTGGGGAGATGCGGGTCTCCACCCCAACGGGGCCAGAAACCCTCCACCTAGGGGAGGTCCCTCCCCCGGGGACTTGAAGCCACAGAGAGCCTCTTCGGTCCCTCTTCTCCCCAGACCCACCACTGAGTCCGATTTTCTATCTGGACCGCCTTCCACGCCTCCCAGGGAAGCCAGCCCAGACCTTAGCCACACTCACGCACATCCATTACCCCGAGAGCTGGGTACTCGGACAGGAGGGGTCGGTGGGCTAACATTGGGACCCCTTCTCCTCAGACTCAAGAGCCCCCTGACTCCCAGCAACATGGGACTCCCCCTCCCTCTCTCCACGCCACATCGGAGGGGGCCGGGTGCAAAAGTCCCGAAGTTCCAATCACACCGTCTCCTCTGCTTCACCCCAGCCCCGAAAGGGGAAGCGGGACAGAAACTACGAAGCCACAATACAGGTGAGAAAGGGCGAGTGGGTCCAAGGTCAACCAAGGCACTGAGTCCTTGGTAAAGCCCGCCTCAGCTGTCACAGCTGCCCAGGGCTATGGGGTCCGGGGTGGGACTCTGCCAGCAGGGCTGTGTGCCCACCCTCCCCACAGCCTTACCCTTGCCCTCCTTGGTCTTGGCCTTGCGGACGGGTACAGGCTGGGGCGCCTGCTGGGGACTGACGGCCAGTGGAGGGGCGATGGTGACTGTCTCCACGGCCGCGGCCACGGCCGCCGCAGCTGCAGCAGCCGAGCTCCCCTTAAAAGGGTTGTTGGCGCTGAACTCCCGCCACTTGGCTCCCAGCACGGTCATCATTTTGGACATGGGGATCTTCGGGTTCTTCTTGGCGATGAGCGGCCTGCGTGGGGCGAGAGCACCACCGTGGAGGGGATGAGACCCCCCGATGACCCAGGCGCCCCCTTCTCCTCCCACAGCTGGGGTAAGAGGCCCCATGTTCCAGGCTGGGAAAACCAAGCAGAAAGCAAGGCAGGGCACAAGGGAGAGGACACTGCCTGAAACTCCCATCCACCCCCGAACATTCCTGATTCCTTATTTATGTGGGTGGCTGGCGATCTTCTCATTGGGTCCCCAGACCCTGACCGCCTCAAGGACCAGAGGGAGGAGCCTCCCGTGGGCCATGGGATGTCCGGCCCCATTTCTTCCAGAGCTGAGAGAGCCCAGGAGGGCTTAAGGCCCTGGGGACTGACCAGGACCTCCATCCCTGGGGCTCAGGACAAGCGAGAGAAGGCGGGACCATCGGTTAAAGTGAAAGGGGTTCTGCCCAGGGTTGGTGTCAGCTGGACGGCCCCCCTGTGCCCCAGAAGCCCGGGCTCTGTCCCCCCACTTGCAGTGCCCACAGACACCTGGCCACGGCGGCGGGGGTGCGGCCCACCTGAGGAACTGGCTGAAGGCCTTGTAGTTGGTCAGCGTGTGGTAGTCAGCCTCCGAGAACAAGTACTCCACGTCATCCAGGCCCCACTCGGCCATCAGCTGCCCCGAGGACTTGGGCTCCTAGGGACACGCAGGCCAGAGGTGGGGTCAGAGCACGGGCCTTCCGACCTGCACCCCCACCCCCAGAGCCCCACCCAGGAGGCCTCGGGAGGGGTGGGGAGCCGTGTCTGCCTCCAGCCCATCCTCCGCCTCCAGCCCACCCGCCCCTTGGGTCAGTGGCAAAGGCTCAGGCACCAACTCGTGAGGGGGTACAGGGCCAAGCCTGGGGCTTTAGTGTAAGGGTCCCGGGGGGGAGGCTCTGTGCACAGAAACAGTAAGAGAACTCATTCTCGGGGAAGAATGGGTTCTGGGAATTTGGGCCCCAGGCCAGAAGAGCAGCCCACAGGGCGAGCCTAAAGGCCAGCTGTCCCCGGGTGGGGGGGCAGCAGGGTTGACGGGCTACCTGAGGCATGCTGGGAGAAAGGAGGTGGCCTCGGGACATCCCCCCCACCCCACCCCACCCCCGTCGAGTCACACAAGGACCCCATGAAATAACAGACCGCCTCCCCTCAGCTTCCAGGGCCAGGGTCGGGGATGGGGCAAGGGCCCAGCTGAAGGCAGACACAAACGGGAGCCCCTCAGCCACTGCTTCGCTCTCCAGGAGGGGCACGAGGCCCAAGGAGGCGTGTGACCCCCCAGGGGCACCCAGAGAGCTCTCCAGACAGCCCGGCCAGCTGGGGAAGGGTGGGGGCAAGGGTGCTGGCCGTGAGCTCGGGCTCGAAGGCCGGACAGACCCTGGCTCTGGCCCACACGGGCCCCTCTCTACGCCCGGTTCCCCGTCTGTAAAGCAGGAGAGCAGCACGTGCCCCCAGGAGGGAACAAGTTAGCACAAGTGCCTAGAACTGGGCCACCGCTGCCCCCAGTCGTCGCACCGGCTCCAGGCAGCCCTGCCCCAGCCCCGCCCGCGGACCCATTCGGCCGGTCGGCAGTCGCCACACCCAGGAGTGGTCACTGGCCCAGGTGCCCCTGGGGCTCCCGTGTGGACCATGAATGAGGACTCTGCTTTCCCAGCCGCTGGAGGGGCCGTGGGTGACCAAGAAGCCCAGAGCTGCAGTGACAGCCATTCTCAGCCACAAGGGTGCCGGGCCCGAGCTCAGAGCTGAGCCCCCAGGGACAGGGTGAGGAACGTGAAGACACAGGCCCTGGGTAACACGCCAAGGCCCTCTCAACTCCCGGGCCACCGATCCAGCAAACGCCATCACTGTCTCAGCCCCTCGGAGCTGGGCTGTCTGCCCCCGCAGCAGAAGGCCACCGGGGAGTGCGCCCAGCCTCCCTCGGTCCCCGGGAGCTGGGACCCAGGCCTGCCGGCGCTCCCCGGCCTCCCATCCTCTGTGCCCATTCAGCGGGGCTCCCCTGCGGGACGCCCTCCCATGGCCCACCTGCCCCCTGGGACCTTGGGTGACAGCGCCGTGGGAGAACCCCGGATCGGGCGCACAAGTTCATCTTGCAAGCTGTCATCCCTCAGCTATGACCAGTCACAGATGACTCACAACATAGATCCCTCGGGCTGTCAGGCGCCGCGGTGCTTCCCGACTTCAGCCGCTGCCGGCCACCATTTCTGCCTCACCAGCGGGACCGGTACATACGGAGCCCTCATTATTGAATCCACGGCCGGCCCCACCTGAGCTTGGGGGCCGTGCAGACACCTGCGGCTGCCCGTCCCTGTCCCCGAGGAGCCCTGCTGGGGCTCCGAGACCCGAGGGGCCTCGACCTGCGTCGCATCAGGCCACCCACGCACGGAGAAGCCGCTTTCCCGTGGTGGGCGAGCCACAGGCCCCTCCGTGCAGCGGCCCAGACTCGTGCTCACGGGACACCCTCTCGGATGCCCCCGCCGCCAGAAACTCAGAATACACGTGGAGTAATAAAGTTCCCATCGCCAGAAGCAGGGCCATCGGGCCGCTTCTTGCCGGCAGACGCGCCATGTGATGGTTTGTTTTCTGCGAACGCTCCAAGGGAGAGGCTCCTGCCCCACAGCATGAGCCAGAATTCCACTGACCTCTGACAGGGCAGTAAATGCGTCTGCGAGAGGCCTCTCCACGTCCCCCCCAAGCTCCTAAATGTCACCCGTCGTTATTCCAAATGTGTCTCCAGAACCTGGGCACAGTATTCCTCACACACCTGCGTCCACGTTCACACCCACAGGCCCACTTCCCCCGGCGGCCACACACACACACTCACACATACACTCACACACACACACACTCACACACACTCGGGGTCGGGGGGAGGACGCTCTGGCCCTTCGCTCACAGGGCCTCCCAGACCAGAAAGCAGAGAACCGGCCTGAAGCCTCGGCCCATCCAGGCCAGGGGTCCTGCTGGAGCCCAGGCCCCTCTGGCCGGGCCTCGGGGGGGTTTACCTTCAGACACCCGTCATCGTTATCATCCTCGTCATCATCCTTCCTTTTTCGCTTGGCTTTTTTCTCCTTCTTGTCCTTGAGCTTTTTCTTCTTCTTTTTATTAGGGGAGTAGTCGCTGCCCTCACTCTCCGACTTCTCTTCCAGATCCTCTTCGTTTTCCGACAGCTCATCGTTGCTCCCCTGGAAGAGAAAGAAGGATGGTGAGGGCAACAGGGCCCCAAAGAAAACCCAGAGTCCGGGGTGGCAGGACTGCCCTCCGAGCCCCCACCCCCCTGCGCGTCAGCGTTCTGAAGCTCACAGCCCAGCACAAGCCCAGCCCGAGGGGCTGCCCCGAGCCAGCACTGGGCCGGGTCCTGTCCCCGGTGCCTGGGCCCCCAGCTCAGTGCAGCCAGCCTGGACGGCCCCAGGCTGAGGTTCAGGCTCTGCTTCAGTCAGAATCAGGCTTCCACAGACTCGGGGATTTTAACCAGTGTGATGGGAGAGCGCTGGGCCCCAGGAATTCGTGCAGGATGTTATGTCAGGAGTCAAACAAAGTGCATGGGAAAAACCCCAGTCGAGTGGGCGGGCGCAGTGCAGGGGGTGTGAGCCAGCACCGGACCTCCGCGAGTGCAAGACCCCCCTATGGAGCAAGCCCGTAATTACTGTAGACCGCACGCCCCAGCTTCGCCCACCTGTGGGCCCTCCAGAAGCTGCTGCGGCCCCGAGCCCACCTTCTCCACCTCCCCTTCCCTGCCACCTCGGCTCCTCGAGAGGAGACAAGGTAATTTAGGCAGCTCTTAAGCTTGGCTTCCTTGATTTAGTTTCCCTTCCGTACAGGCAGCAAATGGCCCATTTATATGGAGATAAGGGCGGTCACAGCCAGAGCACCCCCACCAGAAAAGCGCTGCCCCTCCAAGGAGGCTGTTTCTTTACTCTCCGCCTCTCCAGATGCAAGCGGACTGGCAAAGCCCTTCCCAGCCCCCTCTTGGCCTGGGTCTGAGGGAGAGGCTGGGCACCGAGGCTCCAATTACCAGCACAGGGCTTGGCATTTTCGAGTTGGCTGTTGACCGTTTTCAGGGTGAGCAGAGAGAAGCGTGGAAACAACGGAGAACTGGAGAGGGGGCACATGAGCTTGGGAAACAGCACTGGGTGGGGTGGAGAAGGCAGAAGACGAGGTGGGGAAGGGGCAGGATGGGAGGGGGGAAAGAGAAGAGCAGGTGGGAGAAGGGAAAGGGGGAAGCAAGGGCAGGGGGTCTGTCTGGAGACTCTTGGGAGGGCCCCACCGGATCTCTGCCTTTTTCAGGCACACCTTAAAGAGGTGAGAGTCTCTCCCCAGGAGGGAGGCTCTTCCCAAGATACAGCTGGGAAAGGACTCCCCCACGGGCTCCGTGCACTTCCCGACTGTCTCCCACCGGGCTCTCAGCTCCCAAACCTTTTATGCTCATTAAGCCGCTGAGTCAGTGTGCTGGCTGGCCTCTGCGCCTTTCCGGAACTGGGTGTTTCCCGGAATACTGACTTGCTGCACGGGGCCCCAGGGGCGAAGCTGGTCTTGGCTGCTGCTGGAAACTGCCTGGGGCAGGACAGCCGAGCGAGGGCTCCTGCTCCCAGGCCAGATGCCAATGCAGAGCCCTGGGGCCACAGCTCCTAGCTCTGCCGCAGTCCTCTGGGGAGGCAGGGGTCAGACAGGGATATCCATTTTCCCCGAGGGTGTAGAGTCGGGCCAGTTTCAAGAAACCATCCTTGAAGAGACCTGAGAGACAGGCTTTACCCCAGCCCTCACCCCAGCAAAGGTAAGGATGGGAGGAGGCTGCTGTCATGGATTTCAGCACCTCGGACAGAGGCTGTGGGGCGGCCGGAGGGAGGGGCATGGGGCTGGCCCTCAAGCCGCCCTGGGGTGGACCCCCGCACACCAGACCGGAAATGAGGCAGGGTGACCCATGCCTGGTTGCCACTCGGCTGAGACATGTGGCCTGGCTGTGGGTCCTGGGCCTCCCCGGGGAGTCTGCAGGACACGGAATGGCCTAGGAGCTCTGTCCCTTGCTAGCCTGGAACCAGGCAAGTCCCTAGGGCCTGACCTCAGCCTCCTCATCTGTGAAATGGAGATTCAGCAAAGGGTGGCAAGAGGCACAAAGGAGATGGGGTGAGAGGAGGCTGCACACATTTTGATATGGGAGAGACCCAAGCACCCATGACCCCAACTCTGCTTGGAAGACGAAGATGCAGGCCAGATGACGGACTTGAGGCCAACCCCAGCCTCACCCTTCTCATTTCTGCAAGTCCGGACCAGGCTGGGCCAGCTGCAGAGTTCAGTCCCACAGCTGGGTGACACTGTAATGCAGCTGGGCAACCCACGGCCGGCAGAAGAGGCCGCTGTGGCAACAACGGAGGGAGGACCGATCAGAGCATCTGACGGGAAGTCGGCATTGCCATGTCCCAAGCCCGGGAGAGGTGAGGAGAGGCTGGCACAGCTCCACCCGCAGGGCCCAGAGGGAGCTGGAGGGAGGGGAGGGGTGGGGAGGGCACCTCCAGCAGATTGCACTGTGCGTACATGTGGCCTGGACGCCAGGCCTGGAGAAAGACCCCAAACTGAGTCCGCCAGAGGGCTGGCCCAGAGCCCATTCTAGGGCTAAGTGGCAGAGAAGAGGGGCCAAGAGCCTTGAGGAATGAGTGAGAGCTACCGCAGGGCACATCCGCCATTCACCGGTGCCCCAGTGGCCCCCTGGGCCATGGCAGTGGAGGCAGCCCCTCATTTTAGGGACGGGGAGACTTCTCCCTCCACTGGCTGCCTGCACCAGGGAAAGCCTTGTAAGAAAGAAAGCTCTGATTCCCCACTTCTCCCAACTCACCACCTGTTTCTTGATCCTCTCCATCAGTGCCTTCCCCCCTCCACCTGGGCCCACCCCCACCTGCACCCTGATCTCACCCAAGCCCTCCTGATGGCGCAGAGCAGGGTGGGGGTGCAGGTCAGGCCTTCGGAGACCGGTCTCCCGCTGGCATCGTAAGTAAGCCTGCATCCACAACATATCTCTGCATCCAGCTGTTTGGACCCTTCAAGATCCGGGTCTCCTTTTTTCTCCCCCCAAAATCTTTCCTTGCAGAGCAAGGGGCGAGGGGAAGGGAAGCAAGTGGTTCCAAAAACAGCATGAAGAGGAGCGACCCAGGAGCAGCGACCTGGAGGGATGCAGCACCAGCCAGTGGCAAGAAGGAAAGAATGACCAAGAACCAGGGGTAGACCGGCCGGTTCAGTATCTTGGAGCTGACAGAAGGGGTTTGGGGCCGAGCCGAGTTCAGGGGAGGAGACGCAGACACAGAGCAATACTGTTCTCGTAAAGCCCTGAACCAACTTCAGCCCCAAGCCACAGCACCAGCTGTGAACCCAGTCAGGGCTTTGACCTTGATGCTGTCCTTTGGGCTGTGGCCGCCCCAGGCATGAGGGCAGGAGAGGCACCTCGTGGTAGAAGAGTCTTAGTGGACCCCGAGGCCCCAGCAGAATCCATCCTGCTGCCTCAAACACCACGCCCAGGCCGCGTGTGTGCCGAGCTGGGGGGGGTGGGGGCGGAGAGTAAGCAGGAGGGCGCTCTGCCCCAACCCCCCGCCCAGTGAGGCCACAGCATGCCACTAACGCAGGCCCCGTGGACCCCAAGTGGACGGTCCCCACCCGCCCTTCCTCCTCCCCAGCTCTGCGGAAGCCTTGTATCCGGGCTCCCATCTCCCTCTCCCTTCTCTCGGCACCCAGCCGCACGCACTCCGCATCTCCCGATAAAGGAGGCATTTACACTCAAAAGGGAGGATTCAGAGAGTTGGTCATTCTCAATTTGGGGTCCTTCAAGATTGAGAGGGAAAAAGAAAGAATGAAATATGAGCCTTCCCATTCACGAGTGTTATAAACAGTTATAATTTAGCACTGAATAATTGGTTGCTATGGTAACCGCTGCAGTACAGGTTGAAATCATTTCTCCCTCCTGCGCTGGGCCTGACAAGGAGCTTCATCTACATATGCTCAGGTTCTGGCCGCAGCCCGGTTGTTTTATGTAAATCACGATCCACGACTTGCTGCCGGTCCCCACCCCCAACCCCCACCCCCCTACCCTGCCAAAAAAAACCCCACGGGGCCCCTCTTCTGCCTCCACTCACCGCCTTATCTTGGGGCCACCTGGTTGGAGATGATGGGGAGCACAGGGTGAAATCGCCCTCCCCACATCCTGGGGACCCAGGCAGGCGGGCGGACGAGTTGGGGGGCAGGGGGCCAAGATGCTGCTGTCAGGCGACAGCCCACTCCAGACCCTCTAGGATAGGACAGCTGGCCCAGCCAGGCTCTCAGGAGTAGGGGGGGGAGGCAGCAATGACCTAAGGGTCACCTTGGGGGCCTGCCAGGCAGGCCTCCCATCCACCCGGCCCTCCACCCCTAGTGAGAAGCAGAAGGAAGGAGAAAGGGTGAGCAAGTGAGGGGAGGGACGTGGGTGGGGGCTGGAAATGAGGCTGGAGGGGAAGGAGCGACGGAGAGGAGGAGGGGAGAGAGTGAGGGAGCAAGAGGCCAAGGCCAAGCTCCTGCAGAAACAGCAGAGGGAGACACAGAGGGGCCCAGACACACACATGTTCAGGTAGGATCCGGGGAGGAAGGGAGGGGTGAGGCCCGAGTGAGCCCGGCACTGGGTAGGGGGAGGCCCACTCCAGCCCTCCCAGGCTGGGGACGCGACTGGCCCTCCAGCCCCAGCGTCACCTCCGGACAGACACTGCCCACCTCGCCTCCTGCCTGACCAGGGCAGGGGCGGGAGGGGACCGTCCTGCTGCACTGTGCACCCAGGAAGGAAAGGGACAATTCAGCCCTGCTTGGGGCACCCTTGATGGTCCTCCATCTGCGTTTGGGAACTGGGCCAACACTGCCTGAACCAGTGTCCAGTCCAGGACCAGTGCCCGTGAAAGCAGCTGCCAGAGAGGAGACGCTGAGGAGGGGCGGGGAGGCGGGCTGTGCAGGGAGCTCCTGCCCTCGGCGCAGGGTATGACACGGGGCCCCGGGATCCTAGACTCCACGTCCCCCGACAAGGTCCCCAGAGCCTCAGGTCTTGGGGGGGAGGACGACATGTCAAAGCCTCAGCCAGGAGGTCTGTCCCAGCATTGCAGGGTCCTGCCCGGCCCGAGCCATCTATGCTCTGCCACACAAAGACAGACGACCCTGGATGGTCCCGCTCAGGGTGACCGGGCATTTCCCACCCGACCCGCCAAGGTCTGTATGTGCCCATTTTGGCATCTCGCACTCGAACCCGACTCTCAGGACCCCCCCCCCCCACCCCGGGCAGCTGGGATCTTTGCCCACAGGGCCCGGCACAGCAGCCAAGACCCCCTGGGGCCTGACCGCCCCACCCCCTGCCGCTGGCCTGACCCCACCAGGGCCCCCCACGCACCTCTTTCTTCTTCCGCTTCCCTTTGGACCGGTTCTCCTTGAGCTTCTTGGATTTCTTCTTCTTGGGAAGGCCCACGGGCTCCTCAGGGAAATAGTCATCAAAGGCTCCAAGGCCACCATCTTCTTCTTCTGGAGGAGGCAGAAGTGGGGGGCGAGGGATGACCCTGCCGCTTCCCTCAGGGAAGCCCCCAGAGGGACAGCGGGCCCACAGGCCTCCCCCTGCCTCCTCTGCCCCCAGCCCTTCCCTGCACACAGGGCCCCGGCCTCCCCTCAAGCCCTCAGAGCCACCAGCCCAGACCCAGTGGGTGGAGCCCCGGCTCAGGTGGGCTGTGTCCCGGGCCCCCACTTCTCTGGACCTTTCCTCCCCTCACCGTGGGACGGCACCCCAACAGGATGGTGCTCGGAAGCAACGTTCTGAGCTAAAGCGAGCAGCTAGTGAAGAGTCCTCACGGACCTGGTTCCCCCAGTGGGGAGGCAGCCCCACGGAATCACCAGGCCATCTCTGGCTGGCCCCTATTTCTGCCCTCCAGAGGCCCGCAGTGTGGCGGGGAGATGGCCCGTGAATGCCGGCGGAGGGGGACTCACGGGTCACATCACCAGGATCACCTGGAGCCACACGGGGTTTGCAGGGAGACCAACAAGCAGGAGGCAGGCTCCCCCCTCACTGGAGATCAAAGACCACACTGCCTCTCCCCCCACCGCGAACCCGCACGGCCCACGCACCCCCAGTCACATGCAGCACGCCACCCCTTCCCGGCCGGGCACCCGGGGAAGACGTGAAACTCCACGGAGAGATCCGCATCCGCCACGCGTGGGTTTCCAAAAGCAGCCACGAGTCCCGAGCTCCCCTCCCTCCTTCATGAATTTAAAAGGCCAAGAAGGGAGCAGGACAGGTGTGAGTGTGCAGCGGGATTATCTTGGAAGAAACAGCTCGTGTGGAGCCTCACCCCCCCCACCCCCCCGCTCCAGCAAGGAGAGGCCTTGACATGGGGGCCCGGGGCCTAACTCCCCCCCAGGAAATCAGAGGTGAGAAAGGGCAGCGAGCCCTGACTTCCCAGGGTCGGGGGGAGTGTTAGAGGGGGGAAAAAGGGGAGAGTGGGGAGGGTCCTCTTGGGGGCAAACAACAGCAAGAAACAAACCCCCCAGAGGAGAGATACATCCAGAAGGAAAACACCTAACCTCCCAAGTCCACAAAAGGGGCCGACCAGAGACCAGCGCCCACAGCAGCGGGGGCCCCGAGCACCCACAACGAGGCTGTCCTACCCCGTCTCCTTATGGGGGGGGGGCAAGAGAAGAGCCAACCGGGTTCCACCCCCACGGGGGTCGGGGGGACACACACAGGGAATCTCAGCCTGAGCTGGTCTGCCGCCCCCCGACACCCAGGGGACTTTCACCGGGAGAGGGGCCAGCGCGTCCCTGCCGAACCAAGTTCAAGGAAACGGAGCTCGGCCGACCCAGCCCAGGAGGCCATCGCTCCCAGGGTTCTTGACCTGCGCCAGCCGGACAACGGCAAAGTGCAGACAGGCCTCAGTGCTCAGACACGCGTGTACACACACAGGACACACCAGTATCGGGCCTCCTGTCCCCTGCACAGGTCCCCCTCACCCCCCGCCTGGGGCCCCTGTCCCCTAGAGTCCCCAGGGTCCTCCGGCTCCCATCGCCACACTCTGGGTGCAGCTAGAGGGCGCTGGTGACAGCTGTGACAGCTGGCCTAGTGGCAGTCCTCCCTCCCACCCCAGGGCCCTACAGGGCTGGTTCCCACCCGTACCACACCCCTACCAGGGGCTCCGCTCTCTGGCTACCCCTCTGCCCCGAGGCCTCCCTCCGGGGCGGGGGCTGTCGTACAAGCCCCCCAGGAGTCCGTGGAGTCCCAGTCCCCTCCCCATCCTCCTGGACAAACACGGGGTACGGAGGGAGACTCGCAGCAGGACCGGGAGCTGCTGCAGAGGTGGTGAGCTCAGTGGTCCTGGCTGGCGCGGGGCGGGGCGGGGGGAGGGGTGCGGCTCAAGACCAGGGCCAGGCTGAGCGGACCCTGTCCCTCTCCGTCCCTCTCCGTCCCTCTCAGCCCTGGCATGGGAAGGGCAGAGATTTTTCAGACCAGTTGAAAACCGGCACGGGGACCCCCCAGAGTCATCCTGGAGTGGCGGGGTCCAGAGAGAGGGCCGGAGCTGTCCACCCACACCTGCCCGCCCCCACCCCTGCCTCCACCTCCCCCGGAGGCACAGGGAGACTGCCTGGGAGAGCCACCCCTGCACCCTGGCAATGCCCAGCACCGGTTACATAAGAGGCTCGGGCTGATGCAATCGGGAGGGGCTCTCTCCCTCCCTCCACCTCCCCGAGTCCCCTGTTCTCCCAGCGGGGCAGCCCCCCAGCCTGGGAAGCCCAGCTGGGCACCGGGTCACTGGCGGACCGACTGGCCAGCAGAGCTCACAAAGGGATGAGCAGGTGGCTGTGGGAGGTTATCTGGCTGGAGTGGAGGGCAGGAGGCCGGGGTGCCCACACTCAGCCCTAAGCCACGCCCAGAATGAGCCTCCGACGATGAAGCCCGGGACCCTCAGCCCACGGACAGAGTCCCTCCTCCATTCCCAGAAGCCCTCCCGGTCCAGGGCCATCTGCTGGATTAACTCCCTCCTCCAGAAAGGTTCCAGAGCTGGCACACTAGGATGGGACCCCACCCTGCCCACCCCCATCTCTCACAGACCCTTCTTGTCCCTGCATGGATTCTGGCAGCCCTGAGGACAGCCCAGGGCCTCTGTGATCTCCCTCCAGACCCCTCATGATCCCCCCCCTCCCCGCATCTTCACCCTGGTCTCCCCCTCCTGCAACAGCCTCTGAGCTTCCTAAGACCAGACCTGGGGGGTCACAGCCACGTAATCCTGCCCGAGGCCCCTGAGCAGCTCCCCAAGCCCCCAGCCCCGTGCCCCCTCCTCAGGGCACACAGTCAGGGGTAAGGTGGGATCCCACGGGCCCTGGGGTGAGGGTCCCAGGAAAGAGCAGCCCCAGGACTCCCTGCCCCCCACCCCCCACCAGCACCAGGCCCCTCTCAGCCGCCCCCACAGCCCCCTGGCCCAGCCGGCAGTGCCCTCCCGCACCAGCCCTGCCCCAGGGCCAGAGGCTCCATCGATCCAACCTGGGCTATAATTAGGACCCATTAGCCTTGTTATCTCTGCTACCTCCTGAGCTTCCCAGTCGGGAGCAGGCCCCGGGGAGGGGGCAGGGGGCAGGGGAAGCTGCTGCAGACAGAGGGGTGGAGACAGAGGGGCAACCAGAGATCCCTCCGCTGCCTCTTCCTGAGCTCACCCACAGCCCTCTCCCCGGCTCCCTGCAAGGCCCCGGCTCCGCCCTAGGGGACCCCCAGGCTGGCCTCACTGAGCACTGAGAGCCCCTCGAGGAGCACTGCAGACACAGGGCGATCAGAGCAGAAGGGAAGCACGCAATTGTGGAGGCAGCAGTTAGGTCCTCTGATCTGAGAGCGGTCAAAGGATTTGGGGGCCCAAGTCCCCGGTGCAGGGGTACGGGCTCCACTGCCAGGGTCCCGAAAGGCAGGCAGATCTGCCAGTGACGGGGGCCAAGCTCAACACACACCGTCCTCTCTGGGGCTTTAGGAGGGGGCTCCTTCTGTCCTCCCACCCACTGCCTACCAGGGAACAAGATGGCCCGGTGGCCAGGAGAGGGGACGGACAGGACGTGCAGACCCCAAACCACCACCCCTTCTTGGCCTGTTGCCCCCAATCCCTTCCCAGCTGAGCCCACCTCTTCTCCATCCTGAAATGGGCCTAGCAGGGCCTGTCTCTCGGGGCGATGGAGAATTAGAAGCCACGAGACACAGAATAAGGGCTGGGCGATGGCAGGTAGAGCCCAGGCCCCCAGAAGGGCGGCAGAGGGTGGGCGTCTCCAGTTGCCAAGGCCTCTCGAGGGCTAGCCCGGGGTGGGGGGAACCCAGACAAGGGTTCCCATCAGTCCTGGGAACGCCCCTACTCCACAGACCCTCTGCTGATAATGGGGGGGTCAATACTCCCGCCCAAGAGAAGATTGGTAATTTATTTATGACATTTAACAAAACCCAGACATCACCTCATTGGCGTCTCATCAAAGAAAGCATCAGTTCTGAGCACTCGGGGCAGGCAGGGGCGGGAGGGAGGTGACGTTTTACCCTAAGGGACTGAGGCCTGGGAGAGAGGGGTGGAGACGGAGATGAGGAGGACAGGGACCCAGGGCCAGCAGGGACAGGCCTCCTGCAAACCCAGAGCACAGGCAGGGCGGAGGAAAGAAAATCATGGAGGGAGGGGATGAGGAGACACGGCTGAGGGTCAGGGAGAGACAGAGGCAAAAAAAGGGAAAGCAAGGGACAGCCAAAGAGAGAGAAGCAGAGGCAAGCACTCAGGGAAGACAGACTTGGAAAGAGACAGACGGAGGGACAGACATGGGGGCAGAGTGAGAAAAAGAGACAGGGAGAGAGAAATAAGGACAGAGCCAAAGAGAAGGAAGAAGGCCTCAAAAGTTTTACTTGCAAAAGCCCCAGGAAGTGAGAGGCCACATATTGTGCCCCGTACCTGGTTTGGAGAGGGTACTGGACAGATCTGTATTGGGGAGGCGGACGGATGGACGGACGGGGATGGAGAGCGGGCAGGAGGGCTGGCTGGCGAGTGGTGGGTGCATGGTCGGCGGGGTGGGGGGGTGGGGGCTGGGTGAAGAGACGTTTGCTGGGAGGGTAGACACGTGGGTGAATGGGTTCACAGGCGGCTGGGTGACTCAATGAACTGATGAAATGACAGATCGGCCTGGAATGAGGTGACCATCCCACAGCCCAGGGCATTGGGAACACATGCTGGTCACTTTGCCTCCCTCTTCCCAGCAAACGGTATTACATACAGGCTCCCTGGGACCTCCAAACCCACATTTCCCCACAGAGGTGGGGTTAGCTAAGAAGGCATGAACCTTGGGAATCATGGTTATTACTCCCTCCTGGTCCCTGGGCTGCAGGAAACCTGAAATGCTCACACGACTGGGGCCAGTCCTACGGGCGGGGCGGGGGGGGGGGGGGCACGGGCCAGTCAGGTGACTCTGGGGCCAGAGTGGTCACACTGCCCGGCCCGGCGAGAGGCTGGGCTCCCCAGCTCTGGGAAACCCAGGCCTCTGGCTCTAGGTGACTGACTGGGGTCCACCAGGCTGGGAACCTGAAGGAAAAGGCCGGGGGCACTGAGCCCCACCACGGGGGTCACACTCCCAGCCCTCCTCCAGCCCAGGCTCCCACGCCCCCCAGCTTACGAGATGAGGGTGCCAGTCTCAGAAGCATCTCCTTGGGGAAGGCAGGTCAACTGCGCCCCTTGGTGGGTGCTAATGACAGTAGTCACACCTATTATGTGCTGGGCTCTGTGACCTGAATGTTCCACGTGCCCTGTCTCACCAGTCCTCACAATAACCCTCTGTGAGGTAGCGAGTGCTATACCCCCGTTCCACAGGTGGGGACACTGAGGCACAGGGCCTGGGGGGCGTGCCCGGGCTCAGTCAGCTAACGAGCGCCACAGCCAGGATCATCGGAGCCTGGAGCCCGCACCATGTTGACCAGCACCCCTGCCCCCGCTCTCCCGGCGGGGTTGGCAGCTCCCAGGCTCCGAGCCGGGAGGCAGAACCCACGCCTGCCTCCTCCTCCAGGCAGGCTCGCCCACCTGCCTCGGTGCCAGGGCGCCGGCCGCACGGAGCCCTGCCTGGGAAAGAAGAACCCTGCCGAGGGGGAGGGGAGGATGGGGCACAATGGAAAGAAAGATTTGATGAGCCCAACTGCTGCAGATTTAAAAATCAGCGTCAGCGCACCCAACACGCCAGCTCCCCGAGCCTCCCACCGCGCGGAACCAGCTGGCCCCACGTCCAAGTGGGTGACAGTCATGGGCTCAGGCCGAGGGCCGCGGAGCAGCTGTGCAGAAGGGCTAGGGGGCCAGCGGGCCGGCACTTGGGGAGAGACACGAGGCCCGGGCTGAAGCTGTCACCGTGGCCAGAGGCCGGGGTGAGCTGGGGCAAGGACGGCAAGGAGGCAGCCGCGAGCAGAGAAGAGAGGAGTGGGTCAGGCAGAGGTCGCGGCCCGTGCTCAAGGGCAGGGTGGACTTGGGAGTTGGGGGGGTTCAGAAGCACCAAGGAGGCCAGCGTGGTCACAGTCCGGGACGAAGCGGGGTGGGCCAGGCGCGGCTGGAACAGTTCATCCGTCCATCCGAGCGGTGGAAGCCCGGGCCTGACGCATGTCGACAGGGGTGACCCTGGCTACTGAGTGGCGTGGGGTCAGCGAGGTCTAGTTAGGAGCCCAGGAAGTGGACCAGAGGCAGGGACAGAGCCTTGGACTGGGGACACGGAGAGGGAGCTGGGAGCTTGGGAAGGCTCAGGACACGGAGCCTGGCAGACGGAAGAAGCTGTGGTCCCCAGGCCAGAGGGGCTGGCACAGGACAGCTTCTCTGCAGGGCTTTGGGGTTCCTCCCCGAGGCCCCGGGGACCTCACCCCTCTTCCCCCACTTTGCCCTGGAGCGACGGGCACAAGCAGGGAGAACGGGTAGTGAGCAGCTGACTGGGACAGAGACCCGCCCCGTGTGGCCCACAGAGTGAGACAGGTGCCCCTCGACCCTCCGCAAGCTCTGAGTGCCAACACAGCCAGGAAGAGCGGGAGCATGCAGGGAAAGCAGACCGGGGACCCCATCGGGGTTCAGTGAAGACCCAGAAATAAGCCTGTCAATGCTCTTTCCGCGGCCCACTGCCCCGACAGTGCCACAAAGGGGCCACGCCCCAGGCACCACCAGGGATTACTGAGGAAACCGGAGACCTGCTTGGGGAGGAGGCAGCCTCCGGGGTGCAAACAGCCGGGGGTTTCAGTGCCTCTACTGGGCCTCTGTGTTCCCTCCCAGGAAGTGGACCTAATTCCTCGTACCCAGGGACATTAACAGTGGCTACTGTCCAAGCAGCCCCTCCCATAAGAGACCACTCCCCCCACCCCCTAACTGGAGCAGGCTCTTGCAAACTTGGCCTGACTGGAGGGCGGCGGAGGCCAGGCTCTGCAGGGGTCCTAGCCACAGTTTTAAAGCAAGCAAACAAGTGGGGAGTGGGGAGGAGGCCCCCCAGTGGGCGGGGCCACCTGGAGGGAATCCCCTCTCCGGGAGGACTCGGAGCAGCTCCTGGAGCTGCTGCCTGCTGGGTCCTCCCCCCTCCCCCCTGCACACAGGTGATGGGGGTGCCAATTTGCAGAATGTCCCATCCGCCCTCCCTCCAAGGACTCCTGGAACCAGGCAGCACACTCTGGGGCTCGGGAGGGTCCTCGGACCTCCCACAGGTCTCTCAGGAGCCCCGAAGGGCCATAGACTTGGTGACGGGAAGCTGAGAAGAGTCCCCCAGAAGGAAGGGAGGGAGGCCGGTTGACAGGGTGAGGCCCTGCCCCGCCGTGCCGTGCCAGGAGAAGAACCGTCCCAACAAATGGTGAGCAGTTAACTAAAGAATGATCCCGCAAGGTTACCCCTGACGCACAAGCCCTGTTTATGCTGAATTCTGAGAGGGACGGCAAGGGCTGGGGCGGCGGCCCTGGGTGTCAGGCCTGTGGCCAAAGCCGGACGGGCTGGGAGCGCCACTACCCGGGCGATCCCGGGCTGGAGGTGCCGGCGGCCCCAGCAAAGTGTTTGGGAGCGGCGGTCCCAGCGCTCCGCGGCCGGGAAGGGGAGCGGGAGTCCGAGCCCGCGCGCCCCGGCCCGGAGCCCTGGCGGGACCGGAGGGAAACCGCCCCAGCCAGGGCGCTCGCGGGGTCCCCCGGCGCGGCCAGTCCTCGAGGCGCTGCGAGCCCCACCCAGCGCGCCCTGGGGCCGAGACGGGCCGGGGCCGGGTCCCGCCTGCCTCCGCGAGGCCAGGGGCGCGCAGCGCGGGTCCACAGCGCGGGGTGCGCGGCGCCGGGAGCCGAGCGCGATTCCCGCCCCCTTCAAGGGCACGCGGGGCTGAGCCAGCGGCGGCGCCGCGCCCCCTCCCAGCCCGGGGCGCCCGGCGCAGCCCCCCGCGCTCCTCCGCCCGCGCCTGGCCCGCGCCACGGCCCGGGGACCCCGACCGCACCCCGCCCTTGGCCGCCCGCGCGCCGCGCCCCGGCGCTCGCCCGGCCCCGCGCCCTTGGCCGCGCGGCGCCAGCAGGGCGGGAGCGCAGCCCCGCGGCCCGGGCGCCCCTCCTGCGCGCCGCCGGTCCGGCCCCGGCGCTCTGCTGGGCCCCGAGCCCCCCGCCGCCCGGCCCCGGGCGCAGCCGGCGCCCCGCTCACCTGACATCTCGTCCTCGTTCTCCATCTCGTCCGCGAACAGCCGCGGCAGCTCCTCCTCGGTGCCCAGCGGGCCCCGCATGCCCGGCGCGGGGGGGAGGGGAGGTGGGCGCCCCCCCTCCCGCCGGGCGCGGTGCCAGCCTTAACCCGTGCGCGGCCGGACGGGCGCGCGCGGCGGGCGAGGCGGCCTCGGCGAGAAGATGGCGGCCGCCTGCCCCCCCACCCCCCCAAACCTCCACCCCCCCGTCTCGACCCCCTTCCTCTCGGCCGCCTTCGCCCGCTCCCTGCAAAGCCCGGGCCGCTCCGCCCACCGCGCCCCGCAGCCCGAGTCCCGCAGCCGGCCGAGGGTGGCGGCGGCAGCGCCGGCGGCACGGCGGCACGGCGGGGGGGGCGGCACACATGCCCGGATTGTGACGTCCAGTCTGTTGCTGTGGCAACCCCATCCCATCGTTCCGGCAGCGCGACTAGTTAACAGCGGAGAACAAGTTGGGGGGACTAGTCCTGAACCCCGGGTGCAGGGGGGCGCAGCCGGCGCTCCGGCAGGGGGAGCCGTCGAGGCGCCCGCGCGCCCAGGGACCCGACGGCCGAGCGGGCAGCGGGGACTCGAGCGAGCCCGGCCCAGTGGGAGGCGGGCAGCGCGCCCCCGCGCACCCCCGGCAGGACCTGGCGCAGCCGGCCGGAAGGCGCCCTGCCCCGGCCTCCCCACGGGCGCAGGGGCGGGGTCCCGTGGGCCTCGAGCAGCGAGCTCCCGCACTCCGCTCGGTGCACGGAGAACCTGGTGCACGGAGAATCCCGCACCTGGCTCGGCCCTTTAGAAGGAAAATTAGAAGGAAAATGTGTTCTGCACTTGGGGAAGGGTCGCTCTGGAGATCGGGTCCGATTCCTCCAGAAAAAAGCGTGCAGGCTGGCGCCTCCCCCACCCCATGGCGCCGCGCTCCCCCCGCCCACGTGCCCTCTGCCAAAACGCCCCTTCAGGCGGGGTCCTGTTTAAACACAGCCAGAGCCCCTGGGGTGATGCGGATCTGCGTTCTCTGTGCCCAAAACTCCCGCTCAGAAGCGACACCTGTCGCAGGGCGGTAAGGAGCCTCCACCAACAGCCCTCATTTGTTAAAGGCGAGGATGAAGGCCAAAGCCCCTGGGAGCAAGGCTGGAATTGTGAATGAGGGCGGCCAGTCTGGGCTGCAGGAGGTCTTAAAGCTACTCTGAGAAGATCAAAGTTTCAGTGGCCCTGAGGATGGTCAGCCCTCTAACCCAAGAAGAGCCAATAAAGGGAGGGTACCCTTACCTCTCCGCCTCGGGCCAGACACGTTTGGGGGAACCCACCGGAGATCCATGTGGCTGCCTGGGACCCACAGGGTCTGCCTGACTTAGGAAGCAAGAAAGTGGGTGCAGGGGTCTCCTCTCTGGCACCAGCCCCTTTGGGCTTGGCGGAACATCTGCCCCATCCTGGTAGGCATTCACCAGGAGCCCCTGGCACCCTGACATCCGCAAGAGGGCTCTCCCTTCCTGGGATCTTGGAACCAGGTGAGTTGTGACTGCCTGAGGGCACTCCCTTGAGGGCACCCTCAAGCAAGACCCTGATCCAAGCCATGATGAGCCCAGGCTGTGACCAGAAGGCCACGGAAGGTCTAGGGCAGTTGGAAAGATGTGAAGCAAAATTTTCCTCCCCTTCCCATCCAAATGAATTGCCAGCAAGCCCTGAACAAAAGCTGGTCTTCATTCATTCCTGGGCCCAGGCAGGTCCGTCCAGCCTCCTGGATCAAAGTGCAGGGTGCCGGGAGTCCCCTTTATCTCCTGGATCATTTTTAAACCAGAGAGAGAACTAGAAAGAGAGGTTGGAAGCATCCCAGGGCAGGCGGCCTGCCAGGGTGAAGGAAAAGGCGGCAGGGAGGTGGGCTAAGCCCACAAAGGGCTTCTCTGGTCTCAGGCTGTATTTCCTATCACTGAGCACCTCACCAAGGGGCCACCCAATCACCGTGCTTTAGCAGGCCTGCATTGTCCCTGACAAGGCTGCCTTGATCCTTCCAGATGTCCTGTCTTTCTGAACGTTAACTATCCAGGAAAAACCCCTAAGCACCACCAAACCTGTCCACCCCTCAGCGCCCTGCCCCCAACCCCCCTACCCCATCCCAGAAGGCGGGGAAGAGGTCAGACACCTCCGAAGGTTATCTGTCCCACTTGAGAGAAACTTTGACTTACAGTACCTCCCATCAGCAGGAAGCCCCCACCTCGGGCACACACCCTTAGCCTTGGGTCCGATTGCCAAGGCGAGGCTGAGACAGTCGAGACATCATTCAAGAAAGAACAGTCCCACCTGCTCTAGGCAGCGAAGAGTGGAGGCGCCCACAGTCCTAATCCTCCGTGGTCCCCCTCCCTGCACACAGCCCCAGCCCTACTCACTGACCGGAAGCAAAACGAAGCAGAGCCCGGGACGGCAGAAACACGTGGATTTTGGACTAGAAATCGCCAGTCATACTTAAAGGAGAGCTCTGATTATTGTCAGACTGTTCACAATAGTGACAATGAACCCAAAATATCTGATGTTAAAAGCCGCCCCTAAAAAGGTGAAAATTCAGTAAACTCCCCGATGCCGAGAACAAACCCATTCTTAAGGTGTCAGTTTCAGGAGACAAGATGCTCCTGTTGCCTGATCACAGAGCTTGAAATTACACCCCAGCGACGATTCAAAATCAAAATATATATTTTTAAATATACTGGTTATGAAAGCACCAAGGCAAAATTGCTTTTCCAAGAGCAGAGTTGCGGAAAGTGGTTACCTTCCACACACACTCTATCCGTCTCCATCCCAGGTTACAGGAATTTCTGACAGGCAACCCTTGAGGGCTGCCCCGAGGTCCGGTCTTTACCAGCGGGCCCCATCATGACCCTCTGACGAAGCCCCTGTTCCCACACCACTCGCTGCTGGTCAGGACTCCCAGGGTCTGCATCGCGGGCAGGATCCCAGCGTCTTCTGAAGTGAAGGGTAAGCATCCCCTAGGCACCAAGGTCTCCCTTGTATGAGGAGCCCGAGTCTCAAGATGCAGGCCGTGCCCCAGCTGAACCCAAATCACTTGCGGTTGCTGGGTCTCAAAAGGAAGACCCCTTGGGCCACGGCCCCGAACCTGAGGAGGCGCCTGTGTAAGCCTCAAGTCCTCTTATGGGTTCCTTCTGGGTTCCAGGTCCGGGAGCCGCTAATCAGCTGGTCAGCGCAGCATTAAGACTGTTCTAGCTTGACCAGAAATAGCCTAGAAAAAAAGAATGTGAATTCTCAGATCCTCCCGAAGATAGGAAAGATAAGGAAATGTCTAGATTACAAATTCTTTGTTTTCTGTTCCCTGAGATAAGCAGCATGATGGCATCGCTGAAAAGGCAGCCCTCCACCTGCTTCCTTCAGCACCACCTCCTTGCGGGGATGGCAAAACCCACAGACCAGGCCTCTTCCTTACCTTCCTCCCTTCCAGAAAGGGAAGTAACCTCCATAGCTCAATACCCCAAAGAAGAGCGGCTCCTTACAACTTAGTCCACAGCTCCGGCAGGGGCCCACCCAGGCTTTCCCCAGCTTCTGACCTCAGCCAGCCCCATTTTGTCCAAGGTTACCACCGGGAGGTCTATCCCCTTGGGGGACAGAATCTTGGTGCTGCGGAATCTGTCCTCTCCTCAATGACCCCCACGTCCTAAGAATATGGCCCCTCACCGGGAAAGCCTGCACCGCGCTCCGCTCCTAACACTCGGTGAGCTTAGGGCGAAGACATGGGAAGGACCACGGCAGCAAGAGGAAGGAAGTGGAAGGCTGCCAAAGCCAATTTCCAAGCTCTCCTGAGGTTAATGTGATGACCACGGGACAGAACCGGGCATCACCTCACTGGAGTCCGGCTCACCTTTCAAGAAACCAAGTGTCCTCTTTAAAATGGCTGAGGTCGGGGCGCCTGGCTGGCTCAGTGGGTTAAAGCCTCTGCCTTTGGCTCAGGTCATGATCTCAGGGTCCTGGGATCGAGCCCCACATCGGGCTCTCTGCTCAGCAGGGAGCGCGCTTCCCCCTCTCTCTCTGCCTGTCTCTCTGCCTACTTGTGATCTCTCCCTGTCAAATAAATAAAATAAGCTTGTTATGCTTCAACACCCCCCCCCCCACTTTGCTCTATCCTTCCTAAATACGAGCATTTTGGACACCTCAGCCAGGGGCCACTGGTGAAGATGGGACCTCTTCCCCAAAGAGGTGGGAGGGTAACACTACTCAGAAAAAAGCACTTTCACCACCGAAAGTCTCAGGGAAAGGTGGGTGTCACTGAGGCTCTTGAAAGAAAAACAGCAAATACTAACCCTTTAGGCGACCAGAACCAGCTAAGAACGCGGCCGCAGCAGCTCCCTATTACCCCGCCTTGAGGAACGTGCATCTCAGCCTGAAACTCTCCGGGACCCGCCTACTCTCTTCCTATGCCGCGAATACTTCCCATCAGGCAGGCAGGTAGGTCCCGAGTCAAGAGCTAAAAAGGAAAGTAGTCTAAATGTGGTCCAGACACAGCCGGTATAATGGAGGTGAAGTAATTCAGGTTTCCCACTACAGAGCCTCCATTAGAAAAAGTCATGTTTGCAAAGTTATTCTCTCGGCTCTGGATGGGAATACATTCTACAAGGGCAGTTCTGTTATGACCAACTCCAGAATCTGAGGCCCAACGAAGGTAAAGAAAATGGGAATAAAGGACACATTTTCTTCTCAGGGTTAACAAAGACCAAGATCACTGTTGGTTGGTACAGTAATTAGTAGGGAAAACAATGTTGCTAAATAGATTAACATGCCAATCCTTAAAAAAAAAAAAAAAAGGAAAGAAAAAGCCTTCCACAATAAGAGTAGCCATGTGTTAGCCACTTTAATATAAAATGTGATCAAAACTCAATTACAAGAGTTCAAAAAGGCATAGAAAAACCAGTGAGTTTATTTTATTACAAGTTTTAAAACCTGGAAGTAGTCTGAAAAAAAAAAAAAACCCAACAAAACACCTATGCTGATTTCCGCCCAGGGTTAATATTTTTACAACCAAACTAAAAATCACTACAGGTGAACATCGATGCGACAAACAAGTACAATTTGCAAATCCAGGTCATAAACTTACTAACAAAGTGAATGATCGTGGTCAGGGACAGCGCCAGAAACCAGCAGGTGCCTCAGTTACACTGGAAAGAAACTTCTCCTTGCCCTAAGGCGGAGAAACATGCAAACAATTCTGCTTCAAGACATTTGCATAGAAATAGAAAATGCTAGAGCCTTTACCACAAATGAAATTGCAAAGACACAACATGTTAAATTCAATCTAAGGAGCACCAAATGTTACATCAGAGCAAAGGTAGGGCTCCAACATTTAATTTCCGGCTAGGCAGCTAGCAAAAGAATTTCAGGTGTGGAAATTAGCTGTGGGCGAACCTTAAAAACATGGTTTCATACACCGTAATTTTAAGACAATGCAGACATTTCTGCAGAATTTAGATTTCAGAAGGGCATCGTAAAGCATCAAGGTCTCTTTTCAAAGTCACTCTCAAATCCTCTAGATTTCCAGTTGGCGACAATGACTTCACTCAGTAACCTTTCCCAGATCTCTAGCCTCTGCACCCGAGGCAACAAAATCTCGCTTTCATCTGGCCCTGATTAATGTCAGTTTGTAGAATGACTTGACATTAAATCCAGCCATGGCCTAAACGGCACAGAAGTGACCATTCCCGGGGCACGCCAACATTTTTCCTCGACTCCTCAGCATGACCTGCCCCTTGATCGCTTCCCCTTGATGCCCACCACGTGCAAAGGCTGTCCCCGGGAGTTGCCCAGAGGTCCGTCGCTGGAAGCTGTGCTCCAGCTCCCCCTGCTGGGGGCCAAAGCAACAGTTTGTTGCCGGAGTTGTAGAAACAGTGATTGTTTACAAATTCGGTTTCTGTGCATTTCCTCGATTTAAAACCTGGGATTTTTAGAACCACTCCCCAGACTTTTCTGCAGGGCAGGACTTGCGGTGGCGCCAAAGGGCATTTTATTTCTACAGGAAGAAAAAGGATTAACATACATAGTCATTGTGTGGGCATAATTTGTAACCAAAAATTGAAATGCCCCCAGAACCCTGCTTTTTTACCCCACACTGCCTTTTTCCTGCAAGAGACCCTCAAATAAGTCGCTGGTTTTGCTCAGTGAACTAGGAGTCCCGACGTTAGTATACCTGAATATTTGAGAAAAGCACCAGATAAAACTGTCCCACTTTTTGAAGTCAAACAGCATCTAACTGAAGGGGCACAATTCCACCCCCTTAACCACCTGCTCAAGGTCAAATCACTGGCAGTTCCCTTGAAGGAGCTTACCTCTGTTTTGGTATTCTTAACCACAAAAACCTAGAATTTTCAAGCAGGAAAAATGTCTAATCACAAATAGGTGAATGGCAGCCCACGTGAGGCTTTTACTATGATCTCCGAGTTTCTGTTCGAGCCACACTGCAGAGATACAAGGAAAACCACCATTTTTGTTCCTAAATTTTATTTAAGGATTATACAAAATATTCCAGATAGAGGCGTTTTAATCCTCATCCTCCTCCTCTTCCTCATCTTGGTTAATCTGGAAGTAACGTAACTCGTAGCTCTCCTTGCTGTTCGCGACTACACGCAACCAGTCACGGAGGTTATTCTTCTTCAAATATTTTTTGGTGAGATATTTCAAATACCTGCAGAGAAAGAACACTTGAGAACTCCACCTCAGCCTCCCCGCGTTCTCAAACATCGCACCTTTTATGAAACCCACGCATTCGGATCGTTACAATTCGGGCTGTTTTCCTGCCACTCAAGAACGACAACAATAAGGCCAGAAGTATCAGCCACATTTCATCTGAACCGGCAATAAAAATGAGAACAGAGAAGTGTTTGTAACAGCTGTCCTGTTGTGTGCGACCCCTACGCGGTGGTTTTCAGTGGCCGCTGGAGTTTTCGAAGAAAACTTGCTACTGATATAAAGGCAGCAACTGACTTCTGCGCTCGAGATCCCCGCGACACAAAGCCTCCAATCTTGTATCTTCTCTCACTTGTTTACTCTTGAGGCCCCGGGCTATCTTCCCAAACCCACAAGGAGAAGGGGGAAGGAAAAGAACACCAAGCCAACTCACTGCTGGGCAAATTAACCTTTCCAAACCTCAGTCTCTCCCTCTAGGAAATGAAACTCCTGATACTTACCATCTCCTCCAACTGCTCACGGGGATAACGGAGATGCACAGGCAAACTGGCCTATTAGCAAGGACCCACATACTAATGAACCAACAGACTCACCACCTCCCAGAAATGAATACTGTTCAACAGTGTTACCTGTCAACAAAGCAACCTTCACAAAGATGTGAAGACCTCGGTTCAATTCTATCCTCTTTTCCCTATGTAAAAATAAATCAATTTGGTTGTTCCATCAAAAAAGTATTCTCTTCTGTCATATATTATTTCTACCACACAGTATTCAGGTAAGGTGGTTAACTGCAGGTGGCTTAAACTTTTTCATAAGAGAAGGTTGGGAAACTAGGGGAAAAGTACAGAAGTTCAGAGACAAGGAAAGGTCCTAGAGCAGGAACACCTAGAACGCTACACAACAAACTAACGTCACTGAGAGAGGAAAGCCACAAAGAAGGTAAAGGCCCCAGTCCTCCCGCACTGGGGATGAACGAGCCTCTGTGAAAACGAAGCAAGGGGTGTTAGGAGCCATTCTCATGCCAGGTTGCTAAGTGTGGAAACAGGTCACAGAAGACCACGGCATCTCCCCCATGAGCTCTGCGAAAGCCCAAAGCTGCAGGCTTCCCACCCCTGGAGACCCTGTGGCTGCACCAGTCTCTCGTGGTATCAAGTCTCCTCCACAAATAAAAGAACTCGAGCCAAGCAGAACAGGAAGTCACTTTCTGAATGATGGTAATTAAAGCTAAAAGCAAAGGCTGAACTATACTCAATCTGCCCTAATACACCTTCAAATTTCCCACTACTTGGTTCAATTTGATTGAAAGTTCTAAGAATATGCTGGCTCTGGGCTGGGAAACAGGTATAAACAGGTCTGATTCCTTATAACCACCGTGTAACACCGTAGGCTAAGTGAACTGGGGTCTCCGACTTAGAAAGAAAAGGAGCCCACAGGGGCGCCTGGGTGGCTCAGTGGGTTAAAGCCTCTGCCTTTGGCTCAGGTCATGATCTCAGGGTCCTGGGATCGAGCCCCACATCAGGCTCTCTGCTCAGCAGGGAGCCTGCTTCCCCCTCTCTGCCTGCCTCTCTGCCTACTTATGATCTCTCTCTCTCTCTCTGTCAAATAAATAAATAATCTTAAAAATCGAATGCTTGTAACCCCCATAACAACATTCATTCACTGCCTCCTTGCACTGGGCCGCGTTCTAGGAATTAACCACAGCAAAGCACAAGCGACTCTCTGGGGCGGCAGTACCCGGTGGGGTGGGGGCGGGACCCAGCGCCAGGGGCCCCCAGGTCACATTCATCCGGCTATCCTGTACCTTTTGGAAAAAGGCACCTCAGAAGTGACAGTGATCTTGCTCTTGCTCCTCTCGATTGTCACCACCCCTCCACCGAGATTCCCGGCTTTTCCATTCACTTTGATTCTCTCTTGAAGAAACTGCTCCTGCGGAAATCGTCAGATTGATCCATTAGTGAGGTGACAGCCCTACCCACTCACTAGACTATCGTACGTTTATATATATATATATTATTTGACACACAGAGAGAGACACACACACAAACGAGAGAGGGAACACACGCCGGGGGAGTGGCAGGGGGAGAAGCAGACTTCCCAACGAGCAGGGAGCCAGATGCGGGGCTCGATCTCAAGGCTCTGGGATCGTGACCTGAGCCGAAGGCAGACGCTTAACAACAACTGAGCCCCCCAGGCACCCCCGTTTTTATACCCCTAACACTGAACACAAGGAGTTATTGTTCAAATATTCAGTCTTTTAAAAAAAATTATAGCAAATCCTCAGTTATTAATACAAGGTCTGAAATTTAAGAACAATTTGAAAATGACACTATTTGACTTTATCTCCGTGTAACATGAAAACATCCAAGCATGGACACACCTGACAGCTTCCACACAAGGTCAAATGTGCCTCCAACCAAGAGGCTTGACTGAGAAGCCAAAGGTAAGATAAGGCAGGAGACCTAGGGCCAAACTGTTACAAAGTACCTACGGCTTCTGAACCCGAGAGGTATAAAGCAGTATTCCTAGAACCTTCAGAGGAAGGAAGTCTTCAACCTGGTACAAGGCGCAAAACACACAGAGGCCCGAACAAATTTTCATGGGGTCAGGGGCCCTGGGCACGCACAGCACGAGGGCAGCAGCCCAGGAGCCCAGAGACGCTGGTCCCCCATGGAAGCCTGGGCAGGCCATCCACCTGCATGGACTTCAGGGGTCTCTGTCAAAAAGGAGGACTCTCGGGGGCGCCTGGCTCGCTCAGTTGGTGGAGCATGCAACTCTTGGTCTCAGATTTGTGGGTTCAAGCCCCACACTGGGCATAGGAGCCTACTTCTTTAAAAAAAAAAAAGAAATAAGATAAAAATAAAAGGACTATTTGGTTCTCTTGCTTTGCAATGATATGAAGTTCCTCTCAGCCCCAAACCCCTACAACCCTCTATTCAAAATCTCCAATACACTGGGGCGTCTGGGTAGCTTATTCAGCTAAGAATTTGACTCCTGATTTGGGCTCAGATCATGATCTCAGGGTCAGGAGATCCAGCTCCAAGTTGGGCTCTGCACTTAGCAGGGAACCGACTTGAGGATTAGCTCTCTCCCTCTGACCCCCCCAACCCCGCCACAAGGGCTCAGAGAAAAAATAAATTAAATAAATAAATAGGGGAGGCTGGGTGGCGCACAGTCCGACTCTTGGTTTCTGCTCAGGTCATGATCTCAGGGTCCTGGGACAGAGCCTGGCATGGGGCTCCGGGGCTCCAGGCTCAGCAGGGAGTCTGCTCGCCCCTCCCCCTCTGCCCTCCCTCCAGCCTGTGCTGTCTCTCTCTCTCTCTTATAAATACATAAAATCTTCAAAAAATAAATTTTATTTTAAAATTCCCAATACACCGTATGTTAACAGCATAGGGTAGGGGCACCTGGGTGGCTTAGTGGGTTAAGCCTCTGCCTTTGGCTCGGGTCATGACCTCAGCAGGGAGCCTGCTTCCCCCCGCCTCTCCGCCTGCCTCTCTGCCTACTTGTGGTCTCTGTCAAGTAAATAAATAAAATCTTAAAAAAAAAAAAAAAAACAGCATAGGGTAGAGTGACTAGGTCAGAAATCCTGACTTTTGCATCTGAGACTCATACATGACTCAAGTTTTTTAACCTATAGAAACTTCTAGAAGGAAAAACAATCACATGAACAGGTGAGTGTAGAGAAGGGAGAGGGGAAAGGACACCAATGCAGGGCCGTCACAGACACAAACTGGAAGAAGCCACAGAGACTAGGAGGGAAAAGAGGCCCCAGAAAAAAATAAGAAGTCACTGCACACAGAAGAGACTACAGAGTCAATTCTGGGACTTCCTGCGGGACAGCGACACACAAGAGGTTACTGGAATTCTATTCAACGTAATCAGTGGCCATAGGCTGCGTTAGGTTTTTTCACCTGAAATTATTCTCGTTGTAATGCTATTATCTTGGCAAGGAGGAACACATATAGAGTCAGGAGGATCTGCACAAGAAGTCTGAACCCCCAGGCCTGGCTACTGAACAGGAAAGAGCCAAGTGCCAAAACCACGTTGCAGAGTCAAAATGTGGCAATGAGGTTAAATTTTCTAGCTATAATTGAAATAGAAGCATATTGGGAAATGGGTCCAAATACAGGGGCAAGGTATCAGTACCGAGCAGGGTGTAGGAAAAAACAAGCTGCAACTACGAGTCAGCAAGCAGGATATTTTATCATCAACACTGCAGCTCTGATGCCTAACAAAATGGGGAGCTTGAAGAAATGCTGCCATCTGTCCAGCAGTCAAGCCCGGGGGAGGCAACCTTCGTCCTGTGCGCATCAGGGCCCGATGCTTATGTTTAAACACACCAAAGTGCGAAGTGAGCACTGGGTCTAGTGGGGTTTGTGGTTTCCTGGGACCCTGTAAGTAAAACCACTTTTGGAAACAAAAGGAAAGATGGAGAAGAAACAGGTGGTTCTCTAGCGCTGATGTTTACGCCCCCCCCACTGACACCGTGGGAGAAAGCTAGACTTAGAAACAAGTAATCAGCCCAAGTTCCAAGGCTGTGCACGGAGCCAGAACTGAGGGGCTGCCTACGAGCCCGAGACTGGAAATGTGCTCCGGCAGTTTTCTCGGCACCGTCCCAGAAGGTTCATCCCTGTCCTGAGTGGCAGCAAGGGTGTCACTTACAAAATTGGCAGCATCCATGATTCCATCTTCTACAGGGTGGGTGCAATCCAGGGTAAACTTCAGAACTTGCTTCTTTTTTTTGCCCCCCTTCGCCACAAGCTTTTTCTAAGAAGGTACACAAATGATAAAGAGATGAAGGCACAACCAGTACCCCTTCCCCCAACCACCAAAAAGGTAACAAAACAAAAAAAGGCCAAAACGGAAAACACCATACAAATTCAAAACCTGTGGCGCTTTGCTCCCCCTTGCAGGGTAGCCACCCAAGAGATCTGCCCAGACACTCTGTGCTCTGCCCAAGACGTGTCCAAGGGCAATACCCAAGATGCTGCTCTACAAGCTTTGGGACCTGGACTCATGCCCTTTTGAAGGGCACATCATTCTAGCTCTCTTGACCCATTTACACTTTCCAGCCTCCCCAATGTCTTTGGGCATGAAGGTCCGGGATCTTACAAACCACACACAGTAAAAGGAACATTCCCTTTTGTTTACCATGAAACTTCCAAAATGAAGTTTCAAGAAATATCACTCACTTCATTCCAGGATTAGGGTAGGCATACAAATGCCTTGCCAATCTGAGACAACTTTAATCCGAAACGGATACTTGTCCTAACTCTCCAGACTGATCCAGTTAAACTGTTCTCCCTTAATCCTACCTCACCTACCTTCTGGAAAACCACAACAGGAACCGCTTGTCCCAGCAACACATCTATCCCAGCTGGGAGAAGATAAGGCTAAAACTTGGGTTCTAATTACAACACAACTATCAACTTCTGGGTCTTGATTTAAACCATCAGTCTGAGTACATCCTACAAGGATCCAGTTCCTTTACTCTCACAAAGCTTCTATTAGTCTTCTTCCTCTACAAACTCCAACAGCTGTACAACCTTTCCTACTCACCTATGCTTCCGCTCTTAAAAGCCCTACAGACTCTAAAAAGACTTTTCCAAGAACGCATCCTGTCTCCCTTCCTGTTGAACAGAATTTCATCTAAAACTTGACTGGATCAACTTCCCAAACATTTAGCTGCTGCAAACATCACTGACCTCTTTTCAAGACGTCTCTTCCTAGTCAGGAAAGGGTTGCTTTAAGATCTAGCCCAGGACATACACCACCAGCCAATAAAGACCTGCCCACGATGGGCTCCATACCCTCCGTCGAGGTTTTAAACCAAAGGCATACAAATGCATAGGCACTAAAAACCTGCTCAGACACAGAGTTAGGCGAACCGACAATGTTAACAAGGGTGTCCCAACAGAGGGGGAGGGCAGGAAGACCACTTGCTCGATGCAACCCGCGAGGACGGCGAGCTGCAGGTGGAGTGACACGAGGGCGCCACACGGCCCGGTCCCCGCCCGGTTGGAACGGAATGGAGCTGCACCTTGTCCTAGACCAAACAGGGTGCGTACAGGTGCGCCCCGAGAATCTAACTTCCCCTACGGACGCTGCGCGGATGCTCAAACCCAAGCCTCTCTGAAAACAAGCCGGCCAGGCCACCTTCCCACTGGTCCCCAAGTCCCGACCGTAGGCTTCCCGGATGCGCGGCTCCCGAGGAGAGCAGGTCCCCTATCTCCTCCCCGCCCTCCGCCCAGGTAACCAGGCCCAGATCCTGGATGCCTCAAGCCGGCCGGGCTCCCAGGAGCCCTCACCGGCCCAGGTCGCCGCCATGGCGCTCCAGCTCCCCGCTGGCCGTAGCCAGAGACCCGAGCCTGAGCCACGGCCTCCGAGAGCTCCGGGGCTCCTCTCGCGCCCCAGGCCGCGGCCTCCTCCGCCCATAACGTGCTGGGCCCCCGGGCGGCCCTGGCCCGCTCCAGCCGGCCTGCCAGCCCAGCCCCGGCCGGACCCTGCAGAGCGTCGTCCCGTGCAAGCCGAGCAGGAGCCGGGCCAGCGAGGCCCACGTGCCTGCCCCAGAGCGGAGGCCTCACGCGGAGCCATACTAACCACGGGTGCCATGGCGGCAGCGGAGGCAGAAAGGGAGGTGGGCGCACTACGCAGACGCAAAGAGCCCACAGCGCGCAGAGCACGCAGGGCTCAGGCCGTACCAATCGCTCTGCCACGCCCCTCGGCCGCCACCGTCTCGCCCTTTTCTGTACGATCGGAGAGCGATTGCTTTTCCCGAATGCAAAGCCCGTCGTCTCTCAGGCCTGGGGTAGTGGGGCGGGGAGGAAGGAGGCCGGATGGCCTGTCCCACTGCAATCGGGGGGGGGGGGGCAGCTTGACTGGACGAGTCCAAAGAGAAATGAAGGGATTCGCTCTACTTTTTGAAAGTTTCGGAAAGAGAAAAGAAATAAGGAAATTCACGAAACCCTACATCACCAGCTAGTGGAATGGGAATCGAACCCACCAACTTGGGAAGGTGAAGCCTTTCTGGTCCTAGGGTGCTAATGCCAGAGAGCACTTTGGCTTCTTCCTACCTGAAGTGCCCAGCCTTGAAGCAGCAGGTGCCCAGGGGCCGCGTCTCCCAGGGCTAGCCCTCCTTGCTACAGTCAGGTGCACTCCCCAGTTTGACCCCTTCGCCATCTCAAATACAAGCCGCCCACCCTACCGCCGATCGTCACCACCTAGCCTTCCGGCTCCTGCCTTCTAGTTTCCCAGTTCGAAAAAATGCTTGTGCCGGCGCTTCTCAAGCTGGCATGTAGACAGGAATCACCTGGGGATCTCCTCAAAATGCAGATTCCAATTCAGTGGGTCTCAGTGGCTTGCGATTCTGCATTTCTCACAGGCTCCCCGAAGATGCTGCAGGTGGTGGGGTTCTACGCGCCCCAAGTTGAGTAGCGGGGGTCTCCATCCCCAGGCCTTCGACCCATTGACGGGGCTGCTTTCCACCGACCCTCCCCCCTCCTTGTCCTTACAGTTACATCCTGGGGTCCTTTGTTGTAATCACTCAGTTGCCTGCGTCCTCCACTCACCTGGCTGCAATGTCTTCTTCACAGGCCTTTTGTGGTCCTCGACCAAGTACCAAACCCATCCTGCTATTCTTGCCTGCAAACCACATTCCTGCTTTGCCAGCGACTGCTGTTCTTTCGTCATAGAGGGCTGGAGAGACATCATCCTGTTGGCTTCCTGTTTGTTCCTCTTCTGTCAATGTCACCCACTCTCCCTTCTTCATCCTGCTAGAGGCCGTTGGGTGGAACGTTCCAGAAACAGTTGTTGAATCCAGTTTGCAATTACTCCAACATGTATAGAACCAGTCTCCTTTCCTCGAGACCCCAGCCCAGCCCAGCCACATGCCTCCTCCCAAGATATCAACTCCCTGGAGCCCCTCCTTTAAGCTTCTACATTTTAATAAAACCACCCAAGAAGGGGCAGCTGCTTCCTACATTTGCTACTGCTCTTGTATCACCTCTTCCATTAGCTAGTTTACCAGTCTTCATACCTACTTGACAGCCCTTTACATTAAATTCTATCTAAAAATTGGTTGAAACAGCTCCTAATCCCAGCAAGCCTTGCGGCTGCCTGCTAATCCTAACATCCTCTCCTAAGTGACTATTTCCCCTCTCTGGTGAGAATGCCAGCCCGTCTTCCCCAGCCTCCCTCTCAGCGGATGACTTCCATTGCTCTTTCTTTGGAAACATAGAAGCAATCCAAAAAGAATATTCGGATACTCCCACATCTAACCACCCAGCAACATTAACGCACCCCCCCACCCCCTGTTACCTTGGGACAAGAGCCCTGGTTCCCATCCGAGAGCAGCCCGACACTTGGGGATTAACCATACTCTAATATCTCCCATCTTTTTTTTTTTTTTTAAGATTTTATTTATTTGTCAGAGAAAGAGAGAGAAAGCACAGGCAGGCAGAGTGAGAAGCAGGCTCTCTGTTGAGCAAGGAGCCCAATGCGGGACTCGATCCCAGGACCCTGAGACCGTGACCTGAGCCAAAGGCAGAGGCTTTAACCCACTGAGCCACCCAGGTGCCCCAAGATTGTGCCTTTAAATACAACTCCCCAAGTCTGTGTGTGTATCTTCCACCCCTCCCTGGACTCCTGACACAAACAACCAACGGCCTCCTCGGTATCTCTAGTCTACAATATCAAGTAGACCGCACTCACCCCCATGAGCTCACTCTGCCCCTCACCCTTCTCCCCACACTGAAACCCATGCCCCTTACCCCGCCCCCTCCATTCTCAGAGCCACCCCAACCCCGAGTTCCTGAGTCTCCACACACACTGGTCCACTTTGCTTTGCTTGACATTTATTCCAGCTTCCGGGGCCTTGCACCTGTTGCTCCCCCTGCTTTGAACTCTTCGTGGCTTTTCCTGTGTCTGATTTCTTCACATCCTGTGAGGTCTCAGGCTCGGTGCCCCTCTCCACCCGTGATCGCCTAGTGTGCCCTCCCAGCTGCCCTCCTTCACATCATCCTGATAATTTTCTTTGGAGCATTTAGCACAGTCTGTCATTACTGCCCTTGTCTATTTGTATGCTTGGGTAGCGTAACCTCGGCTGCTGTCTTCCCTCCCATGTGTACGGCCTCTGGCTCCGCTCAGCAAGAGGGGAAGACAGGAGTGGATGGATTCACCAAGCCTGTGCATCAAGAATGAACATCCACCTCCTACTGCCCCTCCAGAGGGAAACTACTGCATAATTCATTTATGAAGCCCCATCCAATTTTGTATATCAGCTCTACCACTTACTAGGGTAACATTTTCTACTTTCTAAGGCTGTTGTCAGGATTGGGTGAATTAATACAGGGAAAAGAACTTTGAATCGTACCTTGGCCCACAACATTAGCCATTGTTATTATGGTTATTGCTGCTTGGGGCACAAATGGAATCCAGGGTAGGGAGGACCCTTAAGAGAACGGGTGGTTTACCCCTAGAATTCACTTTCTTTCTTCCACTGTCAAACTCCTACTCATGCTTCAAAACCCAGCTTGAATATTAATTCCTAGCTTTTCCTAACTGATCAGTAAGACTTTATGGAGCACCTTCTGTGGGGTCAGACTCTGGGCTTGACTCTGATTTCAAGAGAGGCAGAGACAGAGGCTGCTTTCCCAGAGCTCAGAATAACACGTGCAGAGAAGGCAGATAAAGACCTAAAGATGGAAAGCAGTCTAGAAAATAACACTGGGATAAACAAGCACTGGCCAGGCCAAGAACAGCAGAGGGAGCCCTGCCGAAAGGCTCAGAACGTCCTCTGCCTCCCAAGTCCGCCTTTTTTTTTTTAAGAGTATTTATTTATTTGACAGAGAAAGAGAGAGAGAGATCACAGGTAGGCACAGAGGCGGGGTGGGGGGGCAGGCCCCCTGTGGAGCAGAGGGACCGACGCGGGGCTCAATCCCAGACCCTGAGATCATGCCCTGAGCCGAAGGCAGAGGCCCCAACCCACCGAGCCACCCAGGCGCCCCAAGCCCAGCCCTTTTTATTGGGAACTGGGATGGTGATGGGGGTGGGGGACCTTAATTATTTAGAAGCCTAATAGGCGCATTTCACTTCATTAAACTCGCGCGCATCACCGAGAGGCCGGCCCTGTTTCACCCGAGCTCTGAGGCTCTGAGAGGTCGGTGACTTGGCGGAGAGACCCCAACCCGCCAGAGGCGGGCCTGGGATTCTAGGCCCCCGTCCCCACGCGCTCTCACCAGCGCCAGGCTGTCTGCGGAGAGGCGGCCGCTGCTCTCTGGCGCCCCCAATCGGCCGTGGAAGAAATGGGGAACCGCAGACCCACTCGCGTCCCGGCCCCAATCCGAAGGGAGAGAGCGGGTCTAGCCAGGGGGCCTTCGCACCCCTAAGGAGCCCAGAGTCAGGGTCCTCGGGCCCCGCCCTGCGCGACACTCCTGCGGCTCAGGGCTCCGGGTTCAGGGCTCGGTTCCCCCGGCGGGGGCCAGTTAGAGCCTCGGACCCTCGCCCCGCGCGGGTCTTCCCAGCCTCGGTGTTCCTGCCTGTGCCCTCGGGGCGAGGCGCGGAGCGGCTGCGGCCGGAGCCCCTCGTGGCGGCGCAGCGGCCGGCCTGGGAAGGGCGGACGGGAGCACCGCGTCCAAGCAATGCTGCGGTCCGGCGAGGAAGGAGTGTCGCCTGCAGGTCACCCAGAGGACACCGGGAGGGGAATTCCTGGGGTGGGAGTGAGGCGAGGTGGGCAAAGTGGAAGCAGGGGAGGCTAGACCTTGGGTAGGACGCATTGTCCTGCGGCCTGACTTTCCAGGGCCACCAAGGGGGTGCGGGAGAGGCGGGGACCGCGCACGGGACCCGTCCGCGCGCCTCCTGCACGTTCTCCCTGCTCCCGGGGGCTGGCGCGGGCTCCCCGGGCAGGTCCCCGCACCTGGCACGCCCCACCGCCTTCCTGAGCTCTCCCGGAAGATGTCGGGAGATATCTTCGCGCCCCTGGAGGGCCTGGATGCCCTAGATGCCCCGAGCGGCCACCCGCTGGTGTGCCCGCTATGCCACGCACAATTCGAGCGCCCGTGCCTGCTGGACTGCTTCCACGACTTTTGCGCCGGCTGCCTGCGTGGTCGCGCCACAGATGGTCGCCTCGCCTGCCCGCTGTGCCAGTGAGTGCCTGACAGCCCCAACAGACACCCCTCATCCCGGGGAGATTGACTCCGTGTGGGTGGGGAAGTAGGTGTAGGGAAGGCAAGGCTCTGGCTCTGGGCTGCACCCAGCCCGCACCTCTCCGCACCATAGTGCAACGGCTCCTGCCCATTTTACAGAGCAGGTTAATGGAGGCCTGGAGTGACCAGCCAGTGGCCTTCCATAGAAATTCCGGAGACAAGAGCGAGGCTAGAACATAGGTCATGTTGCCGCTCAGTGCTGCTACGCACTACAGGATCCCAGCTCAGCGGTCATAACACTCCCGGAAATCCACATCGGAGATCCCTTGAGTCTTGGGTCAACATAAGCAGGTTATGCTGCCTCAAGTTAAAGTAGTGTCCCTAAGTTTGTGCAATACGATGAGAGGGGTTGAGGGGGAGGTTTCTACCCTTGACATCCCAGGCTGCCACCAACCCCAAGGACCCCGGGGGCTCACCCAGGATGGGGCAGGGGGAGGGACAGGGTCAGAGTGAGCGCTGGGAGAGATATTCATAGCAGATGACAAGCCCTATTTTTGGTTCCAGCCTGGAATGTGGGGGGCGGGAATGGAGGGAGGGAGCCTCTGGGGAAGGGACATCTGGATCTTGGCGGGAGCTTCTCCACAGACACCAGACGGTGGTGAAGGGCCCCAGCGGGCTCCCTCCGGTGGATCGGCTGCTGCAGTTCCTGGTGGACAGCTCAGGGGATGGCACAGAGGCGGTGCATTGTGCCAACTGCGACCTGGAGTGCGGCAAGCAGGCAGGGGGGCCTGGGCGGGGGGCTGGGACCGAGGCGTCAGGTTTGATGGTCCCGAGGCTCCCAGCATGCACCCAGCATGTCCTTACACCATCATCCATCGGTAGATTCTCCAAAACCTAAGGCACCCTGGACCCCAAACGTGGGCCCCCTTTTACAGGTGGGGAGACTGAGGTCCGGAATAAGTAACTTGAAGCACCAGCAGATAGCAGCTGAGGTTAAAGCCATTTGATGTGGGGAGAGCTTACTGGTCCCCAACTCAAGATGGAGTTGTGACCTCCAGGAAGGGCCATCCAGTGCACAGGCTTGGGCCTGCCCTTAAGGACCCACTGCTTCCTGGGGGGCTGTCCAAAGCTACCTGCAGCCCAAGGGGAAGTGAGGACAATGTGCTGTGGGGAGGGGTGCTCCCCCCCCCCCCGTATGAAAGACCAAGGAGAAGCTAGGCTTCAGGCTGGGCTGTGAAAGGCACATGGGCCTCTGACTTGTGGAAGCTGCATGTGGGGTGGGAGGGCGGGGAGGTACCCCAAGCCCCGGGGGGACAGCCCCGCAGGAGCAAAAGCTCCCAGTGTGCCAGGCAAGCGGTGGGATAGGTGTGCTCCCACAGTAGAGAGATGGCAAGCAGATTAGGGGCTGGGGGTAGGGAGGGCAAGGGAGGCGATGGCCTTGAGTGCTGAAGTAAGGGGTTCACCCCCCCTGGGGTCTGTGGTTTCATAGCCATTGCTGGGGTCAAAGCCGCAGCTGCAGCCCAGGACCTGGACTCTCAGCCCTGGCTCTGGCCTAGGGAAGGGGAACCAGTAGGCTCTCATTCCCTTCCTTCTCCCAGCCATGTTGTGACTCCAGATGGCCAGGGTGGGCACTGTCCTTTGGCCACTATTGAGGGTACCAAGGAGGGCTGGAAAAGCCTTCAAGCTGGAAGTTTTGTTGTAGATAAAATGTCTCTGCCATGCCCCACCCCCCTTCACTGTCTCTTCTCATCCGTAAACCGGGTGTGTTAGTGCCTCGGGACCACAGGAAAGGGCTGCCCCAGGCTGAGACTGACACGCACAGTGCCAGGTGCTGGCTCAGGCTCCCCAGCCCGCGGGCAGGCTGAGGATGCGCTCCGACCTCCGTCCTTAGGATGCGGAGACCACGTACTTCTGCAACACGTGCGGGCAGCCGCTGTGCGCGCGCTGCCGCGATGAAACGCACCGGGCACGCATGTTCGCGCGCCACGACATCGTGGCCCTGGGCCAGCGCAGCCGCGACGTGCTCCAGAAGTGCAGTGAGTGCGGCGTGCGGGGCGGGGGCCCGGGGCCGGGTTCCGGGGCGGGGCAGCCTGCCCGGAGCCCTCACCGCCGCCGCTCCCCCCTCAGCGCTGCACGCGGAGCCCTACATCATGTTCTCCACCGACAAGAAGTCGCTGCTGTGCATCCGCTGCTTCCGGGACATGCAGGGGTGGGTAGAGGGAGCGGGAGGTGAGAGGGCTGGAGGGCAGCGGGGATTGGGGCTCACAGCGCGGGCTCCCCGCAGGGAGAGCCGGGCGCACTGTGTGGACCTCGAGTCAGCCTACGTGCAGGGCTGCGAGCGGCTGGAGCAGGCGGTGCTGGTGAGCGCGGGGGGCCGGGCACGCGGGCGCCCGGGATGAGCGCGCCCGCCGGGCTGAGGCCGCCCTGTTCCCAGGCCGTGAAGGCCCTGCAGAAGGCCACCCGGGAGGCCATCGCGCTGCTGCAGGCCATGGTGGAGGAGGTGCGGCGCAGCGCGGCGGAAGAGGAGGCGGCCATCCATGCCCTCTTCGGCAGCATGCAGGTGAGTGGTGGTGGGGACCCTCAGGCCACGGGCCAGCAGGCGAAGCAGCCTCATCAGCCAGGACCTGGGACCCACGACACACCACCTCCCGCTCCTGGGGAGTTTGCAGCATAGCGGAGCCCAAGCACGGAGGGGCTTCCAGGAGAGGTCCCCCCCACCCCCAAGGCTAGTGCTGGTCAGTAGGGCTGGGGAGGGAAGGCATCCCCCAGGAGGTCCCCCAGGGCTCCCATCCACGGGATGCAGGAAGGGAGGGCTAGGAGGCGGGACACGCAGCCAGCCTCTCCAGCTTCGTGGCTGGGACCTGGGTACAGGCGAGTGCCCGGGAGGTGGCCGCCTGAGCAGGCCGAGTCCGAAGCAGGCTGTCCCTCCCAGGACAAACTGGCAGAGAGGAAAACACTGTTGCTGCAGGCTGTGCAGAGGTGAGTGGTGGTGGGGTCTCCCCCCTGCCCCTTGGTCTCACTGCCTGGACCTGGGCAGACCCGGCTCCACCTGGGGAGCAGGACCTCTGGGTGAGGAGGGCAGGGTGGCCCCGGGTGCAGGAAGCGCTGACGGGGAAGGGTGCACAAAGGTGGCGGGGAGGTGGGACTTCGGGCTTCTGGGCTTCTGAGGTCCCGGCCAAGAGGGGGTGGGCGGCACTCCCCGCGGAGATGAAGCTGCCTGCCCCTCCCCCAGCCAGTACAAAGAGAAGGACAAGGCCTTCAAGGAGCAGCTCTCCCACCTGGCCACTCTGTTACCCACCCTGCAGGTAAGGGGAGCTGGGGGCTCGGGGCTGGGCACCCCAGCCCAAGGCGTCCCTCTCCTGGCCAGGTGCTGAGTAGGGTCCCTCCCGCAGGTTCACCTGGTCGTCTGCTCTTCCTTCCGCAGCTTGGCCAACAAGGCTGAGTTCCTGGACCTGGGCTATGTGAGTCCCCTGGCTGCTGAGAGGTGACCCCCCTCCCCACCAGCGGCCCACCTGCACACCTGACTGCCACCTCCGGGCTTGGCAGCCTGCCGCTGGGCAGCTGGCCTCAGATTCCCTGGGCTTACCGTCCCCTCCCCACCATCACCTGCAAGCCATTTAGCTGAGTCCCTTTTAAATGGACAGCAGCGAAGCCTGGAAGGCAGCATGAGTCTCAGTCCCCCAAAGTGTAGAGTGTCTGCTGGAGTCCAGTCACCCCCAACTTCCTATGGATTTGGGGGCTGGGGTGGCGTCGATGTTCTGGGACCCCAGGGAAGGGCTGGAGCCCCCGATGCACAGCAGGTAAAATGCCAAAGACAGCCTTGCCTCCCCCCTCCCCCACCCCTACATGGGCCTGAGCACCCTGGTCCCGCTGCAGGAGCTGATGGAGAGGCTGCAGGCCATCGTCACACGTCCCCAGCACCTCCGGCCAGCGCAGAACAGCAAGGTGCAGCGGGCTGGGCTGGGGCGGGGGGTGGGGGACCAGCGGGTACGGAGGCCGCCTCACCACCCGCTCCTGCTGCCCAGATCACCAGCGACCACCGTGGCGAGTTTGCACGCTGCCTGGAGCCGCTGCTGCTGCTGGGCCCGCGCCTGAAGACAGGTCCTGGGGGCGGCACCAGCACGTGAGCAGCTGCGGTGCCCTCCCTGCCGCAGGGACGGGGCGTGGGGGGCGGCACGAGGTACCCGTCGCAGTGGGGACTGGCTGCTTGCCGCCCTCCCCAGAAGCCGGAACCTGGTTAGGGGAGGATGGGGAGGCCCTGCGGGCTGTCCCCAGCTGCCCCGGCGGCTGCCGCCACCCAGGACGGGGCGCGCAGGGACTGAACGGAAGGGGCAGCTCGGGCTAAAGGCCTGACTTCCAGGCCTTAGTCTGGAGAGCCAGAGACACAGGAGGAGTTAGGAGAAATGCCCGAGCTGGACATATGTGCCAGGGACCCCAGGGCCCCAGTCCAGGGACACTGGGCATCAGGCCAAATGTCCAAAGCTGTGAGTGAACAGTTTACTCCGGACCAGCCCGGACGCGTCCCGATGGACTCTTGTCTGTGCACGGACGCCTCCCCGGGGAGTTTTTAAAATACCACGCTGATGTCCTGGGCCCTGGGTGGGGCTTGCCGAGGCTTTTTCAGAGCCCCGAGGTGGTTCTGGCGTGCAGTCCAGGGGGAGAGCTTGGAGAAGGGGAAGACCCTCCCAACCCCCCCCCCCAACTGCATTCACACTCGCTCTCTCCTCAGGCTAGCAGCGGGCACGGGCCCCAAGGTGCTGATGGGGCCCAGCTGCCCTTCCCCAGCGGGAAAGATGTTGGGGTCACTGGTCCGAAAGCCCACGCTGCACCGGTCCATCAGCACCAAGGTGCTGCTGGCAGAGGGGGAGGACACGCCCTTCACAGAGCACTGCCGCCACTATGAGGACTCCTACCGGGTGAGTGGGGCCAGGGACCTGCGGGCTGGGGAAGGCGCCACCCTTTCCTCTTACCAAAGTGCAGTGGCCAAATCTAGCCTTGGCCAGCTGTCCCCCGCCCCAGTAAGCACAGCCGCATGCGCTCACTGGGTCTCCCGGCACAGCGCCTGCAGGCAGAGATGCAGAACCTCAAGGACCAGGTCCAAGAGCTGCACCGGGACCTCACCAAGCACCACTCGCTCATCAAGGCGGAGATCATGGGAGACATCCTGCACAAGTCCCTGCGGGTGGATGCGCAGATTGCCTCGGAGTACGCTTCCCTGGAGGGGATGAGAGCAGTCTTCCAGAAGGTAGCCCCCCGCACCCCCCAGGCACCTAACTTCCCTGCAGCCCCGCCTGTCAGCTTAAACACGGGCTACCCCAAGACAGGAAGGTGAGAGAAAGAGGACCTTGGTCTGGTCCATCATGAGGCCCTCGTGTGGCAGGTTCTGGAACTGGGGTCTTTGCCGCCTGGAACCACGTGAACTAGTTAGGGGTGCCCTGTGGCCCTGAGTAGCTAGAGGACAGATATGCCACCAGGGGAAATTCCAACTCATGGCCATATGCAACATCCAACTCACTTTCTCTTTCAGATTTGGGAGGAATCCTACCAGCGGGTGGCTAACGAGCAGGAGATCTACGAAGGTTGCAAGCATCTGCTGCCGGGTGCACCCCCTCTCCTGGAGCTAACCCACCTGCTGGCCAGGGCAGGAAGTCAGGGGCCCACTAACCAGATGCAAACTCCCATGCTCTTCCCCGTAGCCCTTGACTTTGCCCCACCGTTGCTAATGCCCCCAAACCATACATGTGAGGTCAGGATTCGGTGAGCAGAATGCCTTCACAAGTCTTACGTTGCCCTTTAATTAGAGAGGCAGTCGCTGAGGTGGTTGGGATATTTAGATGGTATGAGGCTTGACTGTGAGAACCTGAAACCAACAAGACCCAGTGCTCTGGCCTTGGCTCCCACAGCCCAGCTCCACGACCTTCTCCAGCTGAAGCAGGAGAATGCCTACCTGACCACCATCACCAAGCAGATCACACCCTACATCCGCTCCATTGCCAAGGTGAAGGAGCGGCTGGAGCCCAGGTGAGACCAAGGGGTGTTCAGAGGAGAGCCAAGACACTTAAGAATGTGCGTGGGGAAGGTGCCACACATTCAGAAGAGCTCTTCTCAGGAAGTCAGTGGGTCAGGTTATGAGGGTGCTCTCAGGGCATCTGGGCAGACCAGGTTCTGGACATCTCCAAAAACACAGAATGAGTGGGCTACTTGGAGTTTCTGCTTCTAGGCACAAAATCGCCCACCTCTAGCCCTCAGGAATCAGTCAAAGGAAAAGATAGTTCTTGGGGGTGTAACGAGGGCCCTCAGCAGATCCGGGCAGCAGGACGCGGAGGAGAGAGCGCAACTTCCTCACTACATGCTTAAGCCAAATCTAGACAGGGCTAGGCTCCCAGCACTGTCCTTGGGCATCAAAAGGTGTTACAGCGACAGAGGGATGTTGGTGGCAGGTCCCCCAGGTGCCTTGAGTCACCTGGCCCCAGGGTGGGCTGGTTGCCCTATAGGTCTGGAGCACAGCGGTCAGTCAGCCTGAGCTCTTCCTCCACCACCCCCTTGGGGACTCCCATTTGCCTCACCCCTGCCTTCTGTTTCCTGTATCCCACGTTTCCTCTTCCGTCATTTGGTGGGGTCCACCCCCCCACCATAGTCCTTTGAACAAGGTGCACAGGAGGTCTCTATTTTGGACAGCACCACTCTGAAATGCCTTTGTTCTGCCTTCACACTTGACTGATAGTTTTGCTGGGTATCGAATTCTAGATTGAAATTCTAGATTGGAAATGATTCTCCTCGGACAGCATCACTGTGTTATTTTCTAACTTCCAAGGCTGGCTTTGAGAAGTTGGAAGGCATTCTGATTCTTAATCGCTGTGACAAGACCTACTTATTCTCTCTAGAAGCTTGTGGAATTTTCTCTGGTCCCAGGGTTCTGAAACTTCCATCCATTAGAAAGGACCTGGTCCTTTCAGTCTGGAAATTCATGTCCTTCAGTTTTGACACACATCTTTTTGAACCAGTGAGTTGATTTTGATTTCACTTTTTCTCTTTCTGGAAACCCTATTACTGGATATTGGCTTTTCTGGGCTGGTCTGCTGATTTGCCTTTTTAGTGTTTTCTTCTGCCTCTTTGTCTCTCTGCTGTACTTTCTCTGAGATGTCTTTTTTCTTCCAACCCTTGCACTGAGTTCTTCATTTTTTTTTTAAAGATTTTTATTTTATTTTATTTTATTTATTAGAGAGCGAGAGACTGAGAATGAGAGGGAAGAAGGTCAGAGGGAGAAGCAGACTTCCCGCAGAGCCGGGAGTCCAATATGGGACTCGATCCCGGGACTCCGGGATCACGACCCGAGCCGAAGGCAGTTGCTTAACCAACTGAGCCACCCAGGCGCCCCTGAGTTCTTCATTTTTAAAGAAAATTTCCACAAGTTCTTTTAAAAATTTCATTGTTTTCCACTTCCAAGAGCACTTGTTTTGTACCTTAGACTTTTTTTTTCACAGCCTTCTGTTGTTTCACGGGCATAGTCTCTTACCCCTCTGAGGCTGATAGGTGTTTGTTGTTCCTTTCTCCCTTAAGTTTCCTGCCAGTTCGTTTGTCTTTGAGCATGTCTTTGTTCATCTTTGGGCATGTGCTCCTATTAGGAACGGGAGGGGGCAGGGGCGGACTAGGTGCTCAGACCACGTGGGTGGCGCTTCAGCGCAGGAGATGGGACAGGTGAGGCTTTTTTCTGTGTGTTCCCCAGTCTCCTTCCTGAAGGCCAGCGTGTAGAGCATCTGTAGGCTCACGGTTCTCACGTGTGTGGTACCATCCCAGAGACTAACCCCTTGGTGGGCTGTGGGAGGAGCAGCTGCTCTGCAGTGAGGATCCTGACCGTCACCCCCCTTCCTACTTCTGTTCCGTCCTCCCTGTTGCAGAGGCGAGGGAGCTGCCCCCCGGGATTCTGTGCATGAACAGACGCAGGCCGCGGCTTGTCCCGCTGTCCACTCTGAGCTTGGGTTTCTCACGTCTGCTGCGGTAGTTAACCCCTGACCACGTGCCCTCCAGCTTCAGAAATTTGGGTTTATCCTTTTCGGATCTCGACCTGGAGAAGTTTCTTCCTCTATTGTTTTGGCCCCTTTACTAGTTTTAGTAAGTTTGGGGAAGAAGCAAAATTAAAGTGTGTGCAATTATATGTTCGCCCAGAACTGCCAAGCCACCCCTCGAGCGAGCCTTCTGACTCGGAGAGGTTAGACGCGGCACGACTCTGCACAGTGCTGGTGGCATCCCGGTCTACCCAGGACTAGCTGCAGCGTCTCCTCCTCAGCGGGCATTCAAAGCCCTTCACGCCACATACTGTGCAATTCCATTTATAAATGGAATTAACTGCTAATGGCATGGCATTAGCAGTTGGGATGGTGATGACCCCCGAGGTGACGTTCTGGGGGCCGCCTACTCAACTCGTCCAGGCTGTGCCCACATACCGAGCCTGTTCTTACAATTTGTGCACATTTCCTTCTGGGTGCTCTGCCTCGGCGAGAAACCAGCTTCAAGTAATGTGCTCTTGCTGCCTGGCTCTGCGGGGAAATGGCGCCTGTGATCAGTTTTGGCAAAGGGAAAGGAGCTCAGGCTAGAGCCCAGCTCCTGGAGGTTTGGGGGAAAGAGGGAGGCTGCCTCTGTCCCTTTCCAGGGCACCATTTCACAGGTGCCTGGTGTTGCTGCCTCTGCTGCCTCCTCTTCCACTCCCGGCAGCCCTACCCACCCTGAGCCCACTCCTGGGGCTGGTTGTCCCCAGCGGCCTAGGGCTACAGCCCTTGGTCTCTCAGTAGTGCTCACGGCTGTCCTCACCGTGCTCCTCTCTTGCTTCTGAGGCAGCCCACACTGGTTTCCCTCCTGCCGCTCAGGCTGTCCCTTCTTAGGCTGTCCGGCCACTCTGCCACCTCTGCTCGGTGCCCAAGCGTCAGCTTTCCCCAGGGCCCAGTCCTAGGTCTTCTCCCCATCCCATATCCTATGCTTAATGGGCTTTATCCAGACCCCCAACTTTAAAATCCCACTGCGACAGACAACCTCCAAGCCCTCCCCAGCACAGGCCCTCCAGAGCTCCAGACCCCTCTCCAACTGCCCCTTCTTCGGAGGGGAATCTCCACCTGGACACATCACAGGTGCCTCAGATCCCACAGTGGCAGGACTCCATAACCCCCCCAACCTTCCCCCACCCCAGTGAGTGGCATCACAGCACCCAGATGCCCAAGTGAGAAGGCCGGAGGCCTTCTGATTCCTTTCCTGTCCCATTTCCAACCAAACCCCGAGTCCTGCTGATGTGACTATCGTAGCCCATGGTTGTCCCCATGGCCACCCCAGGCCAAGCCACCATCACTGACCCTCTCCAGCCCCTCTAGGGTAATCCATAGCCAGCGGTCTTCCTGAAGCCTAGAGTTCCCATCACTCTGGGGCCTCACAGCCCTTTTGGGACCCTCCTTGTCCCCCTCCAACCACACTAGCCCCTCACCATGCTCCAGTCACGGTCGCCTTTCAATGCCCCAGAAAAGTCAGACCAGCTCCCCCTTCCCAGCCTCTTCCTGGAACGTTCTTGCTTCAGACTCTCCCAGAGACCCTCTGCACAGAGGTCTCCGCTCCCCCAGGCCCCGCTGCCTGGCCCTGCAGTGCCTTCTTCCCAACCTCGGCATGTCTTCCTGATGGCACGCGGCTGTCTCGAGAGCCCCCCAGCCCTCGGTCAGTATCTGAGGACCAAAACCCTAGGCAGGCCCTTGAGTGTCTCATTCAGTTTGGTTCTGTCTAGAGAGCCGAAGGGCAGGCCGTGGCCCGCTCTGCGGCCTCCAAGCCTCCCGGGAACTGTTTCTCTCGCACAGGCTTCAGGCGCCTGCGGACGAACAGTCGGAGCACCTGCAAGACACGCACGATGACAGCGCCGGTGCGGAGACTCAGGCCAGGTAAGGCGAGGCTTTCCAGCCCAAGTGGCGGGTCATTCAATCTCAGAGACAAACATGGGGCCCAGAGACAGGCCCCGGGTTTTCTTCCCCATCTGGTCCAGGCTTGCTGCTGACCGGCCCTCTGGGCTCGGCTGGGTCTGCTCGTAAAACACAGGGCCAGAGAACGCAGAGGACAGACGTGGCCCGCGTTCTAGAATTATAAACGGCCACGGCTGCTGCCTGCACCGCTCACACCGCCGAGGGCTGCGAGCGCTGCACACTGGCTCGCACGCATTTACACCAAGTGCCTCAGATGCTCTGAAATGAGAAAAAGTGACCATTCCTCCACGTGAGGGCATCACTGGTCACTGGAGACACGTTTGCCGAAACACCTGCCAGAGGTGAGAAAGAATGTGCAGGACTAGACACATCACGGTCACACGCTGATCTTTCAGTATCCTGCTCTCAGTTAAGCGAGCTCGCCACGGGGCCGAGAACGGGGTGACAGAAAATCCGAGCGGGCCAGGCTTGGAGGGCACAGAGCAGTCTGCCGCTGTGACAGACCGGAAAGTGGTCTCACCCTCCCTGCCACCATGTTCAGCCCAGATGCTCCAGGGGGGTGGCTGTTCGAACCTGCTGTCACCACAAGGCTCCGAGAAGGCCTGAACTGCGGATGTTCGGGTGACTAAACATCAGTAACAGGGAGAGTCCTTTAGACGATTCGGTTCTGGTTCACCCACGGGAGTCCCCAGGAAGGCTTCCCATCGTGAAAGCCTCGGCCCCCGGGGACAGGAGCGCCGGCATGGGGGTTGGTGAGCAGAACTCACGTCAAGTGTTCCTTTAGGAGTGACCCAGTGAGTGTCACGGGGAAGAGAGAGAAAACGGCAGAACCTAGAGGACACGGCTGGGCTCTGAACAGCCTCACAGAAGAGCCTCCGCTGAAGAACAAAGATCCTCCTAGACCCAGACAGAAGAACGGGGGTGACGTCCCCACACGGAGGGAGTGCCCGACATAGCAAATGGGACTGGTCCGGAGTGGTGGGTGTTTTATAGCCCGCACATCAAGACTGGGATATTTAAGAAAAGGCTGTTCCCATCATGAAACAAAGGGTAAACACTAAACAGCAGGAAAACCCAGAAACTGAGTCCTCATTACCGATGCTTTGGCCCCAGCTGATTTTCACTCTTCTCTGTGTCCGCACTGCACGAGGCCTTGGTCCTCCTGAGGCCTTGGTCCTCCGCAGGAGGCCGGGGCTGGCATCCCACGTGGGATGGGACGGGCCACGTGGAAAGGCGCCTCACTGCTCAGGCCCCGCTCAGGCGTCTGGGGGCCCCACGTGCACCAGCCGGAACTTGAGATCGCAGGACTCCCGGCGCCGTGCGGCACCTGTCCCGCCTCAAATGAATTCGGTGTCCCTGAGCCACAGACCCCTCCTCCCTTTGCCCCCCCCCCCCCCCCCCCCCGCCCCGTAAGCTGCGCCCAGTACCCTGAGCACTGACTCAAAACCGTAGCTCTGGTTTTCTCCTTTCACACGAGGCCTGAGCTCATGGAGCAAAGGAGAAGCGGCTGGCGGCATGTGTGGTGGGAGGTGGTCACAACTTCTCTACTTTCCCCTGCTATGCCAGACAACAGTCACTCTCCCGTGTTCACCTTGATAGTAAAGGACGATTCAAAAGGGACTTCTCTCCAGTAGTTTCCACTCCTGCATGGTGCCCTTTCTCTCAGGTGGAATTTCACAAATGCTTAGAAGGAAAATTGACCTGGATGACCTAAAGTTTCGTGCTGGAGGTAAAATGTCCAGAGTCACACTTTAAGCAGACATCCAGCTCGTTCAGCGGTTTCCAACAGCGAATGGCTTCCACGTGCCAGGGAGACCTGCAAGTCAGTCCTGACAGGGTCACGTCCTCGTCCGGCGCCTCTGCCCCTGCTGGTCTGGGCTGCGGACGAGCTCGTTCCTGAGCCTCGCGACCCCCGGGGGCCTACAGGGCAGGAGGCACTTGTCATAATGAACTGCTTAGAGATCAGGATTCAGAACTGAATCGAGTGGGCAAAACACATCTGGTTTTACGCTGTAGGTCCTGGACATTTCTTAGAGTGAGGTGGTGACATCCCACACAACCACGCTACGGTTCATAGTGAAATCAAGTACAGTTTTATTTAAGAATTGGAAAGAATATTCAGTATCTGTGAAAGAAAATCCAATTTAAAATATTTAAATCAACATTTCTGCATGTAAAAAGAAGAGTAGAATAATTACTCCATTAAATTACTCTCCTAGCTACGGGACGGCTTCCTCTAGAGCAAGCACTTGGGACCAGCCCCGACGGCTGGCGCTCCAAGCAAGCTTGCACAGCAGGGCACGGAGCGCAAGCCTCTCCCACCAGCCTCATCAAGTCACTACAGAAGCAGGATGCGGTGGGAGATCACAACTATCTAAGGCAGTAAGAAAGTGCAGAGAAGGGACAGTGGTTTACTGTACCTGCAACGGAGGAGGGAAAGCTCCCAGGATGAGCCTGAGCTACGGCCGGCCCTCCTGAGCCTAAGCTATTAACACGTCCGCTTTCGTAATATTGCCCTCTCGTGTCAATCACTCTGTTAAATAAATGGAAGGGATTAATAAAGTTTAGTCTTTAGGCTCAAGAAGCAGTTCCTACAGATGATGAGGGGACAGTGGGGTGCGCCGCCTTTTGCTTTTCAGCCAGGCTCCTGCTACTACCTCTTCTCTGTAAACTGCTCTTCTCGGCCACAGCCTGCAAATCCTCATAGACTGTTCCATTTCACGCTGCTTCAAAGTAGCTTTGTTCCGTGCATTGCCTTTTCTCCATTTAAGAATCTCCACTTTAAAACCCGCAATGGAAAAAGTCAGTCATCTCTTGACAGTTTCTTAATTTGAGGGAACTGGTGACGTGGACTTTACCCAAAAAGCTTTTGGGAATACCCGAAAAGCCTGTACTTCATTAACCTGATTCTCTGCCGGGTACACTGTCACTGCTAAATTTATAAAGTTAAAAATAATCTGAGAATGTCAGTACTAGATGAAAGTCAATCACTTGCCAAATCTTCCCCTAAGTAGTTCATCTTTTCTCCCCAAGTAACTGCTGACTTCCGCTCTGGGGGTACAGGTCAGGGTGGAGGTGTCTCCCTACTCCCATCCAGGGGATTGCTCTTCCCAGCCCAGGGGGTGTCACGGCAGCATGTCACTGCAAAACGCCAGGCCTACCTCCCGAGCTCGAGGGCCTGGCAGGAAGGTGGGCTACGTGAACTCCAGCAGGTGGACGAAGTTGAGACCACCAACGCCGACACCTTCAGACTTTCTGTCCACAGAGCCAGGGGCCATCAAGAGCTGTTCTCCATCTACGAGAGACAACTTCACAGCCCGCCACCCCCACCCCGGGGGAATGAAAGCTGGGTCTGACCCTGCCAGATGGAGCACAGAACCTTCCCTGTAGAAGCTGGGGGTGGCCGCTGAGACCCCAGCCATGCCCTCCTCCAGTCCGCAATCCCGACGAGTGGAGTTTACTTTACTAAGCGTGGTCTGGAAAACAAGCCAGAACTGATTGAACTCAAGTTCCCAGAGTAAGTGCATGTCGACGTCCCACTGGGGAGTGTTCGTGCCAGAAGGACCGGCTGCTGAGAGCTCCAGCAGCGGCCTCGGCCGGCCTGGCTGCACGGCCCTCTCGAGGGCCGATGGCAGGGTCCACTCACACCAGAAGAGTCTCATCCCAGGAATCAACAAACCCGTAAACCTCTTTGGTATATAGAATAACGAAAAAATTAATTAGGCCATGGAATCTAGCAGTCAGTACTACTTCTGAGTCGGTAACGCGCTCTTCTGAGCACACAATCCCAGCGTCTGGCACGGCTGCCCAGGGTCCGCGTCTGTGCCATCTCGCACGGTGCAGATTCCATTTACGTCACCTCTCTTATCTAAGGATCAGAAACGTCTGACGTTGCTTTTCTAAGTTTTCACAACACCCCTATGAGGTAGGTGGTATTGACCCCATGCTACAGATGGGGAGTCTAGGCACGGAAAGGTTAAGTGGCTCCTCGAAGCCGCCGGGCGCGGTGTGGCAGCCGGGCGGCCCTCGGCTCTGGGAAGCGGCCACCGCCAACTGCAGGAAGGACTTCGTGCTGAGACCAAGGCCCTCTCTCGTCCAGAATTAAACCAGGGTCTTAAAGCTGATGTAGTTAAAGCCAACCACTCTCCCCAAACTTGAAAAACAAAAATACTGACTAAATCTCAGTTGGGATCATTTGCTCTATTTAAGACTTTTGGGAGCTGACTTGAATTGTGTAGTTATATATGCTCGAACAGTCTGCAATGGCATTAGAGTTGGTGGAATTTTGTGAACATAGAAATCAGCAGTTAATAGATTTCAATGGAAAGACAAAAATATAAGCTATGATGCAATAAGACTAAAATCCCAAATAAACGGAGAGCAGTACTTCCCAATGGTTAACAAAGCCTCACACAGAGCAGGTGTTCAGGAAACATTTCTTGGATAAAGGAAAAATGACACATCTTCGACATTCCTGTCACTGATAACAGCCCCCTCTCGGGAGAAGAGCAGGAGCCAGGACCCCGGGGAAAGCCACAGGGGCCCACAGTCTCCCTGGCTTGGGGTGCCCTTGTTAACAAAGAGCCACTCAGCCAAATCGTCTGGAGGTGTCCATGCTGCCTTTCTGCTAAATAAAAGTTGGGGCTATAAACACCGAGTCCCCTCTGAAATTTATACTGCTATTTATAAAAAATAGATATGTAAATACGATTAAATATATTAAGAGCCAAAGTGCCTTATAAAGAATTATCTTTAAAACTGTATAGATGCTCATGCACTTAAGCACAGAAAGGAGGAGGTCAAAGCTGTGCTGTTTGTGTTTTTCGGTTAAGGATTTTGAATGTACTTCTAACACTAAGCACTGGTGCCCACATACCCCTTCCTGCCGAAGACGCACTCGGTAAGGAGCGAGTCTGCCACTCCCGAGGGGTCCTGGCTACACTAAATGCTTCCTGTGGGATGGTGCACGGCCTGGGCTCTCACCAGGGCCCTTCTAGGGGTCACTGTCGAATATTGCTGTTTTTTGCCCCTTGTCCATCTTTGATCTGTGTCCTACCTTGATTCGGCCCAAGAACAGATTGCTCTAGGGTGTGGGGTCCTTTGGTCCTAAGGCCTCCTGACCACTGGTCTTGAGTGATATTCCAGAAGAGTAACTGGTGACATATAAAATGGTTCAGAAAATCCATTCCTCAGAGTGGCTGGTGGGGGAGGCAGCCGTGGCCCGGGCCACGTGCAGTGCGAGGCCTCTGGGCCCAGCCCGGCCCGCTCCTGCTGTGTTACAGCTCCACCTTGACCCCTTTTATAAAAGGCAGGCCTGTGGGCACCCGCTTCTTATACTCCAGGTACTCCTCTCCAAAAAAGTGAATTAACGAGATCTCCTCTTCTTCTGTTCGATCTCGGAAGAATCGCCACACTGTCAGAGCGTAGCCAACGCCACAGACGGGATTACACAGCATCACCTGGCGGGGGACACGAAGTTGATCAGGGTCAGTCCTGACACCAAGAACTTCAGCAGCACCTGCTTCTCCTGAGCACCCAGAGGGCTTCCTGCCGACGGCCCAAGAGACTCTCAAAGTACCGTCAGGGTCTTTGAGAACTGAGGCCATTCACTGAGACCTCACCGCTCCTGTCACGTTAGAGCTAAACGCACACTCATTACTGCAGTTTTTTCCTAGACACTTTTTGGTGGTTCCTCTTATGTGAGAGAAATCTGAAAATTAGAAGATCGACTTTTCATGGGGCGCCTGGGTGGCTCAGTTGGTAAAGCATCTCAAGTCAGATCCCAGGGTACTGGGACTGAGTCCCACACCGGGCTCCCTGTGCAGCGGGGAGCCTGCTTCTCCCTCTCTCTCTGCCTGCGTTCCCCCTGCCTGTGCTCACTCATGTGCTCTCTCACAGATAAATAAATAAAAACTTTAAAAATAAAAATAAATACAAGATCAACTTTTGGGATTCCAATCCTTGAGGCAGGTGACAGCAGCTCCTGACCCCACTCCAGGTGAGGTCCTGAGGGGTTCCCAGCCTGCCCCTTCTCTTTCCAAGCTCGCTCACACACGCGCGCGCGAGCACACACACACACACACGCGCGCGCGAGCACGCACACGCACACACACACACACACACCCCTCGCAGCTGCCTCGTCCCCTCCTCCTCGCCCCCACGGCGTAACCCTGTACCACACAGAGTGCTACTGTGGGATCTTGTCTTCAAACCCCCACCCAAACCCAGAGAAGCTGCCTTGGTCCCTTCTTCCAGCCCCCTTCCCCTGGGCTGTACCCACTGGGATTGCCTCTCACCTCCTTACTCATGTCCTTTTCCCACTTTGAGAACATTTTTCCCTCTGAGCCACTGCTGAACAACCCCTCCAAGCCAAGAACATCTCCCAGCTCTCAGGAACTTCGTGCTGTGTGGGAAACCCACCACTCCACCCGTGCCCACTCTGATGGACCCCCATTGACGAAAGGGCGACTTCTACCCACAAAGCCAGGCACAAGCTCTCGACTTCTTATTCCCATCACTGCTTACAGGGTACTTAACTGTATTTTAAGCCCAAGCTAAGCTCTTTCCAACCAATAAGCCCCCACAGCAAACCTCTGAGGTGGCACTGCTGTGCTCACTTGATGTGAGAAGGCGGGGAGGCCCAACAGCCGACGGGAAAGCCAGGACGGGCCCTGTCGGCAATCCCGGAGCCTGTGCCCTCACAGCCACCACACCCGTGTGGCTTTTCAACACACCCTGTAGTGGGCTTTCCCAACTGCAGGCCTCAACCTGTTCCTGAGCCCTGAACTCCATTCAGTGCATCATAAATAGCATTATAAATAAGACAAAAAACAGAGTATTTTGTACTCAGTAAGTACTATCCTGGGCAAGACCTGTTCCATTTTTAAACACGCGTGTGTGCTGGGTCACAGTGGAAAAGGATCTGCGGTCACAGAGGCAGGCAAACTCTTCGGTCCTAGAGCACTTTGCTATTAGGCAGCATTTATGACATGATTCAACTACTGTCAACTTGTTCTCAGGGAATACGACTGTTGATGCAGAATCTTAGGTTTCAGAAATGCAAGTATTAAAATAAGTCCTGTGTGGACTGTCCTGCCCCTTCTACACCATTGGGGGTCACCAGAGAGTCCCCAACAGACCATGCACTGCCAATAGAATGCTTGGGGGCCCCAGACTGGATTTACCCACAGAGGTGAGGAGTGTCCTAAGCTCTGGTCACATTCTCTGGCCAAGTCTTTCTAGGACCAAGAGAACATATTTAAGAGGCAATGGGCAGGAAACAAGGCTCGGTCTGCAACCTGAGACAGAATAAACCTCTGTAGCTCATGTTAAATCTAATCCAGATCTTTGCCTCATCAACAGCAGCTTCTAATGAAAATCAGAATCCATTTGAGGAGAAGACTCTCTTCTCCCCAAAGCCCCATCTCTGTCCTCACCCCACTGGGGTGCTCCAGATCTAAGTTAAAGAAGCAGGGAAGGGGTATAGCAGATTGGGTAATAGCACCTAGAATCGCCAGGAATTTACAAGTTTAGGACACCCAGATTTTAGGTATATAGTAAAAAAATGTTAAGGACTACATCAGTTCTTTTGCATTTTATTTCGTTCTCACTCAAAACACGGTAAGGGGCACATGCACCTATTTAAAGGAGACCACCAATCTAATAAACCCACTGAAATCCACTGAATTGTACACTTTGAAATGGTGCATTTTATGGTATATGAGTCATGTCAACTTTTAAAAACGTAAAAGAAATGAAAGGCAACCACTGTCATTTCTGATACGTACCTGGGTCCCAATACTCCAGTAAAACCACCCAACGTAGGAAGGATGCCGGAACCAAGCGTACACTCCACTTGTCACCAGAGTGTGGGTTTCTGATTTTTCATTCTGCACCACGTGGTTGAAATTGGAGCCAGCTGTGAACATCGCCGCTTTCCTCAGACATTCTCCAAAGACCACCATCAGCAGCCCCATGGTACTGAGCCAAGTGATCTGCTTCAGTTCTGGAGGAGAGATGTGTGACAAACAGGAAGTGAAGACATGGGACCGTGGTGCCCTCCCTGTAGATGCTTAAAATTAACCTATTTTTCCAAGGCTCCCAACATTAGGAAACATGCTAATGGGCAATTAGCATTTGTCATCATATTAAAATTTAATTATAAGCAAAACACATTCCACTAAGTTGTGCTGATCATCTGTTTAAAGTGCCAACAACCCAATTAGAGCATCTTGGCAAAGAGCTGATGGACTCTCCATCCATGTCCCTCTGCCACATGCCCCCTTCCTTCCCTTGGGGACATGGACAGCTAAGTGAAGTGGAGAAGGATCTGGTGTTTCCTTCCCTGGCTTTTTACTGAATCCTGGGAACCACATACGTTTTGCTTAATTTGCTGTGGAAAGTTCAATTTGAGAGCAGGTTTCAGATGCAGAGATTTTTGCTAATAAAATCTTCACAAGAAAAGTCTCAAGTCACAGAAAATGAACAGATGCAAATCTCTGACTGTAAAATTAGGATTACAGCTATCACCGGTTGGGATGTGTGGACAGTGTGGTATGTTATGGAAGGCTTAAGGCAAATGGTCAACACATCCTCCATTCGAAATCCAGAAGTGGAATTCACAGGCTCTGCTTGTCCTTTATAAAGAGCTTAGTGAGGACAGAGATCCAGGAAAAGTCACTCCGGGAGATTATACCTGAGAGGTAAACCCGTGTCACTGCCCTCAGGCCTGCACAAAGCCACCCTTCTCCCCTCCGGAGGAGAAAGTAGGACACACTGACCTGGCCAAAAGATATTTTCTAGTGTGAACTCTATCCAAGAAGAAAGAGCAGCTACTGTATACTCCAGACTGTGATTCAGGAGAAAGGAATCCAAGGACAGACTTTTGGGATTATTGACTGCTGTGACTAAGTACTCAGAAAAATGGAATAGTGACAAGGAGCACATATACCTGTTTAAAAACAAACAAAAAAAAGAGAGGTAAGTTGGGGCAAGGGAATCAAGTCAGCCATAACTCGAAGTACAACTTTGGGTCTGCTGACCTGTCCCTGAATTCTAAGAGGAGACCCCGTTGTTACCTATCTGAGAGTGGACAGCGGGCACCCACATGTAACATGACTGCTCAGGTTTGCAGAAGGTGGGGTTTTAAAAAGACTACATGTGGAATGTAATAGACCAAACAAACAAACATAGGTAGGGAAGGCACTATGGGCCCTTCGGTCTTTTAAAAATGATACTACACACAGTAAAATATGAAAGTGGGACATAATCAAAATAAAGCAGTGATGTATGTTGAATACAAAAATTCAACAAAACAAATAATTCCAGCAAAGAAGGATTAGATGGCTCAGAGTATTAATAACAGGAGATAAAGCTTTTTACCTTGAAGCCACTGGTTCATATCCAGGTCAGGGACTAGAAGGCTCAAGGGCCTGAAATCATAGTGTAGGGAAAAATCCTACACTGGCCGTGGGGGAGGCACTAGATGTGACCTAATAGAAATTAGAGATGGAAAAGGCCTGTGAAGACGAGCCAGAGCCTTGCCCCTTCCTGTCACCGAGGACCTGTACCCTCTTCTGGGAAGGGCTCGTCACATTACTGATGAGGGCACCTATGGGGAGGGTGCCAGGGAGACCTGTTTCTGCCTGCAACAGAAGCAACCGGTGGGCACAAGCTCTTAGGGTCCAAGACATAGGAATCTAGGTGGAAGTTAGAGACGTTACACAAACCTAAACAGCCTTCCGCAACTCAGAGATGAGACACAGGGATGAGGAAATACCACTTTCGACCCTCTGACCCTCCCCCCCACCTCAAAACCATTATTCCGGAAGTGCTTCTTACCAGCCAAAGTGATTCCAAGAAGACTGGCTAAAACTTAGCAACATGCCGCAGCCGAACACAAAGCCAAGGAAACAAGCTCGGATGGCTATCTGAAAGGCACCCCAAAAGAAGCTCAGTCACCTGGCTGTTCCCAGAGCGCACGCCCTACCTCCTGGGATTAAGTAGGCTACCCGCAAACATGCAGAGCTGGTGTGCTCAGAGATTAACAGGGTGAAGGGGGGGGGGTCTGGGATCAAATCCCACCGCCACCCCTCTCTGGTTGTGAGGCCTTGGGCAAGTTACTTAGCCTTTCTGGACCTCGGGGGTTCCTCACCTACACGATGGGGATAGTAACAGTACCTACCTTTCAGGATTGCTGCGAGGAGCACCCCCGTAAAGCACTTAAGAGTAGGTGCTACGTAAGTTCTAGCTGCCATTGCTACGATTATTGCTATTACTATTCAGAGCCGTGGGAAAACCGCAGGAACCTAGTTTATTGGCTGGATTCTCCCAAGACCACGCAGCGAAGCTAGTCGGGGCAAGCGGGACTCCGAGCCCAGCCCCCTCCAAGTAAGTGCGGGCGCCTCGGACCTGAGACTTGGCAGCAGGTAATTCTCCACACCTTAAATTACATAAAAGAACTCGTGGGCCCGCTCCCTCCCCACCCCACGCGTCTCTGCCGCAGCTGCTGAACAGCACCAACTGCAATTTCCCACCCACTCCGCCGGAGATGTGGGGGCCCGCGCCCCTTGAGCCCCGAGCCTGGCGAGGCTGGGTCCCTCCTGCCACCTCAACTCGCCGGTGAAGAACACGCCCGGGGGAAGCGGCCCCCGTCCCCCGCAGGCCCAGCTCCCGACCCACCCCGACCCCGACCGGACGGAGCCAGCGCGCGCTACCCAACCCACCAGGCTTCCGCCCTCGCCTCGGCCCCGGCCCGGCCCCGGCCCGCCTCTGCCCGGCCCGCACCTGGTATCGCGGCGGCCGGTAGAGCAGCAGCAGCAGCGCGTTGAGCCCGGCCACGTAAAGCGCCAGCCCGGTGCGGCCCTGCAGGCCGGCGCGCGTGAGCAGCGGCAGCGCGAGCACCGAGGCGCCCAGCAGGAAGGTGGCGAGGCTGAGGCGCGCCTCGGAGCCCGGCGGAGCCCGCGCCGCGCAGCCCGCCATGGCGCCGGGCGGCCGACGAGCGGGCGACGGCGCCGGCTGTAGCCCGGGGAAACCCGCCCGCCGCGCCTGCGCACTGCGCCGCCGACGCCGACCGGGAAGCGCGGCTGCCCGGAGCCGCGCGCCTCCCGCGAGCTCTCGCGATACCGCCGCGCCGCGGGGTCGGACCCCGGCTTTGGCGGGAGAGCCCCGCCCGCGGCCCCGCCCCGTCCGTGGCCCCGCCCCATCCCGAGCCCTCTCCCTCCCCCCGTGATCCCCTGACCCAGGCCGCTGGGCACCTGGGTCCCGGGCCGAGAAGTGGTCGCCTGCGTCTCCCAGAAGGAGTCCCAAACTCAAAAACGTCCCCCTCCGAAGAACTCTGAAGCGACCCCGCCCTCGGCCCGCCCCGCGCGGTCCCCCCGCGAAGCTGACACCCTTGGGCGCGCAGGCTCGCTGGGAGCCCAGGCTGCTTTCGCGCGGGGACCCTGCCCCGGAGGCGGCCGCAAGCCCAGGACCGCGACTCTGCGCGCGGGGTGACCGCCCACTTCAGTTCGCGGAGAGGGGGAGTGTTGGCCAATCGTGGAAAAGCTCGGCAGACAGCACGTTTTTCAAAAGGCAGAATAAAAAAGTTTACAGGGCGACCTTGGCTTAGCTTGGGGGAAGCAAAAGCAAACGTGTGAGCCTGGGGAGACGATGGAAATATAAGGCACAATTTTTTAAAAAAGATTTTATTTAGTTATTTATTTGACATAGAGATCACAAGTAGGCAGAGAGGCCGGCAGAGAGAGACAGGCGAAGGCAGGCTCCCTGCTGAGCAGAGAGCCCAATGTGAGGCTCAATCCCAGGACCCTGAGATTATGACCTGAGCCGAAGGCAGAGGCTTAACCCACTGAGCCACCCAGGCGCCCCATATAAGCCACAATTTTTTAACAGCAGTCATCTTCAGGTAATAGAACAATGGGTGACTTTCACTGTCTTCTGTATCTGTTTTTGTATTTTCCATATTTGGCACAATCAAGGTACATTACTTTTTAAATCGTTATTTTTTTAAAGGGTTAATGTCCTCACCCCAGGGAGCTCACAGAGGGATGATGGAGAAAGACAAGTAAGCAAGTGACTAGAATAAACTATGGTGGGGTGGGAGCGGGATAGGAGCCAGGTAAGAATGGAGAGAAGAGAGAGGGACTCCAAGGAGGGGTTTGCAGGTGGGCAGGCAGAGGGTTAGGAGGGGGCATTGAAGCGATGCTGGAGCTAGGTCTTGGGACACTCAGGGACTGGCAGCCTTATGCTGGAAATGAGAGCAAGGGCATCTATGGAGAGGGAGGGAGGGCGGGCACCAAGTTTGCAGACTCAGGCAGGAGAAAGGAAGCCTGAGTTGGGATAGGGGACAGGCCCCGGGAGAGGCTGGAGCCCAGAGTAGTGGGTCAGAGAGTGCTGAGACCAGGCGGGCTGTGTACTGCAGTCGCCCAGACCTGCATCTGAGCCTCTGGCTGTCCCATCCTCTTCTGTCCCCACAGGACCTGGCAGGAGGCCTGGGGTCTGAGGAGCTGGGCTCAGGGAAGGATGGAGAGAGAGCCTGGGATTGAATCCTGGTCTCAGCACTGCCAGGACCCAACTTTGTAACCTTGGGCAAATCATCTCCAAGCCTCAGCTTCCTGTAATGTAGGAATCCTCATTTCACTATCAGGTGTTGATAAGGTTCTGCAAGGCCCAGGACCATGCTTATTTATTTAATTATTTTTAAAGATGTTATTTATTTATTTGACAGAGAGAGAGTCACAGCGAGAGAAGGAAAACAAGCAGGGGGAGTGGGAAAGGGAGAAGCAGGCTCCCCGCCAAGCGGGGAGCCCAATGCAGGGCTCAATCCCAGGACCCTGGGATCATGACCTGAGCCCAAGGCAGACGCTTAACGACTGAGCCCCCCAGGCGCCTCCCAGTACATGTTTAAATGATGCTCAGAAAACATTTGCTAAACTGGGTTCATGGGAATTGAAAGGAGATGTAATGTTTTAAAATCCAAAGTTGCCCAGTTGCAATACCACTAGGAAGGAGGCCTGCGATTGCTGCAGGCTGAGAACTCAGGCTCCCGACACTGCCCCCAATTTCTGATGCTCTCGCCCAAACTCAGTCCCTCTCCCCCAGTGCTGGGACGCCTCAGGGACCCCGGAGAATGATCACTGCATCATCACTCCTGGGAGTGGGTCTGGTCCTGCAGCAGAGAGCTGCTCCCAGGAAGCTCCTTTTCTGGCCATTGGCATCTGCTGTCCACACTGACTTAGGGCCCTGATGCACCCCCAGGGACCATCCCCGGTCTGGGGGCACAGGGTGACTGGAATCCAGTTTGGTGAGCCTGAACAACCCTCTCTTTGACCACCACCTCCCTTTAGACCGTACCTCTGGATCCCCTCCATCTTGGAGAAGGAAGGAAGAAAGGGGAAGCAGTCCCCTGCCAGGTATGGCCAGACCAGAGGGGAGGGGAATTTTTAGAAGTACCTGGAGTTGCTGCATCTGTCAGGGCCCACAGCTCACAGAGCAGTAATGGAGGAAAGAGGCAGGTAAGCAAATACATGCACAGGATGGCATAGACCCAGAGAAAGAGTCACACACAGAGATCGACAGGTGCAGAGAGAAACAGTAATTCACAAAGAGATATGGACAGAAACACATACGCTGAGACCCGCTTTCCTACCAGAGAGGGAAGCAATCTGGTCAAAGAAATCCACTGTGCGTCCAGTTCTCCAGTGTCTTCCCGGGCACGAGAACAACAAGTCCATAAAAATATAAGAACATAAATGTGAACTACTCAGCCCCGGGATGCCTCACTTGCCTTCTTTCGTAAATAAGCATTTGAATGTGTTTTGTTCTTGGAGCCGGGAGGCACGCACAAAGGGAGCCCTTTCTCATGCAGGAAGGTCCCTCTGCAGGGTCTCCCCTGCGCCCCCCTCATCCTGCCTTTGGCCCACCAGCTGAGGTGGTTTTCCATCCTGAGCCTAAGTGGGGGTTCCTCCTGTTTCAAGAGTCCTAAGAACCGCCTTGACTTTTCCAAGTTAAAAATCAGGCTGAGATGAAAGTAGACGTTTTTTCTTAAACTGGGTTCCTTGATGGAGCAAGGAGGAATGTAGGGAGAGGGGATGACCCAGAGCAAGCTGGAGGCAGGTGTCAGGATAAGGTATCACCAAGCCCCTCAACCCACATCAGCTTCCTGGGCTGAGAAGTTCGTTTTTGTCCAAGCTTGACACCACATAAGAAAAAGTCTGAGAACTGGCTTCTCCCTCTTCCCTGCTGGTGGGTTCCTGGTCAGTTGTTGTTAGAGGGGCCTCCTGGGGGCTCCTTGTCACTTACAGGTCCTCTGTCTCATCCACTTCCCACGTGGAGGCCAGGAGGGGGCCTGTTCAGTGTAGACGCTGCTCTCGCCAGGAGGGAACCCTGATCCTCCAACACTTTTCTTCTCCCTCCTCTGCCCATTCTGGGTTCCAGGCATGAAAGCCCCCTCTCTCTAGTCTGGAAACGGGTAAATGATGCGTAATTTATGAGCCCATCAGCCCGAAGTGCATAAGTCATATGTGCACAAAAGGGCCGGGTAAATATTTAAAGATTAGAGCCAGCTGGGGAGAGACATAAAGGGCTGGGACAATAGGGGTCTCTCTGAATTCACTCTCCCCGAGCTGCGCCAGCCCGCTCCAGTGTCAATGCACTCACCGCAGTCCCAGCCTTTGTCCCCTGAAGGGCCCTTGGCGGTCGGGCTATTCGGAGTCCCACACAGCTAAAGAGAGTTAAACAATCGCAGCCTCTCCAACCCCATCTGGAGACAATCGGCTGAGTCATTTCAGAGTTTTGCTGTGCCCCAATAGTTAATTACATGAAGCAATCACTTCATTCCACTTTGAAATGCATCTGTAGAGACCCAGAGTGCTTTTCTCTCCCCCCTCACCCTTGGTGGCCTCGGCAGCACTCACCAGTTAGCACTGCTTTCAATGTCTAGATGCCGCAGGAAGGAAAGGGGCTCTCACCCAGGGTGAAGAGGCTACACAGGGCCATCGCCTGGGAGAGCTGGTAGAATAATCTGGTTTGGCTCTTGTCCTGGGACCTGCAAACCCCCTCCCTCCCTTTCCAGACCTTGGTTGTTCTGTAATGTTCTTTCTCTTGCCAAAGTTGAGAAAACCAAATGAAGGAAGGGAGAACAAAGTTGCAGGTCACTTTTTGCCTTAAATTCTCAAGCCTGAGGAAGCTGAGGGCTCTGAGTATTCCTGGAAGCCCCCAGAGGCCTCCAGAACTATAGAAGGAATTTTTTCCTTGAATGAGCAAAGGACAGCCTGGGTCTCCCCAGCGCTTTGCCAGAACTTGTGCTCCTTTGCAGGCTCCCTAGCGATTCCAGATGCTAAAGATGGAAAGGGAGTCGGTGGCCTACGTCCCAGTTTGCATAAGCCGGGCTTCTAAGTTGGTCTACGTCCTTCCCTGCAGCCCGAGAGTACTTAACCCTGCTTGCTCTCAGGTAAAGGGGTGGGGGTGTGCCGCCCCCCACCTTGGAAATCTTTTCCCCTACTTCGACGCACCCCTCCGGGTCCCCGCCTCCGGGCGAGTGCGGGTAGGAGGCTCAGGCTCAGGCCTCGGAAACAGAGCGGGGGAGGGAGGAGAGGAATTGGGTCTTAGCGGGGAGGTGGCTGCCCAGGAGCCCGAATTGCGGGTAAAGTGGGGATTTCTCCGGGCACTGAAAAAAGCGGGGGTGGGAGGATGGAATCCGCACCGGGAGGCATTCAGCCTAGGGTGTGTGTGTTTGTGTGTGTGTGTGTGTGTGTGTGTGTGTGTGTGTGTGTGTGGCGCTGGGGGACTTGTCCCGGGATGGGGGAAAAAAAGGGACGCACGGGGGCGGTGCCGGGGTAGGAGTAGGGCTCAGCGGAGACAGAGGCCCATTAGGTGGGCGGGGGCGGATCTGGCCGCTCGGAGTCCAGCGTAGGCCTCCCCGCCCGCAGCCAAAGCACAACATTGCGAATTAGCTCATTCTGCGGTCAATTTTCCACTGCTTAGGAAAGCACTAAGCCATCCACGTGAGCGGCCCCACCCAGCGCGGCCGGGAGCCCTGGGCCTCTCCGGCTCGAGAGGGGCGATGGCCCGAGGGGCGGCGGATGCCAGGTTGCGGGCAAGGGCGGCCCGCGGGCCCCTTTATGGCGGCCCTAACTCTGGAGAGGGGGCGGGCCGCGAGGGCCGCGCGGAGGGCCATTGGTTTGCTAATACGCCCGAGTTGAAAGGCGCGGGCGGCGGTTTATGGGGGAGGGATCATAATTAGAGGACAAATTGCCCCGCAGCCCGCGCGGCTCAGGAGCGCGGGAGGGGGTGAGGGGGACCGGCAGAGCGAGGCGCGCGCCCAGCTTCCGTGCAGATGTGCAGCAGCTGGAAGCCCGCGACCGGCGGGGCGCCCGGAGTTTGGCCCCGAGGGGGCGGGCGCGGGCGGGCTTTGTGGGGCCGGCACAATGCCCTTAACACTCGGCTGCCCCCTTTGTGCCCGGCCGCGCCGGCCGCGCCGCCCGCCTGCCCCGCGGCGCCTTTGTACCGAGCCGCCACCGCCCCAAGCCGGAGGAACGCACGGAGGCCAATAGAGCCCGGTCAGCCCCGGCGCTTCAAAGCTGCCCGGCGCGTGCCAACGCCGGTCGTCCGGCCTCGGCCCCACCGGCCAACCTAGGCCCTGCCCGGATCCGGCCCGCGGGTCCGGGGGCAGGAGTGGAAGAGCACCTCGCGGCCGCGGGCCAAGCAACCTAGGCCTGAAAGGAAGGCGGGGCGCTATTCTCCACGCTGCTTGGCGCTTGAGAACGCCTGTGTCCCTGCAGGGCCCTTCAGTACTCCCAGAGAGGGCAGCGGGGCGGGTGCCAGGGGAGAAGACGCCGGGGTTCCAGGGAACCCGGCGGCGGGGAGGAGGGGTCCCACCCAGACCCCAGCAATATCCCCTCCCCCTCACGCTGAGTCCCTGCAAAAGCCAATTTGTTTATTCCTCTGCCGCTGGGCTCAACTGCAGAACTTCGGCGTCCATGCTACTTCATCCCCCTCGAGAACAGCCGTGAGGGCCCACACTGTTCTGAACCCCATTTTACAAAACCTGAACCTGAGGCCCTGCAAGCCCAGCACAGGGAGACACTTCAGTATGAACCCTGGGAGCCCTCTGGACATCAGCCCCGCAGTCACAGCTACTGGAGTCCTGCTCCCAGGGTCCAACCCGGGACTGCACCAGTTCTGCTGTGGGGCCTGAGCGGGCCTGGAGTGGGTGCCTCCTCCACGGAGCTCCCTGGGTCTCCAACCACAGCCCGAATAATGGAAAGTATTTGGGGGTCCCAGACCTCCAAGAGCACAGAATGGTGTTCTCCCCATAATATGATCAGTGGTCTTTCGCACCCTTACCTTACATTTGTTGGGCCCAAGAGAAGGCTGGTGGGAATAAACTCGCAGGCTGTGAGGGAAAGTGTCAGAGCCTTACTTGTCCAGCCTGGAAGTCGGGGACTGAGGATGGGAAGGCTGTTCTATTCGCCCTGGCTTGAGGCTGCTTGCAGCTTACCCCCAGCTAGGAGAGGTGGATGGGGGCCTTACAGGGCCAGAGGGCACATGAGCCCAGGCTACACCTTTGCCCAGGAATGCTTCCAGTCCAAGACCCCAGCCAGGAGGAGACTGGCTGTGCCCCCCGCCCCCTGAGGGCGGGCTGCACGCTTTAATGGGACACATGTCACTGCTTGGCCCCCTCGGGCCCAGCCTGTACCCGGCTTTGAGCAGCCACAGGCAGAAAATCGCTGCATTGTCCCGACATTAGGGCGACTAATGTGGCGTTGCCAGCGTGGCCAGAGCGTGAAACCCCCAGAAAGGCATCGCTGGTGGGGTCCTCCCTGCCTCCGCATCTTCATCAGGCCCAGAGAGGCCCGGCACCCTGTCAGAGTCATGAGGCAGGCTTAGAGCCAGCTGGGCCCATGGACATTCCTCAGTGGGTGACCCCCAGAATGCTTGGAGACAAGGGGTGGCAAGAGGCCTAGTGAGCCTCAGTACCTAAGGACACTAGACACGGGGACAGGACAGGGCATGGAGGGGTGTGCATGGGAGGGGACCTCAGATTCAGGGAGTGGTGGGGGTAAGACGGATAAAGGGAAAGAGGGGTCCCTTGGAAGAAAGGAGGGTTCCTGGAGGTGAGGCTGAAGCCAGGCGAAGAGAGGGAGGTGGGGAATTTCACAGTGCATCCCCCTCTCATCTCCTCCCCCTCGGGGTTCCTCGAGCCCAGGAGTGCCTCATTGACATGTAAACGAGAAGCCCTATAAAGGCAGCATTGCCTCCCACAGGCATAGATAACGACACCATGGGCACTAAGCCCGGGACCCAAGCCAGCTCCGGCGGCGGCCACTCCAGCGGCTTCCGCAAGGTCTGGGGTCCTGAGGCGCGCAGACTGGGGGCCCTGCTGAGCCGGGGGTGGCGTGGGGCAGAGGGTGAGAAGACCGTCGCCCTGCCCTAAAATGTCACCCCTTCACAGATCTCCAAGCCGCTGATGGAGAAGAAGCGAAGAGCACGCATCAATGTGTCCTTGGAGCAGCTGAAGTCGTTGCTGGAAAAACACTACTCACACCAGGTGAGAGGTGGGGCCGTGGAGGGGTGGGGTGATACAATTACCAACCTCATCCCTTCCAAGTCCGAGTGCCCAGCTAAGAGCCCTTTCCACGGATCTGCAGATCCGGAAACGCAAGTTGGAGAAGGCAGACATACTGGAACTGAGCGTCAAGTACATGAAAAGCCTTCAGAGCTCGGTGCAAGGTGGGAGGGCGTCTGAGGCCGGTAGGGCAAGGAGTTGCGGGGCGGGGGGGGGCGGGGCGGGCGGGAGGGTGGGTTCACTTGTGGGCTCAGAGCCATGTGATATGACAAGGCCAGATAAAGGAAAAACGGATGGAGAAGAAAGCTCGGGGAAGTGGGCAGCTGGGTGAGGAGAGGGCACCAGATTGCTGGAGGCAGGAGGTCGCAAAGACCCGGTAGGCTAGTGTAGTTGTAATCCGGGTGGGGGAAGATCTGGACCCTCGGAAAGAAATTCGGGTTGCCTAGCCCCTCCCCTCCCTTCCCCGCCACTCTTCTCCCCTCCTTTTCTCTCTCTACACCTCTCCTTTCCTCCTCCCCTCTCCTATTCTTCCCTGCCCTTCACATTTCTCCTGTCCGCTCCCCTCCCCCCAGGGCTCTGGCCAGTCCCCCTCGGAGCTGAGTTCCCGTCGGGCTTCCGCAGCTGTCTGCCGGGCGTTAGCCAGCTTCTGCGGTGCGAAGAGGGCGGCGGTGGCCTGCGCTGCCCCCTGGCGCACGAGCGCGCAGGTGGCAGCACCATGGACAGCGCCAGCCCGAGCCCGGAGGCACCCGCGCCGCTCGGCCCCGGCGCTCCCGCCATTTGGGCCCCTGCTCCGGCCACCGGCGGCTCGCGGTCCCCTCCACCGCGGCTCCTCTTCCCTGGAGGTCTTCCTGGCCCGTCCTCCAGCGTTCCGGGGCCGCAGCCGGCGCCTCGCCGCTGCACCGAGAGCCCGGGGCCGGGTCTGGGCGTTTGGCGGCCCTGGTGAGTCCCGGCGCGGCCTCGGACTCAAGGGGTCCCCGTCTGGCCTGGGGACGCAGAGACTGTTTAAAGCGCGCCTGAGGTGACGGCTGGGACTCCCATCCGTCCCGACCCCAGTCCCGTGGCAGGGGTGGCTGGGAGGCTGCTGCGCGCCCGCGAACGCGAGGAAACACAAGGAGCCACGGGGGGACTGGAGTCCACCCCCCACCCTAGCCCCACCTACTCGAGCCAGACCCGCTCCCTCTTCTTCCCACCTACTCGTGGGGCTGGGAGGGGATGTCCCAAGCTGCGCCTCTTTCCCAGGGCCCCCGGCGGGCAGGCCGCCCCCGCCCCCGCCCAGCAGCCACGCCGCGGTGGGAAGGTCGCCGTCGGCAGCGGTGCAGAGCGGACCCCTAGCAGCGAGGAGAATCGCTGCCCCGCCCCGGCCCATTCAGCCGGCGGAGGACGCCCGGTTCCCACCGGCACAAAGCGCGCCGGGTCCCGCCCAGCCGGCGAGGGGCCTCCGGCCCACCCCCACCTTGGACCCTCTCGTCTTCCACGGATCCCCACCCCCTCCGCACGCGGTGCAGCCCACCCGGCGGGCGCGCTCTCCGAGGCCCGCCCCTCTCCGAAGGCCCGCCCGGAGCCGTCCCGGCTCGGCAGCGCGCCCCGCAAGATGCTCCGCCCATCGCTCGGTTCACCCCTCACCTCACCGCGCGCGGCTCCCGAGGGTCCCGGCCTCCGGACCTCTGGGGCCGCCGCAGAGCCCGCGACCCTCGATCACCCTCGGAGCGCTCGGCGCCTGTTTATTCGTCCGAAAACGAGGTCATTGGTCTGCTCGGACTCTAGCCCGGGGTCCCGGTTCCCGAGGGGGCAGCCTGGGGTTGGGGGACGGGATCCCGCGCCGAGCTCCGGAAGAGATCCTGGCACTTCCAGTTTGAGATTCAGAATACAGACAGGACAAAGCTGTGAAATGGTCTCTCTCTATAAAGAGACCATGAAGGTCCAAATTTCTCTCACGATGCCTACTTGGGTTTATCTTTTGAATGACAAATAACCGACTTTCTATAAAACATTTCCCCTTTAGGAGTGCCCCTGCTTTGCCTGTGTGCTATACCCATTCTGATTAGACTGCAAGGAGAGAGCGGCCCGGCTCCCCCACTCCACTCCTCCACCCATCAGGCTCTTTGGACCACAGGCGAGGAGGGGATCCCGGCTGTGGCTGTCCAGGGGCCGGCCTCTTGGGTCTCGGCCTCCTAGTGCGTTGAGGGCGACTTGGGGGACCGGGACGGCCGCACTAATCCCGCTGCCAGCCACTAGGTGGCGACCTTACACCACGGACTCGGGGCGCGGCCTCCAAATTCTTACCGGAGCGAGCGGCCCAATAGGTACTCCGGCCCCAGCCTCCCGCGGATTCTTGTCCTCCTGAGCCCACCTCACAGGGGCTAGATGCCCCTGAAGCCATACCTGAGGCCGAGGCTGTCACCTGCCCTTCTAGGATTTCTCCTACTAGGGCTTTGGTGCCCACCGCACAGCTCCATCCCATAGCTGTTCCAGGCCAGTCTCACTTGCTGGGTGGGCTGCAGTAGTTGCATAGAAAAGGGGCACCGACCCAAAGGATGACACACTAGGAGGAATTCCAAACCCAGAGGAGAGACGTTTGGGGGCAGCTGGCTGAGCGGTGCTGCTCTATTCTAGAAAGCTGTTTCCATGAAACCAGTCTAGGAATGCCAGGTGCAAATCATAGGAAGTTTTTATTGTATCCTGTACAGAAGAGAAATGCTCAGTTGTCAAAAAACTACAAACAGATCCCTGGCTCCGGGTGGGTGGTGGTGTGAAGACAGCTCCCTCCCCTGTGAGCCCAGGGTCAAGCTGCTTATGAACGCAGCCAATAAGCCCGGAGGCCGGCGAAGTGTAAGAGGGAGCCCCAGGCCCCAGGGTCCTCCGTTTGGGGTCCTCCTTTTTATTTTTGTAAAAACCAGAACTGGAGGGACTTGGGGTACCATGTCTCCCTGCAAGTATTGCCATTGGATATGAAGTACAGAAGAGTAAAAACCCAATGTGACAAATGGGCGGGCCTGAGCAGGGGCAGGTGGGGGGAGTGACACAGAGGCTAGCTGAGGATCTCTGCCCCCATATGACCTGTTGGTCCTTGAAGGCACAGCAGCACTGGCCAGAGGCGGCCTCTCCCGTGGCTTAGGCTGTACCGCAGTTTCCTGCCTTGCTCACCTGTGGCCAGCTCGTCCCTCCTCTTACCCCCACCCCCTCCTGGCCAGGGACCAGGGAGGCCTCGGCAGCAGAGATGGAGCCAGTCCCCTATGCTTGGCCCTTCCAGGGGCTTCTCCTGGGCCTGAGACCTTGTCAGCTGGGTGAGAAAAGCGGCGTGGCCCCCAGCGGGAGGGGCAGGGAGGGGCTGCACAGGGCAGGCAGGGTCCACACTGGCCCTGGGATTTGCTCCAGGTTTCCCTGTGCAGGGCATTGTGTGGAGGGAGGGGCCAGGATGAAACCACCTCTGCATTTGCCACTGTCCTTTCAGCTCAAGGTCACAGCTGTTCCCGGGCCTCTGCTTAGCCTGATTCTAAGGTGTCACTCCATGGAAGACCCAGCAGGCCCCTCCCCAAGGCCCCTGACAAAGCCTAGGCCAGCAAGGGGTCTGCCCAGGAGAGAGAGCAGAGGCCAGACCTTAAACCCAGAACCTGGGAGGCCTCTAAGCCAGGACCCCTTCCCAGGGGCATCAGGATAAGGAAGTCCATTCTCCCTTTGCTTCAGTTCTTTCCCGGCATGGACCCATGATCTTGATGGTAGGAGTCCTGAAGGTGGCTGGCTGGCTCCGGGGGGGGGGGGGCAGGAAAGGGGTGAGGGCGGGGATACTAACGGTGGTCAAGGTGGGTGATGGTGCAAAGTGTTGTGCTTTAGCTGGGGTGTGGGTGGGGTGAGTTCCGGGGCGGGGGTCAGGGGCACTAGGAGTGGGAGGCCTCAGGCACAGAGGCCACAGCAGGCCACACACTGAAGACTGACCCCCACGAAGGACCCACAGAGGGCCCTAGACGCTCTCACACCCATGCAGGGGCCGGTGCACACAGACCAGGAGACTTCTCCCAACAGTCCTGAGAGTTAATGTGGTCACCTGCTCGTTACAGATGGGAAACTGAGGCAGAACTGGTCAGCAGGAACACCTCAGAGAGCTTTTTGGGCTCCGTAGACCCCTGTGCTTAGAGACCCTCTGTACCCTGCCCCCCGCTGAGGTGAGACAGTTACAGTGCAAAGTGGAAAGCAGGGTGCAGTCAGTCCCGTGGCTCCTGCAGGGCTGGGCTTTGTTCCGTTTGGTGGTGGCCCTCTCCCCTATCCCCCCAATCCCGCTGCCCCGGGTCGGGTGAGGCACATCAGGGCATGCAGAGCCCGCCTGTACCCAAGCCCGGCCTCGCTCTGCCCCCTGAGGCCGTACCCAGCAGCGGCCCAGGGCAGGCACCGTCCCTCTGGCCAATGCCCTTGGCTCAGTCACGCAAGGAGGGCTGGCACTTGGCCAGGCGCCGTCGGTAGGCCCCGCGTGGCCCTGCCCGGAACCCGGCCTGGGTCAGTGTGGCATCTTTGGTGCTTTGGTCCCTGCGGGCGGCCCGGCCCGCCGGGCACGCGTGGGGAAGTGCCGGCAGGCCCTAGGACGCTGAGCCCAGCGAGTCCGAGTGCAGCGTGACGTAGCCCGAGGACTCGGAGGGCGAGCTCAGGAAGCTGCTGGTGCTGTCGGCACCGCCTCCGCCGCCCGCCCCGCGCAGGCCCCCAGGCTCGCCCCATGACGCGCTCAGGCCGGTCCTCAGGTGTCCCGCGTGCGCGTGCGCGGCCGGGCGCGGTTCGGGGCTCCGCTGCGCGCCGCCGCCAGGGGGCGCAGCGTCCTCGCCGGACCTCGCGCGGTCGCCGCAGGGCCCCGGCGGGGCGGGCGGGCGGCGCAGAGCCTGCGGCTCGCTCTCGAAGGCGGTCAGCGCGAAGGCGTCGGGCAGCAGGGAGGCCGAGGCGGAGCGGGCGCCGGGCCCGGGGCGGAGGCGCGGGCTGCCGGGGGGCGAGTCGAGGGCGCAGCGCGGGCCGCCGTCGGCGGCCGGAGGGCGCGGCGACAGCAGGCTCTCGGCGGAGCGGCGGCGCGGGCGGAACGGGGGCGCGTCCTCTGCGAAGGCCAGCAGGCTGCCGCGGCGTCGCTCCGGCCCGGCGGGCAGCACCAGGGCGGCCAGGTCCTCGCCCGAGCCCCAGCGCGGCAGGAAGGGCGGCAGCGGGACGGCGACCCACACTTCCGCGTCGTCGTGGGAGAGGCGTCGCGTGGGCGGGACCTGTCAGGACGTGCGCGGTTAACCCGGGCTGCCCTCCTGGAAAACGGGGGACCGACGCGGGGCTCAGAGAGGCAAGGCCTTGGGGAAGATCACGACCCTCCCCGCCCTCCCTCCCTCCCCGCTGTGAGACCAGGCGACTGGAGTCCCGCCCTGTCCCTACCTGCAGGTACTGCATCTTGTCCTCTGGCAAGGGCCGCATAGGGTAGAACTGGGGTACGCCCCCCTCCAGGGCCGAGAGCTCATACTTGGCCATCCTGTCCAGGGCCACAAAGTCACCGCCATAGCTGTAGTCCAGGGAGTGCTCCAGCACCAGGTCTGGGGGGATGCCGCCCTCCAGGGTGGTATCTGCAGGCAGGGGGGAAAGCTGAGGGCCCTGGAAACTTAGGGGCCTCGGACAGTGAGTCCCAGGGACCCTCAGAGACACACATAGGGCAGGGGCCTTGGTTCAAACTTTAACTCTGCCATCTTTTAGCTATGAGACTGCGGAGAGCACCTGAGGCAGGTTCCTCCTCTATGGCGATGGGATGTGATGCCACCTGGTGAGCTTTGTACCCTAAATACACATAGGGTCTGACAGTGCCTGGTACATGGCAAAGACTCAGCCGAGGGTAACACTGATATTGCTGCTGAGACAGCACTTGGGTCTATGGGAGCCCCCGGGGGGACCCCTAAGTGCATAAGCTCCGGGGAACACATCCAGTCTGGTGCTCACAGATATTGCCTGGGACAGCCAAGCCGGATGGAGAATGTCCCACAGGACACTTAGGTCCCTCAGCAGCTCAAGCACATTAGAGAATGGGGTCATCTCAGTGATGCTGCTGACCTCACCCTGGCACCACTCTCCCCGGGGGGCCTCACCCCGGCCATCCTCACCATTGTCCGAGTCCTCGTCGTTAGCCATGAGGGCCACACACTTCTCCCAGACGGCCTTGAGGTCGGCGCGGTAGCGGTCGCAGGCCCAGAGGAACACGGGCAGCAGGAGGGCCTGGGCCACCGAGCACCACAGCACACACAGCGCCATCCAGGGTGCCGAGGCGTCCGCCCGAAGGCTGCTGAAACTCACCACCTGCGGGCACACGGCTCGGCCTGGCACCTGGCAGGACCCCCGGCACACAGCTACCCCCCTGGCCTCCCTTCTCCCACCTGCCAGAGGAGGGGCAACACACAGAGCTATAGGCTCCCGGGCAGGAAAGAGCCAGAATGTGAGAAGGAGGGCCTGTGCACCGGGAGCTGCTGGCTGCCAGCATGGACAGCCACAGCCCCGTGGGCGCGGACAGCCCTGCGCAGAGTGCCTTCCCCCATGCCAGCCTCGTGGATGCCCCAGGAGAGAGGCGGGGGCATGGCTTACCACCCCCTTTTGGGGAAGAGGGAACCGCCTTGGAGAACCAGGTCTCAGACTTCCCAGTTCAGGGACTTTTTTTTGCCATCCCCACTTCTCTTGTGGCCAAGTGGCCTATCCTGGGGGGGCGGGGGGAGTCTAGGTCTTGGACCTCAGAGGAGAATCAAAGGAGTTTCTGAGAACCAACCAGGTAGCCTTTGGGTCCCTGCCCAGGGACCCTCACTCCTCCTGTCCCAGGAGAGTTCTTTCCCCCACCCAGAATGCCATTTAATTATTCCCTCATCAGGGCAGAAATGGCATCGTGCCACCCCCTGGAGCTTGTGTCCTACAGTGACTCCAGGGACACAGCCCTGCCCAGCTACTTGGACAAAGGCTCTGACTGGTCCTTGCCTGGAAACCCCTCCCGACCCCAGTCCAGATGTTTCAGGGGGTTGGGCCGGAGTGGGTGCGAGGGCCTGGCTGCCGAATCCAGACTTCATTCTTGGGCCAGGTGGCTATGTTCCTCCACCTCCCACACCCTCTGATTCGAACGGGCCTCCCTCTGGTGAGGAAATGTCTCCTACAGTGTGCCAGAAAGATCCGAGGCTCCACATCCCCCTGACATGGGTTTTTATCTTTAGGTGGGTCATGGTACCCCTCTGAGCCTCAGTTTGCAAATCTGTAAAATGGAGAGGACGGTAATGCCTCCGCCTCCCTGCCTCCTGGGACTGGATGGGAGGATTCCACCACCTGATGCCTGGGGCAGGCCCAGCCCCCCGACAGGCTCACCCACCAGCACGGGGAAGCCCATGAGGCAGTCATAGATGATGACGATGGTGGCCACCAGGCCCGTGATCTGCAGCGAGGTTTTGGCCGGCTCAGAGCCGTCGATGGACGAGCGGCGCTTGCCCTGAGCGTCCTCCACCACGATGGTGGGCACGGTGAAGGCGCGGTGGCTGGCCCGCGGCCCCACCTGCACAGCCAGCGTCTGGAAGAGGGCGATGGCGGTGCAGACCACACCCGTGGCCACGCTGCCGCCCACCAGCAGCAGGAAGCAGACGCCGAAGCCGAGGCCGATCTCAGCCACGATGAAGCGGCAGCCGTGGGTGTAGAAGCGCTCGCTCGTGTCGTGCCAGCCGACGGCCGGCAGGGCGGACAGGATGAAGGACACCATCCAGATGCCCATGACCGTGTGTACCGCCTGCTTCTTGGCGTTGCTCAGCCTGGCGTGAGGTGGGGGCAGGAGTGAGGGGTCACTCGTAGGGTCTTCCCAGAGCCCTGGGGCCCTGCAAGGGGCTCCCCTGCCGCCCTGGCCCCCTAGTGCATCATTGTCGTGGCACCGCCAGCAAAGTGGGGCCTTGTCCCTTGCCCAGGGGACCCTTCTGCAAGTGGTCGCACATCCCTCCGCCAACCATTTCCATGCTGGACACTGTGGACACTCCCGCACACGCAGGCGTGCGGCCCAGAGCAGCCCCTCCCGCGCCTCCGGCCTGCCCGCAGCACAGCACGGGGGGCGTTTCTGCACCCAGGCACCCCAGTGGCCTCTGTGCTCCCTGCCCCCCGCCCAGACCACCAGGTGTCGAAGCGCATGCGCGCCCCCGGCTCACCGGTAGTTGACCGGCCAGCGGACCATCCACATGCGGTGGTAGGAGAGGGAGGTGACGGAGAAGCAGGTGGCCAGGGTGAGGGTGTAGAAGGTGGAGACGAAGACCTTGCAGAGGCCCTCGTTCCACTCGTAGTCAGGGCGCTGCCGCCGCAGCTGCACCACGGCGTAGGTGGCGATGGGCACGGCGACGTTGAGCATGTGGGTGGCCGCGAGAGTGCACAGCAGAAACTCCAGCGGCTTCCACTTCTTCTGCTTGGCGCCCACGCTCAGGATGCCCCAGGCGTTGGCCAGCAGGGAGAGGCCGCCACACGCCAGCCAGCCCACGGCACTGCCAGGCAGCCGCCGCTCATCACTCATGGTGCAGATGGGAGCCGGCCGGCAGCTGAGACATCCTTCTCGGGGCCAGGCCTCGGCTTAGAGCAGCGGTGCTCACACGCGGGGGCTCTGAGATGCCAAGGACTGCGAGCATCTGTGGGGGCGGAGGTAGTTTGACGGGGAGAAGCCAGTGAGTGCTCCGCGCCGGCCCCTCTGGCTATGGCATCAAAGCTCTTGGGGCTCCTTGGAATAGGAGAGGGAGGAGTCCCCCGAGGCACCCTGCCCTGTGTGGTCCTGGCTTGGACTAGGCTGCTCGGCCCTCGTCTCGACTCCGGGGCCTCTAGCCCATGTCCCTGGCACCCAGGGGACATAGCCAGGGCTGCCCGATAAGCACAAACACCCGCCCTTTCCACCCATTCCTGGCCAAGGTATGGAAAGTGGATTTGCTCCTGGGACAGCTGGATCGTCAGGGAAGCAGGGAAGCAGGCGGGGTCCGGCTGGGGGTTCTTGCCGCAGGGGCCCCAGCCCTGCCAGGAACCAGGACTCTCATCATGAATATCCCATATCTCACATAACCCACAAGATGCATCCGCGGGGCACATCGGGGCCCCTTATCTTAACGTGTCCCACTTCATTTGGCCAAATGAGGACATGCCTTAGAGGGAGAGCCCCCTGAACCTCCCCGTGCAGTAGGGGGGACGTGGTGACCGCTTCCACGGACATCTTGGCAATGGCAGCCCACTTGGCCGGGGTCAGCCCCCAACTGGCTTTGTGGCTGGTGGGCCCTGGCGCTGCCACAGGCTGGGGTTCCCATTAAGCTCCAGCACACCGGCTGTGTGCCTTGAGCAAGGTTCCTGCACCCACATCCTTCGTAACGGGGCCATGACGATTCCTCTGGGGGGAGGGTGGGGCGGACAGACGCCACGTCTTTAAAGCCCCGGGCCAAGCCTCGCACACAGTGGGTGCTCTGGGGAGGGGATCAGTACTATGCTGTGGGTCCCCGTCTCGCACACAGTAGGTGCTCTGGACAGTGGTCAAGTTTATGCTGTGGGTCCCGGTCTCACACACAGTAGGTGCTCTGGACGGTGGTCACATTTATGCTGTGGGTCCTGGTCTCGCACACAGTGGGTGCTCTGGGCTGTGGTCACAATTATGCTGTGGGTCCTGGTCTCGCACACAGTGGGTGCTCTGGGGAGGGGATCAGTACTATGCTGTGGGTCCTGGTCTCGCACACAGTGGGTGCTCTGGGTGGGGGTCACGATTATGCTGTGGGTCCCCGTCTCGCACACAGTAGGTGCTCTGGACGGTGGTCATGTTTATGCTGTGGGTCCCGGTCTCACACGCAGTGGGTGCTCAGGGCGGGGGTCACGTTTATGCTGTGGGTCCCGGTCTCGCACACAGTAGGTGCTCTGGGCGGTGGTCATGTTTATGCTGTGGGTCCCGGTCTCGCACACAGTGGGTGCTCAGGGTGGGGGTCACGTTTATGCTGTGGGTCCTGGTCTCGCACACAGTAGGTGCCCTGGGCAGTGGTCACGATTATGCTGTGGGTCCCTGTCTCGCACACAGTAGGTGCTCTGGGCTGTGGTCATGATTATGCTGTGGGTCCCTGTCTTGCACACAGTGGGTGCTCAGGGAGGGGGTCACGTTTATGCTGTGGGTCCCCGTCTCGCACACAGTAGGTGCTCTGGACGGGGGTCACGTTTATGCTGTGGGTCCCGGTCTCACACACAGTGGGTGGTCTGGGGAGGTGATCAGTACTATGCTGTGGGTCCCAGTCTCGCACATAGTAGGTGCTCTGGGCAGTGGTCACGATTATGCTGTGGGTCCCCGTCTCGCACACAGTAGGTGCTCTGGACGGTGGTCATGTTTATGCTGTGGGTCCCGGTCTCACACACAGTGGGTGCTCAGGGCGGGGGTCACGTTTATGCTGTGGGTCCTGGTCTCGCACACAGTGGATGCTCTGGGGAGGGGATCAGTACTATGCTGTGGATCCCGGTCTTGCACACAGTTGGTGCTCTGGGCGGTGGTCACGATTATGCTGTGGGTCCCCGTCTCGCACACAGTAGGTGCTCTGGACGGTGGTCACATTTATGCTGTGGGTCCTGGTCTCGCACACAGTGGGTGCTTTGGGGAGGTGATCAATACTATGCTGGGGATGCCTGGGACAGCATGGGCCTGCAGACAGCCGAGCGACCAGACCGTGACCCCAGAAAGGAACTGCCGATAGCCTATGGCCACGAGCCGGGGACACAGGATGTTGGGCAGAACACACATGTTGCTCTAAGTCCCTCCCACCCCTTCCCAGCCCAGCAGCCCAAGCCCCGCCCCTGTGCAGAGCACGGCTGGGTCCTCTGGCGTGAGGCCCCATAATAGGCCTCTCCAGCCATAGCCTGGAGGAGGCAGCACGGGAAGAAGTACAATGCTAAGTGAAGGCCTACTGTGTGCTCTGCGACACTTGGGCCTTTTTGCTCCAGAGCCCGTTTAATCTCACTGGTTGCAATCCTCTTGCCTCCAACACTTAGGAGCGCCTACCGTACTGGGCACAGCCATGTGACCCCCGGGGGCTCTTACCCAGCGGGGAACGCACAGGCCACGGCAGGCCCCTGGGCCTCTGGTCAGGGAAGCAGAAGCACTTGGTCTGACTGCCAGGTACCCCTTCCTGTCTCGTCTAGAGCTCTTTCGGTCCGTCTGTGGCCCGACCCCCCAACCCCAACACCGAAGGACTTCTCAGGGCTGAGTCTCATTCATCCCCGTGCCCCCAGTGCCAGCCCCCCCAGACCCCTCAGCCAGGGGAGGGGTCTATTCCGGACCAACCACATCAGTGCTCCTTAAGGGCCCCCTAAGGGGTTGGAGGGTTTCTGGGGACAGGGAAATTCCTTCCCAAACATTAGGCTTTTGCTTACAGAGCATCCTCCTCTTCCTCACCCAAAATCCAGTGTGGGAGGTGGGGTGGCCCCCCAGGACCCTCCCCCAGCCATTCCAGTGTCCAGCAAACCTCTCTGACCTCAGCTTACGGAGGCCACATGGGGTTGGGTGAAGAGCTGCCGGACCCTCACCCACCAGCCAGTTACAGACTCAGCTGGGCCTTGCTTTTCTCCTCTGGAAGCTGCACATGGCAGGACCACCCGGGACCCACGCCTGGCCATAGCATGGGTCTGGCCATGGCAGGACCACCCGGGAAGGTGCTGCGGGTGGCAGACAAGGTATGCCATGGGATGAGCCAAGTACACATTAAGCGCTCAACGAATGCTTGCCAGGTCAAAGTCTGTACTAGAGCCCTCCCAGCTCACTGAGCTCTGCCATCCCTCAAGGGCCAAGACACTGAGCTTGAGGGTGTGAGTAAGCCTCAGACCTGTGGGTAGACACAGCCACCCCAAGCAGAAGGTGGGACAGCCCAGCCTCGGGGGAAGGAAGCCTAGGGGTGTCCAGAGCAGGTTGGGTGTGGGGGCCGTGGTGGGCTGGTAGACACCAGTGATCTTTACGTTGTCAAAGAGAAAGCTGGATTCAGCATGCACCTGGTGGGCCAGCATCTTTTTCCATCCGGGGACCACTGGGGCAGGGTCCTGGGGAAGGTGCCACTGGCTGTCACTGGCCTAACTTTTCACGGTGCCAGCTCTGCCCCTGTCTGGCCTCACAGTGTTTCGGCGCAGGCAAAGGCTCTAGGTCTGTGGGCAGGAGAACGTGCCTTGCCTGGAGAGGGAGGAAGCAGTGTGAACAGGCACACTTCCCGGTGAGTGTCCAGAGATGTTGTGCGACCGATACTGACATTATCCCCGTTTTAAAGATTGTCCAGCAAAGACAGAGCGAGGTTAAACCAGTTGCCCAAGCTATGACGTGTCTGAGCCAGGACCCAAGCCCCACTTGGCTGACATCATCACACTGCGAATGGGAACACTGAGGCTCAGAACCCACAGCCACACAGGGAGGAAGTGCGAGGGCGGGGTTTGGAGCCTAGGACTCCTGAGAGCGGTGGTGCTGGGATGGGGGAAGAATGTCACTGGGGAGTGAATACCAAGGTCTCCAAATGCACAGTGAGAGGGGGCTAACAGTGCAGGAACGGGGAGACCCCTTCCTCCAGCCTGATCGGGCGCCTGCTGTTCATTCTCCACAGGCAGCCGCAGACCCGGAGGGCCAGACCCCAAGCGGGGCTGCGGCCAGTGCGGCCCACACCCAGTCGCCGCCCCCCACTGGGAAGTTTCTTCCGCAGTATACTCAAAGCGTCCCCTCAGCATGTCAGGTTGGGGCTTCCGGCCTCCCCCAGATCCTGGAGCCCCTCCTTCTTCCCCTCCCCCCGCAGCACGTCACAGGGCCCACTGCAGGGTGTGACCCGCGTGGGACCCCGCCGGCCCAGAAGCCTCCCTCCGCAGGGTCTGCGGGCGGGGCCCCGGCGTGACGTCACGGCCCCGGGCCAATGAAGCTTCGTGGCCTCGGGGCTCTATTGCGCAACAAAGAGAACCCAGAACTTGAAAGGATTCCCCGGGCTCCAGGCGGGCTCAGCTGCACCCGCCCAGCTCGCGCGGGGCCTGCGCCCCGGCTGCCGCCACCCCTCCGCCCGAGCTGCGTCCGGCCCGCGAGGCCCGGCCCCGCTGCCGCCCAGGGCGGGGCTCGCCGCGCGGAGCCTCCGCATCTCCGGCACGCCCCCCGCCTGCCACGCCCGCCCCCCAATTCCGCGGTCCCTGCTCCTCTGTGCTTCGATACTCCCGCCCGACCCCGCGCTTCCCAGCCTGCCGGTCCCTAGCGGGACCCCAGCCCTACCCAGCCCCGAGGGCGCGTCCGAGCTCCCATCCGGGAGCCGGACGCCCCAACGGATTACTCTAGGTAGGGGGGTGGGCCCAGTACCCCAGACTGGCCATCCCCGCTCCCGGCAAGCCGCGCTACCAGACCCGGAGGCGGGGGGGAGGGGCGGGGGAGAGACCGAGGAAGAGGCCAGCCCCAGGGAAGTTACCCCGAAGGTCCCCAAGTCGAGGGTGGGGGTGTGCGGCCCCTCGGACAGACCGTGAGACCAACAGACCGCAGGCAGCCCCTCCTTGGCCAGAGCCCTCCCGCCGGGGGTCCTCCCCCCGAGGGTCCTCCCACCCAGCCGTCCTCGGGCCCGGGCGGCGGTGCTCACCCTGCATTCGGGCGCCGGGGGCTCCTGCTCGCTGCTCCCGCCTCCGGCTCCGGCTGCGGCTCACGCGCTCCCCGGCCGAGCGCGGGCCGCCGGGGGCCGCGGGGGTGGCTGGCGGCGGAGCGGCCCGCGGGCCGGGGCATCCTGGCGGCGCCGCCCGGGGCCCGCGCGTTCGGCTCGGCTCAGCTCGGCCCGCCGCCCCTCCCTCCCTCCCCTCGCGCCGCCGCCGCCGCACTCGGCTCCCGCCGCTCGGCTGGCTGCGCTCGGGCGGCCGGGGGCGGGGGGCGGAGCAGGGCGCATGCCTCCGCGCCGCCCCTCGAACCGCCCCGCCCCCGCCCCCGGAGGCGCGGCCGGCCGCCGTGTCCGTCTGTCCGCGCATCTGTCGGTACGTGGTTCCCCCGCCACCCGTCGCCGCGGGACCGAAGACCCCTAGGGAGGGCGGCCCCTTCGCGGCTGTCTCGGGTCGGTCCACTGCCCAGATGTCGCCTCCAAGCCCACTGGGAAAGAGAAGGCCCGGAACTCTGGGGGCTGGCGAGCCAAGGGGGCCTGGGGCGAGAATGGACAGTGCGAACCTAGGGCCCCGGGGGGTGGGGGGCTCAGGGAGGCCTTCCCGGAGGAAGCCACAGCTAAGGTGAACAATAGCGGTGGGGTGTGGAGGGGACGTGGGGCGCCTTAGCTACTTCCAGGAACTGGGGAGTCTGTCAGGATCGGGGGCTGGGGCAGGGAGACGTAAGGTTGGGCTTCAAACTTATACCAATGGGCAGCGGTGGGTGGCGCGGGGGGGGGGGGGAAGGGGCGGGGTCCAGACCACTGGGTTGCCCGGTGGGTGCCGGTACCCAGTGGGCTCAGCAATGTTCTCAAGCTGGAACCAGGACAACCCAGCTGTGAGGGGCCCTGCCTACAACCCAGAACTCCTGCTTCCCCACCCTTCCCAGGAGCTTCCGGCCTTGGCACTCCTGGCAGGGGCATCAGTGTCCTTGATTGGGGCGCCTCTGGAGACCTCTGGAGTCACAAGAGAGTGACTGTGGGCCTCTCGGTCTCCCCTCCAGGCGGCAGACACTGCCTGTCTCCTGTCTCTTCTAGAACGCCAATGACCACACACCCTGGGCGCAGGGCCTCCAGTCACTCTGGGTTGCTGGCTTGGCCCTGCCCTTCCCGTGCACCTGGGAAGCATCTACGAGCCCACAGGAGGAAGGGGACAGCCGCCCGGACTGGACCAGACCCAGTTAAATGCAGCCAACGCTGCCTGCACCCCTCCACAGCCTGGCTCCCGCCCTGTCCCCCGTGCCCCCATCTCCACATCCCAGGAGCAGCCGTTAGGAGACCCAGCACAAGCCTTAGGATCAGTCCCGAGTCAAAGGAAAGGTGTTTGTATCCAAAGCCTCCACGATGAACTGGGGCTGGTGAATGGGGGGGGGGGGGGGCTTGGGCCAGGCACTCCCCGTATGTGGCTTCTGGGACGTCAGGACCCCTAGTGAGCCCTCCGTGGACAGACCAGCTCCCTGACCAGGTGGCCCTGGTTATAAATAGGCCACCAGCAGTGGGAGGTTGGCACGAGGAGGCTGATAATCAAGTGTGACATTTCTAAGGCAAAGACAGGCGATCCAATCACCCCTAGCCATTGGCCACCCTGCCGTCCCGCTAGCAGAGGGCGGCCTGCCCCAGGCGTTCGGCCCCCAAGCCCAGCTCGCCCACTACTGCCTTTACTAGTGCCCCTGCCCTGGGCAGCTGGCTCTGGGGGCGGGGTGGGCCTCCAGCGGCCATCCTGGGGGCCTCATGCTAAATGCTTTGTTAGTCAGGGCTCCTCCCAGCTGCCTCGGGAATGGCATTTAGGTACCTGGCTGTCCGAAGCTGCACAGATGAGCGGCCAAGCCAGGATGGAGAAGGATGTGGATGTCCTGGTGTCCCCCTTCCCTCGGCGAGTGCAAGGACTCAGGCACTGCCCTAGCCAGCTCCGGTTTCACGGACCGTGGTTTGGCTGGCCGGAGCTGGGCTTCCAGAGGACGCTCCCAGCCCAGGCGCCACCCTTGGCCTTCAGGAGGTTAGCGCGGGGCCTGGGTGGGGCTGGGGCGGCTGAGGGCATTGCTGCCGTGGCCTCCTGGGCTGCGTTCCTCCCTCTGCTTCCAGGCAGGAAATCACCCCGTCAGCTGGAACTGAGGCCCGAGACAGATTCCGAAGCTCTTGGCGGGTGTTTCTGCACATCTGGAGCCGCCTTCTCTCTGGGCCCGAGGGAGCCCCGTATGAGGCTGGGGTGGCGGGGCCAGGCTCCATCTCGAGGCCTCCGGGATGAGCCTGCGTTAGGAACATTCTCCCACCACCAGGTGTGCGTGGTGGAGGAGTCTTTCTCGGCCACGGGTGGGGGTGAAGGATGGACCCCCGCCATGGCCTTGGCGCCCCCCCACCCCCGAGGGTGCCGGCCTGGGTGTACACACAGCCTCCCATCTCACACAGGCTCGTGCATGCTGGCACACCCAGGAACACAGATGTCCGTGCACACACACAGTCATGCCCGGTCACCATTCACACACACACACACACACACACACACACACACACACACACCCTACCCCTCGGACCCCCATCCCACAAGCCTTCCTGATAACCCGTTGGCCTGAATGGCTGGGGGTTTCCACAACAGGCACAGGGGCCCTGGCACTAGCTGGAAGGCTCCTTCTAGCAAAATCTCTGCCTTTTTCCGGAAGGCCAAGGTGTCAGAGCTGCTTCCACTAGGAGGTGGACAGAAACCAGGGCAGGGCTCCCATATACTGAGTGTGCTCCGGCCGGGCTGGGCTCAGTTTTCTCTGCACATCACCTCCCAGGGTCCTCGAAAGCACCTTCCACCCCCATCTGCAGGAAGGCCGCTGGAGGCTCAAAGTTGGCGTCTTGCATAGGCCAGAGAGAGGGCAAGTGGGGGGCTGGTGCCTCCAGGTCAGGGCCTTGGGAGGGAAGGGGTGTCCTCTCCAGCCAGCGAGTCATCAGGCAAACCTGCGTCCTGGGGTACATGCAGGCACCCGGGCAGGGGAGGAGGGGTGGGCCCCTGGAAGCCTCTAGCCCCCGCATCTGCACAGCAGGAAAGCAGCAACACCCCCCACCCCCTGACAAATGACCACCCAGGACCAAGGTCCAGCCAAAGAGCAGCTTTATTAGTGACGCTGGATTCTTTACACACCATACAGTGTGCGTGCAAGTCTTCCCTAGGGACGCCTCGGCGGCAGGGACAACACGGGAGCACTTACACCGGAGAGACGGAAATAAAGCTTTGGTGTGTAGGTTTTCAGGAGGGCACAGGTTAACACTGCAAGACGGGCACTTCACACGACACCAGCTCTCAATGTGGGTTGGGTTTTGGCCAAGGGGGTGAATTCTAAGTGACTAGACACTGGGGCCGCTCCAGGCCCAGCGCGGGGGCGGCCCCTAGGGCTGGGGCTCTGGCCGGCCCTGCCGCTTGGCCTTCATCTGCAGGTACCGCCCTTTGCCTTCCTCGAAGCGCTTCTTCTCGTCCTCGGTCTCGGGCTGTGGACCACACACAGAGACAGGCAGGTTAGCGAGGTCACAGAACCCCGACTGTGGGCCCAGAAGACGAAGCCCCCGCCCCGGGCTCCACTGGCATGGGGGCCAGGCGCTGGCCTCGGGACCCACCGGGAAGGAGTCCCTGTAGGGCTGCCACCGTCACGGGCACCCCCACGGCACCCTTTACGGCAGGTAGGATCCCAAGCCCAGTTCCTCTTTGATAATGATCTTTAGGGGGAGATGCCGTTGATAAACGAAACGTGGGAGGGAAAGCCTAAACCAGGGCCCGGTGCGAGGAAGGAAAAGAGGGTCCCTGCTGGGGTCGCTGCGTTTGGTCCACTCTCAGGAAATGCCAGCTGCTCATAGTCCCTGCCCCGAAGAGAAGTGGGAACGAGGACGTGCTGGCTGTGTCACCTTGGGAAGGCCACTTTATTGTAGCAGGAGCAATAGTGACCGCTTTGTGGGCAGGGAGCCCTGGACAGCGCTGATGCCCAGGAAGCAGCTCCTTGGGTCCTGCTCACCCCTTCTCTGTCGCGTCTTTCCCCCCGAGCAACCTAGGAAGCCCCGTCCCCATACTCGGGGCAGGGAGGCAGAGCCTACCGACCGGAGGGAATTGGCTGAAGGCGGGGTTTTGCCTGCCGACCTGGCAGGATTGTGAACCGCACCCCCTTTCACTTCTAAGAGTGGCCTGGTCTGGGGGCGCCTGGATGGCTCAGTTGGTTAAGCATCCAGCTCTTGGTTTGGGCTCAGGTCAGGATCTCAGGGTCGTGAGATCGAGCCCCACGTTGGGCTCCGTCCCTCAGCACAGTCTGCTCCAGGATTCTCTCTCTCCATCCTCCATCTGCTCCTCCCCACCCTCCCCCACTCTCTCAAAATTAAAGAAGAGTGGCCTGGCCTGGCCACCAAGGGGTGTGGCCCAGGCCCAGGTCACTCCCCCGAGGCCCCATCAATCCCACTGCAAAGTTGTCTCTCGCCCCCCCTGCTCAGGAATTCAGGTTTAAAGGGCTGCGCGGATTTCTCTGAGACATTTCCTTGCGATACTTTGCGGGTGTCTGAAAGCCAAAGAAATGGGGCAGTTGCCCTTCATCCACAATGACACCAAAGCCCCGGCGGCTATTTTTAGGCCCAAGTGTTTTACAGGCAAATGGGATATTGGCAGAAGAGAGAACAATCAGCCAGAGGATGTAATGTCAGGTCCAACCAAATATTTCCTCCCCGCTCAGCCTTCTCAGAAATTGTTCGCTAAATGTCACCAGGTGTAAACTGTCAAAACCCTGTGGCTCGGAACCAGTGGCACGTTTGGGTATTTAAAGAACTCGGATCGCGCTCCTTCTAGGGATCCTGGTGCCTATCTGAAGAGTCTTCGGAGCGCGCGCGGCCAGTGGTGGCTTTCCAAGATGCTCTACTGGGGAAGGCTCTCCTGCTGCTGACTCCACCTCTGGCTGACTTTTTTAAAAACGAAATTTGAGGCCATGCAGTTTGACCTGAAACAGCCCAGGGAGACAAAGTGTTCTCCCGGTTAGAGCAGGCAGTGCTGAGGGGAACCTTCCTGGGGGCAGGAGGCCGGCCCGTCCCTGATGTTGAAGGCGCCCCACAAAGACAAGGCTGCATTACCGTTCCCGGGGGGGCCGGCTTCTGTGCAACCTAGGCAGAGCCTCTCCTGGCTTCCGTGCGCCTGGGGGGGCGGGGGTGTCTTACAAACGCAGATTTGGAGGCAGGGGGTCTAGGGCTGAGGGCCTGAGACTCATTTCTAACAAGCATCCAGGTGATGGGATGCTGCTGGCGTGGGGGCCACTCAGCAAATGGGGGACAGCTGAGGAGGCCAAGAATGCAAGGTCAAGGCCGCGAGGCGAGGCTGGGACAGCGGGGGCCTTTTGCTGGCTCTCCCCTGTGGAACGTGCTTGGAGTGGCTGAGGGGACCTGTGGCTCCCGTCCATGTGCAGCCAAAGGCCAGGGCTCAGGAGAGTGGCATGGCTGGGCCCCTCTTCAGGGGGAAGGAGGGGCTGTGGCCCAGCTTCCTGCCTGCCTCACAGCGGATACCAGCTCATGGGCAATCGATGTGTTCGGGTCCGGGAGCTGGAAACCGGCTGAGGGGGAGAGCACGTGCTGAGCCACGTGCCGAGGGTCCTCCTAGCTCGAAAGGCCCAGCCCCTCTCTGCCAGGGGTTCTGGAGCGGGCCCTCCCTCCAGCTGCTGGAATTTCCATCCCTGGAGCAGGGGAAAGAACGCAAGAGGCTTGGAAAGAAAATCATTTCTCAAAAACAAAAGTGTGAGCCTGGCCCGGGCGAGGCAGTGGGAGGGAGACTGAAGGCTACCCTGGCCGTCTGTGGAGCCCCCTGGAGCCACGTCCTGCCTGATGGGAGGGGCCTTTCTGTGTCTCCAGCCCACCAGCGTTTCTGGAAAACGGCAGACAGGGGATTCACAGGAGCAACTTGGTCCCCAAATGCCTGGGTCACCAGCCAAGGGTTCTCAGGGCTCAGCAAAGCAGGAAGGGGTCCAGAGGAGAGCAGTGAATGGGACTGTCATCAGGGGTACCCTAGAAGGTGGGCAGAAATGGCCCGCCCAAGGGGCGCCTGGGGGGCTGGCTCAGGCGGTTACACATCAGTCTTCGGCTCAGGTCGTGACCCCAGGGTCCTGGGATCGAGCCCCACATCGGGCTCCCTGCTCAGCGGGGAGTCTGCTTCTCCCTCTCCCTCTGCCCCTCCCCCTGCTCCTGCTCTCTCTCAAATAAAATAAATCTTAAAAGAAAAAAAAAACAAAAACTGATCCTGACAGTTCTAGGAGATGCTTGACCATGGGCCTGCACTGCCCACCCTCAGGGACGGGCCGGCCTTCGTTGGGGACCCCACCACACTGCGTGCCCTTCCTGGCGAGGCCTCTTCATTCTGCCCCCGCACTGGCCCGGCCTCCCCTCTGGAGCCAGGGCTGGGGGACCAGCCAGGCTGCTTTGAACCAGGCTCTGCCGCTTACCGCTGTAAGCCTCACAGACTCTCGTACGTTCCACCCTGCAGGGTGGCCAGGGGTACCGCAGTCCTCTCGGCTGTCCCCAGAAAGACAGCGAAAGAGGGCCCCCACCTCATGTAGGAGCCCATTGGTACCCAACATTCAGAGTAAGCTCATCGCAGAGACAACACAGCATAGGGGTGCCAGGAGTGGGGGCAGGCGGACGACTCCGGGTACACGGTTCCTTTTGGGAGGATGCAAATGTCCGTGAGCACACGGACCCCCGCCGGCTTGCACGCTGCCAATGGCGGACTCTACAGTCGCTCGTTACACCTTGAACCCACCAGAGGGGACAGCCCTCCTCTCGGTTCACACAGAGTCAGAAGGAAGGTTCAGCATGGCGAGGGGCCTCCCTCCCCAGGCCCGGCACACAGGGGGCGGCAGGGCCGAGGAAACACTCCCTGAGCCCCCGAGGGACTTTCTCTCCAGAGGCCTCCCGCTTGCCTCTCCGGGCTGGGGGCAGTGGGGCCCGTCTCCGAGAGCTGACGCCCCAGCCAGCAAGATGCGGGACGACAGGCAGATTACACAGACCGTGGGAAAGCGACAATGACACGGCCCCGGGACAAGGTCAAACAGAGCCGGGAGTCTCACGAGCCAGGTGCCAGGGAGGCTCCGCAGCGGGAAGAATAGGCAGGTGGGCCCCGAGGGACACGGAGGTCTGCAGGTCACCTGCCATCAGCAACGGCTGCTGTCCTCCCCGTCGGGTCAGGCAAGTGGCAGAGCCTGGCCCGTTGGGCAGAGCGAGCCACCTCGGGAACGGCCTCCCTGGGAAGGAACAGCGGGCGGAGTCCCGGGATCATCTCAGACGCCTCATCCGCGCGGTGGGAGGCCGATCTCCCGGCTCTGTGTGGCCACGAGGGGCAGGGAGAGCACCCAGGCCATCTCCAAACTCAGGCCTCAACACGGTGGCCCCAGGAGCCCCCGGGGAACATGCCGTGGGGGAGGGCATCAATCTGGAAGGGCTTCCGGGTCCTTCTCGCTCCGAGCGATGCCGCCTTCATAAGCAGGAGCCCGATGCTGGGTCACTGAGCCGGTAGCAGCCGTGAGGACAGCCAGGCCCTGGGCCAGGTCTCTACGGGGCAAGGAGCTGTCCGGAGTCTAGTCCAGCGGAAAGAACAAGTCAGCAGCAAAGAACAGAGAGCCCTTCGCTTTTTGAGAAACACACTGAACTACTCGGAGGCGGTGATGTGATCTGTGGTTTGCTTCCAGTGGCCGGGGGTGGGGAGGTGGGCAGGGGTACCGTGAGCGAGACCGGGCCCGTGTTGCTAACGACAAGGAGTTCTTTCTTCTCTTCACTTTTGCAGAGTTGAACTTTTCCATAATTAAAAGGTAAAAAAAGAAAAACCAACTAGACCCACCAGGGCAGCCGCTGGGACCCCTCCCCCTTCCCTGGACACCAAGAACTTCCAGTCACACGCCGTCAGTCGAGGGACGGAGTCGGGTTTGGAGAGGAGCCGCTCTCCCCCACACCCCGGGCTCTCCTGACCACCTAGCACCTTCCTCGCGGCCAGAATACCGGCTAACCCACACGTCCGTGACGAGGGCTCCAACTGCCTAGGTAAACCTCCTGCAGGGACAGAGCCCAGAGCCTCCTGTCCCTTCTCCCACGCGGGCTGTGCCCACGGCACAAATGGGGAGCCGGGGACGAGGAAGTTCTCCGGGCAGCACCTTGCACCGAGCGGCCTGACGCGTGCACCTCGGACTCTACACAACCCCTTGTGAGGAGTGCCAAAGTCATTACTGTTTCCCTTCTCCTGATGAGGCCGTGAAGCGCCAACACGGCGAGGGACTTGCCCAAGGGGCAGCTGGTCAGCGGCAGGGCCTCGATTCGAGCCGTGCCAATGGGCTGTGATCGGTGGGCTCAGCAGGAGGTGGAGGGGGAGATGGTGACCCTGCGGTCTCGCCCTGGTGACCGGGCTGGGCCTGCCCTCCCAGAACAAGCCTGGAGCCCACCTGGATTTGAGCGGCCCAGCCCCCGGGAGTGAAGGTGCCCCCTGGTGTTGGCGCCAGCCTGCCGGGAGCTCAGGGTCACGGGTCCGTTCCTGTCCCAGCCCCTCACGCCGGCCTTGGAGCTGGCTGCTTCCCCAAGGAGCTTCTCGAGCCCTAGTGGAGAAGGGCAGATGTGCGCGGCCTCTCCCCTGCCCGGCTCAGGTGCCGACACTCGGTCGCTTCCGTGAGCGCGACACCGGGGGCTGCCGGAGCCCGGTTTACCGAGACACAGCAAGCAGCCAGGGTGTCCTCCAGATTTCCACAGACTCGCCCAGACGTGCCCCCCCGCCTTCTGTCACATTTCGGGGAAGTCAGAACTGGGGCCCCATCACCCCCATGCTTCCCGACACACGAGGCATGCTCCCGCTAGATCAGCAATGTCGGGAATCAGGGGCGGGCGGGGAACGTGTGTGCGGGCACGTCTGTGTCTGGGAGCCAGTCCTAAGGAGGCGCTCCCCGTCACCCCCCCGGGCCGTGCGTGTGCAGGACGGCACCTCGAGGGCCTCCCCTCGTCCCACGTGGCTGTGACAGTCCTGTCCAGTGTGGCTTTCTGGAGCTCATCTTCTGGTCAGGCCTGAGGCCCGCCCTCCACCAGGTTACCCCCAAACAACTGCAGCCACTCAGCCCTCAGTGGCCAACAGGCCCTCGGGGATTCTGGAAGCTTCTCTCTCTGCTTCAGTCCACGCGTGAGTTCAGGAGGGGCCGAGCCCGAAGTGCAGGTGGTTCCGGTCTACACTGCCGGCACAAAACGGAAAATTCTAGTGCCACTCGGCAGAGGGAGGAGCCAGCGCCCAGCGCCAACGTTCGAGAGTCCTCAGCGTGGACATCAGACAGAGATGTGGAGGCAGCCGGCCGGCCGGCTGCAATGAGGACAAGACCCTCGCAAGGCCTTGGAGGAAGGAGCCAGCCGAAGGCTCATTTGTCTTCTGGTCTCAGGGTGACGGCACGCGTTCAAAGTTCTGGGCGCCACGAGCCCCGCCAGGCCCAGGCCCAGGCTTCGGTTGACATGGGGGCCACCGACACCCGCCTCGGGAGCGCTGCACGCCCGCACCTGGCTGCCCTGGGACACGGTCAAGGGCAGTGAGGCTCGTCGCTGCCCCCTGCAAACAGCGGCGGGCAGGGCTGCGTCTCCGCTCTCTGCAGGCACAGTCCCTGCCCTGCCGGCTGCAGGACACCGTGAGTTCCCGGCCAAGTGACTAAGCGGGGCCACCCCTTCCTTGCCGGGTGTGAAGCTGGCGGAGCCAGACAGATGGCTGCCTGCACACGGCCCCCACCCACGGCCCAACTGCTGCCTCCTTGCCTCCCGTCTCCCTCCACCCGGCAAAGTAAATAAATACAGAAGTTGTTGGCTGTGGCTGTTTTTAATGGAGGGCTGGGGGTGGTGGGGGGTAGGACAAAGCTCCTCTGCGGGAAATCACATTTGCTTTCGGGTGCCCGAGGCTGTTGGCAGGGCGGAGGGCTCGGGACCCCAGGCCAGCGGCTCCCGCCAGGCTGAGTGCTTGCCGGCACCCTTTGGGGGGGGGGGGACTCGGACCCTGGCGCACCGCTACCCACGGGTGCAAGGAAGGGACGTGGAGGGATGGCGAGAACCCAGGCTCCGGGCCGCAGCGACCTGGCGGTGTGGCCTCAGGGCTGGACCCCCCTTCCCAGGGCAAGGTGTTTTCTGCCCTGCGCAGCAGTTGGGCCACGTGTGCACGCGTGTGTGCCCGTGACGTGTTCGCGTTACCCTCAGCCTCAGACAGACTCTGGTCTGCCCACCCGCCGCACGGCCCGGGGCGGAGGGCGGCCCCGGGGGTCCTCATCGGGCAGCCGGGCCTCTGCCACCTCACACCCAGCCACAGGGACCCGGAGGTCAAAGTGCCCCGCCCCCTCTGCTCTGCCGGCCGTAGGGGCCTCGGATGGGCGGCCTCCTCTCCCTCCCTCCTGCGGCTCCTCCTGCCAGCTGCTGTCTTCCGGGCTCCCTTCCCCTGGAGGGAAGCCTATGGCTCGTAGAGCCCCACAGTACAGACGAGATGTTTCCCAGCTTGCGTTTTCTGTGCTGCGAGAACACACATTTGGAACTTGGCACGGAGGGCGAGTGACTAAGTTCCACCCTCGGTAAAATCAATAGCTTGTCCTTTTTGTAATTAACGAATGTCTGGTGCGAAGAGGGTTTCCCGTGGTGACAGAACAACTTCCTGCGAGCCGGAGGGACACAGACGTTCTTAATTAGGAAACCACGCACGCACCCTCTCCGGTCTTCATAATGCGAGACAGGAGGGACTTTGGGACAATCCTGCCGGCAATTAGGATGTCTTCTGCTGACTGGGGCCACTCAACGCGGCCCGGCAGGGACGAGCTTGGCACCCGGGAGCCCTGGCCTGGCAAGCAGCTGTGTCCCTAGAGCGCGGCACGACCGCTGACCGCGACCTCGGCCGGTGGGGCCGGGCTCCCTGAGGGCAGGCGGGCGGCACAGCCCTCACCGCCCTGCCCGAGGCGCCCACGAAGGGGCTCATTGCGGGGGCTCCAACAGTGAGATCACCGTGGAACCAACCTGCTGTGTGGCCGTGGACGCCCCTCGCAGAGGCCGGCAGGAGGCTGAGGAAGGGGCCGGGAGCACGAGGCCACGGGTAAGGCAGCGAAGGGTGACAGATTCCGGCAGAGAAAGTGAAACAGGACTCGGTCCTACTGGGCCGCCTCTCAGCAGCTTCTCCCAAGGCACCGCGGGCGGGGGTGGGTCGCAGCAAGTGCTCCTGGGAGCACTTACCCCCAGACGGGGATAAAGATCGTAGCTGCCATTTGCTGAGGCCGGGCCCGGCCCAGGAGCTGCACCCTCACTCGAGCCCCCGGCCCTGTGTGCGCGCACGAGTCTGTCTTTCCTGTCCTCGGGCTGAACCCGGCACTGTGCCTGGGACACAGCGAGAACCCAGGGGGCGTTTGCGGAAGGATCAGACCCACGGAAGATCAAACCAAGAAGGCCTTAATAACAAATCGGTGTGGCCTCTGTGCTACAGCTTCGATACCAGTAGTTTTGCTCAGTGAACACGAGGTTAGGCATCATCTGTCCCCAGTGAGTCGAGGGCTCAGCCCACTTGGGGTCTCCCCCGGAGCCTGCCGGGTGACAGAGGCTTGCCCGGGAGCGTCCAGCACAGCGAGGCGTGGATAAGGCCCCCAGAAGAAGCACTCCTCTCCTGTTGGCTAGTGCTGACACGCTCCTGTCTGCGCCCGCGTGCGCGTGCGTGCGGGGAGGCCCTTCCGCATCCTTCCGATCACTGTGGGGGTCCCAAGGCCTGTTTTCTCCCGGCACCATTGATTACACTTTGAGTACCATGACCCTGAGTCACAGGGTCTTTGCCACGGGACGTCGCAGAGGAAGCATGGTGCCACCAAGCAGCGGTGTTTCCGGGCGTGCTCGGGCCGGGCGGCGCTGCCTTCGGCCCCAGGACGCCCCGGGCAGGAGGGTGCCCTGCTGCAAACCCCTGGCTGGGGCCCGACAACCTTCACAGGCCTCTCCCCTTATTTACCGTGCAAGGTGGCCACCGCGGAGCCGGGGCGCCCTGACCAGCTGGGATCCCCCCTTTCCACTGCACCTTCTGCAAGCCTGAGCCTCGGGCCTCCCTCCTGCGGCCGCCTTCCGGGCACCAGGCGGGGTCAGGCCTAGCAGGGCCCTCCGAGAGCCTGCCTCTGGGTTTTCACGCTCTACAGAAACTAAAACAGCAAGGGTGCACTGGGACTTGAAAGCACAGCAGTGAAGCAATAAGACAGGTAGCTCACGAATAGAACCTACCAGCATTTTAACAGGAAACGTATCCCTGGGGCCATGGGCCCTCCCCCTTTTGGACGTGAACTGGGTGGGGTCTGCAAAGCACAGGCTGTACCATCGAGAGAGGCCATCACGGAGCAGTCAGGGACACAGCCCAGTGTCCAGGGGCACATGCAGACGGCGGCTGCTCCCCCTCACCCACGGCCCCCGGGGCCCCCACACCCGATTCTCACCGGCCACTAAAGTTCCCAGCACCAACCACTCAGCGGACAGGTGCGTTTTCCCATCAGGACACAGACTCTGTGAAGCAACCAGAACCGAGAGAGAGAGCAGAACACTGGGTCAAGAAGCTTCCAGAACGGTCTCGTCCCAGACTCACCCCTGCGCAGGGCAGCAAGGAGGGGCAGCAGGGAGCACAGGTTCCGTCAGTCACGTGGCTTCTCACACCTTTCCAGGAACAGCATCAATCAGGTTGCGCGTCTGAGTCTCAAGTTGGGGAGCATCTGGAAATCATTCTGGCCCGCTGACGCGTCTCCCCACGCCGTGGGGCAAACCCGGGGACCCCGGGCACGACAAGCCCTGGGTAGGGACCCGCAGTCCTGCAAGCTGGGGGCGTGGTGTGTGCTCCCACAGCGGGCTGCACACGGCGGGCTTGGCCACAGCCGGGAGAGTGGCAGCCTCCTCGGCCGCCGAGGCTTCGCCTTGAGGAACGGGGCCATCGCGAGGACCCGAGCACCTGCCACGCCACGTGCCTGGGCTCAGGCGCGGGTCCAGGAAAGCAGGGAGCTGGTGGCTGCTGAGAGGCTCGGAATGGCTCCAACGGGGAAAATGAGGCTCAGGGTCCCGCACTCGTTCCCCTGGACCAGAGTCAGGTCCTGGTCGCCTGTCTGTAGGATGGGGACACTCCACCCTGACTCTCGTGGCCGGGTGGACTCTTGATCCAATAGCACAGAAGAAGCGGGTCGGCGTTCCGCGAGTGCCCCAGCTTTTTACGACTGGACGGTCATCACCGGGGGCACCTGGGACAGCCATCCCGCCCCGTCCGGCCCTTCCTAGGTGACAGGGAATGGCCATGCATGTGCATGGGCCTAGGCAGGCATCCCCGGGCATCCCGAGTGGGTGCTCAGTAAGCAAGAAAATAACGTGCCCTCCACGCACGCGTTCTCACGGTGCTCCACGCACAGCTCACCGGCCTCCCGTTTCAACCTAGAAAATACTTCCCGGTCATGTCGGCGGCTGAGACGGAGGCCTCCGGGTCCAGGCCCTGGTCCAACAGGAGGTGGACGTCTGCAAGCACCAGCCAAGACCCTCTGTGACCGAGGCCCTCCCAGATGGGGCAGGCTCGCCGTGGTCTGGGCTTCCCGGGAGCAGAACAGCCCTGCTTCTGCGACACCGTCCCCGCTGCCCCCACGCAGGCCTCAGTTCACTGGGGCAAACGTTCCTTTTCCAAATGATCCCTGAGGTAGGACCCGTCCTCGCACATCCCCCAGGTGGCCCCCGGGGGCAGCGGCACCCAGGACTCAGCCAGAGAGTGGAGGCAGGTGGGGCGCCTTACTCCGCCTCCGACACACACAATGTGGTCCTCACCTTCCTGGACACTAAAAAGGGCTGGAAAAAATCACCCGTAGGACATGCCGGGACCAACCTGGGGCCCTGGAGGCATCCACCCTGTCTCTGCGCTGGCCCCCTTTCCAGCCCCGCTCAGCGAAGTTCGGGGCGTGACCTCCAGGCCGGAGGTCACGGCCACAGAGAGGCCTTCGGAGGGAGGCAGGGCAGCTGGGGGGCCTGGGCCTGCTGTCCAGACCAGCAGCCTAGCTCCGTGCTCCGCATTTGCCTCTTTAATGACTAGCCTGGAAAGCGCCAGCCGCTGTTGGCCTGAGCGCAGCCTCCCCAGCATAAAATATTCATCAAGAAAAACTCCAAACAGCAACGCTGCCTTCCGTGTCAGCCGGGCCCTGGGGATGGAAGCTAAAAATAGGCAGGAGGTAGAAGAATTGCTGACAGTGGGGGGCGGGGAGGGGAGGAGGGCTGAGCGCCCCCCACGGGCGCTGGCACCCTGGCGGCGCGGAGCCCGAGTGTGCTTGGGGAGACAGAAGGTGTCACATCGGCGGTCCTCAAGGGAGTGCGCGCACAGGCTGAGCCGAAACCCCTCTCTGGGGAGCTGCCCACCCTCCCTGCCAGAGGCTGGGCCCCAGGCCACCTCCGTGAGGAATCAAAGACCATCTTCAATTAGCAAGCCGGAACAGCCTGGAACAACGTGGGGCTGGCCGGCAGGAAGACACGGCCATCGTGAACAGCTGGCCCCTCAAACCTAGGGATTCAGCCACTGCCCCCTTCATTCAGGCAGGTGTCTTGCCCCACCTGCCAGGCACCAGCACCCCTTCCTCTGGGCTGGCCCCCCACCCGTTGCCCATACCACGGGTTTCTAGAAAGGGGCACATAGACTGGCCCAGATCCAGGACTACTTTCGGGCTCTGTGAAGGTCATGGGTACCCCCACAAAGGGCTCCTGGCCCGCAGGCACTGTCCACGGGAGGCTGGACCGCTCCCGGCTACAGCACTGGTCTGTCCAGCAGGCTGAGTTCTGGGGTGCGTGTAGGCCAGGGGCTGTGGGGCTGCCCACAGCAGCTGCCGGGCTCCCGGGCGGGCCAGCCTACAGCTCAGCTATGGCGAGCACTTCGGACCTTGCTAGAAACCCTGTCAACTCACATTTGCTCAGAACGAGCCTTTGCACAACGAAGATGGTCTGACTCCTCGGTTGCGCTACTCTCATACCCATTTGGGGAGCCCTGCAGGCCCTTGAACCCCCTCAGCTGGCAGCAGAGGAAAGGCCCCGTGTGGTCAGAGGCTGGGTCCTGGGCAGGGCCTGGCCAGGATCAGCCGGGTGGCCTCAGGTGTCTTCCTGCCCCCTCTTCTCCCCTTTCGGGTGGCTGGCTCCGGCCCCCAGACCTCCATCGCCGGTTCCTCGGACCCAGATCGTCTCTGGGAAAGGACTCCCCTGCCCCCAACACCAGGCCCTGCTCAAACAGCCCTGTGCGCGAGGTCCTCCTTGGAAGCACCCTCCTGAGGCGGCAACATCTCTCCCCGGGAATGCTGATCCCCTGCCTCCTGCTTCTCCCCTTGTGACCCTCCCCAGCATCCCACACGGGTCCTTTGTCCCCGCTTGGTTACTGGCTCCCTCCGGAGGGCGGCAGCCCCAGTGGGAGGGCTCCGGAAAGCACAGCGGCGATGAGTGTGGTGCTCCCACGCCCCCCCGCCCCCCCGCGGCAGGCACACTACGGCCACCCACCTGATGCGGATGAGGAAACGGAGGCACACCCAAGAAGCGCGAGCCTGGGACCACACAGCCAGTGTGCAAGCGCCCTGACCAGACCGCAGGCAGCATGACGTCCACAGCCACGTGTGCCCCGACAGTACGCGGGTCCACGACAGCGGGGGTGGGGGGCCCTGGGGTGCTCGGGGACCTGAGCGGCGTGGGGGAGGACTGTGGCTGGAGAGGCCAGCAGGCCCATGAGCCACCCACGGGCATGTTCCTGAGCCCCAATCTGTGCCGCGCATCCTGGACCCACACGACGGGCCGGGTGCAGCAGAGGATCCGAGACGGTGCCGGGTGCAGGTGCCAGGAGATGGTGTGGGGACAGGAGAGTCGCTGGGCAGTGGCAGGGGTCAGGCTTTATCTCGAGTGTGGAAGAAAGGCCATCTAAGGACGAGATACCTGAGAAACAGGGAAAGGAGCTGGCTCCGCAAGGGTCTGAGGGAAGGCGTCCAGGCAGACAGCACGTGCAAAGGCCCTGAGGCTGAGACCAGAGAAGCGAGCTTCTTTGGACCCTGTGCTAAGGGCCCCGAGACTGCTGAGCAGATTAGGTGGGAGAGGGAGAAAATCAGATTCGGTTTTAACAAGCTCCCTCGGCTCCAGTGTGGCGTCGGGTGGAGGATGGCAGGCCGGGGGCCGTGTCGCTGGGTGCCAAGCAGGGACCGAGGTGGCCATGGGGCCCGGGGACAGTGGGTGTGGGGGGCTGAGCAGGAGAGGGGATGGAGGAGCCAGGCATGTTCCCAGGCTCGCTGAGAGAGGGCATCAGAAAGGAACAGTGGGATTTTCTGGGGAAAGATACTGAGTCCAGTTCAGGACCAATCACGTTTGAGATGCTCCCTGAGACCCTTCGGGGGAGGGGCAGAGCTGGTCAGGCCGATGGGGGCCTGAACGGTGGCCACAGAACAATGCTCGCGGCACAAGGCTTGGACCCAACCACCCGAGGAGGAGGGAAGGGCGCGGCAGGCCCGTTAGGGCCTGGTGTTTCAGGGGTCAGGGATTGACCATCTGACACCGCGGTCCCGTGCCGAGGGAGCACAGGCTCCACGGAGGCCTGGTGCATCGCGTTGGGCCAGCAGAGGCAAAGACACAGAGTGTCCTTGGATCCGGCCATGCTGCTGGAACCCGGAGGCTGACGAGAACAGGGAGCAGGTATTCACCTGTGCGAGGTAGAATTCAGCATTCGGGACGAGAGACTGTGACAATACGGAAAATGGGACAAGGGTCCAGGAGAGAAGTGGAGAAAGCCTGTGTTTGAGGACCACGGGAAGCAGGTTAAGTTTCTGGAAGAAGTGGCCCAAGACCCAGAGACACGAGGCTGCAAAGGTCAGGACCCGAGGCGGTCAGAGGGAACACACGCACATCGGCCAAGGGGATAGGGTGGGGACGGGGTCACCCTGCCAAGGCTGCGGGGCCGCCGGTCAGAGCGAGGGGCCGCGTGTGGGACGCACACCCCTAGTCCCCACGCTCGGGCAAGGCGGGTCGGAGGGCTGTGTGCGGCTCCCTGCCTGCGGGGGGGACACAGCTCTGACGGGGGCTACGGGGCTGGGGGAGGCGGCACGTGGGAGAAGCGTGTCGGACACAGGTTTCCGGCGCCCGCTCTCCTCCTGCAGGAGGCTCCGGCTCTCCCTGGGGCGCAGCAGGAGCAGCGGGGGCCACACGACGCTTGAGAGAAGCACCCCAGCCCCGGGCACTCTGCCCACTCACCCTCACCCCGCGGGGGGCGGGGAGCCCCGACTGCGGCCCCAGGAGAGCTGCCTTTAGCGACAGACGTGTGGTCCGGCTCGGGGAGCAATCAGGAGCGGCCCGAGCCACCAAGTCGTGCGCTGGACCCGAACCCAGGCTCCCAGGACTGTGGAGGGGCGTACGACCCTCCACAGAGGCCTCGGCCTTGCTGGCCCGAGGGGTCCTCGCCGGGTGACGGGGAGCCAGCAGCGGGGGGCCCCGCTCCTCTGGCCCGGGGTGGCGCTGGCTGTGGGAAGCAGCAGGGGGCTCGCTGCTGGGTGTCTGGGACGGTCGCGTGGGGGACACCGCTGTGACCCGCACCGGTACGGGTGCGTGAGGCTCCCGGTGAAACCATCCGCGGCCTCGAGGGAGGTCTGTGGGCAGCATGCGCTCCTTCCACAGTGCCCGAGGCCCTCCCGGCCCAGCACCCTCACCGCCCACCCCCTTCCCCATCCCCTACTTTGAACCTCAGCTGCCTCTGGCTCCCTGGCTCTCCCCGACTCTCCCCGCGTCCAGCACTTGTCACACGGCTGGGACCCCAGCTCCGGGACCTGTCAATCCTGCGGCGGCAGCAGCCCACGTGGGCGGCTGTGTGGCCGGGCACCTGCCACCTCTCTGCCTACCCAGGGCAGAGCCTGGCCGGGCGGCCGAGGCGGGGAAGGGGCCTGAGTCCCCGAGGCCCAGCCCGGTGATCTCGGGGTGTGGCTCGGTCCCAGGAGGAAGAGCACTCAGGCCAAGGCTCCTTGAGATCCCAGACCTCAGGAGGGTCCTCAGCCCCATCGTAGCTGTAATACCCAGCCCCGTGAGCCCCTGGGCTCTGCCCTCACCCTCGAGAGAGACGCCCCCTAGCAAAAAGCTGGCGAGCAGGGCTCTCTTGCGCTGTGGGCCGGTGTGACCTCACAGTCCGCAGGGGGAGGCCCTCACATTTGAGGGGCAGGGCAGCCAAGCTCACTGGGCCAGGGCGCAGCCAGGCCGGGGCCCTGCCCCCCTGCAACGGGCTCAGGGGACTCGGCCTCTCCCGGGAGCCGCGGGAGGCCGGGCGCTCACTCACCACGAGCTGGGGCACCGGCAGCGACTTGCCCTCCTGGCTCAGGGACACGTAGGTGAAGAAGGCGCTGGCAGCCCGGTAGCGCTTCTGCGAGTTGTCCACCACGGGGTCGGCGTCCACCAGGACCTCGATCTCCATGGACTTATTGCTCGTGAAGGTCATGCGGCCAGAGATGGTAATGACGCAGCCTGCGGAGCACGCACAGCGGGTGAGCGGGGGGCAGCGACGGAGGGGCAGGGGGGAGGGCACAGGCAGCAGTGTCACCGAGAGCGTTAGAGGACACGGGGTTAGGCAGCATGCGACAGCTACAGGGACGTGGAAACGATGCGCTCTCACCTGCCTCGGGAGCAGGTGTTTGCCTTTAGTGTCTACGTGAACATTCGGAGCGGTGGCCGTCACCTGGCCCCGCCTCTGGGGAGGGGCGGCCCCCAACCTGCTTTCAGGCAGCTGCGGGGTGAGCTGGCTCCATCCCTCCGAAGTCCCATCCCGGCCACGCCCGCCCACCCGTCCACCCCGGGACCTGGCTTTGTGCCCGGTACCTCCCCGCTCCCTGGCTCTTGTTCCCGATGCTGGTCTGACGGCAGCCTTGGGCGCTTGGCAGGGCCGGGGGTCACGCTGACCGTGGTCCTACATCCCCCAGAGCCACGTCCTCCCACCCTTGTGTCCTGGCGAAACTGTGTCTGTGCGGTCAGGCCCTCTCCCTGCGGCAGGCTTGCTCGTGGGACCAGAGCGCTCCTGGGAGCTGCGGCCTCTGCCCCACCACACAGCCGAGGCCCTGACCTTGGTCCGAGTCCCCAGGTGCTCACCACCTGCCTGGACCGGCAGAGTTCCCTTTGTTGATCATGATGCAGAGTCCTGCGTTCCCACAGCACTGTCCCAGCTGTCCCCTCCCTCTTAACCTCAACCCAAACTCCCTGTATTCCCCGTGCCCCTGGGTCAGGACTATCCACCCGGGCAGCTGCTTCCCAACCTAGAGGCCCCCCCCCATTCACGGGCTCTCGCCTGCCATCCAGCCTTGGCCCTTCCTCGCCCTTGCCCCCTTCACGTCATGGAGCCCAGTGTTTCCCTGTACACAGACTTGACTTGCCTCCCAGGGTAACTACGGGGAAGACACGAGGTGAGCCAGGTGCTCGCGCGGTGCCCAGTGGAGGAAGGCACGCAGCACGGTCACCACCATGGCCGACGGGGTGATTCTGGACCATGAGGCAGCACCGAGCCTCAGGACTTTCAGGGGGAGGGGCTGATACCTGGCTGCACCCCCAACGACCAGTGCCCAGAATGGCTCCCCCAGGCTGGGTGCCCGCCCAGCATGGCCTCGTTCCAGGCTGGGTTCAAGGCAATCCCTGCCCACGTCTCGCACATGATGCTGAGACCCGCTCCCCGGAACCAGGCCGGGCTGTGGGACCTTTTAACGACCCTGGGAGCCCCGATGTCCGAGTGCCAAGGAGACAGGCGCCACAAGACACGTTTAAAGACCTAGAAGGACAGAAAGTGAAGACAGCGTGGGGACTGCTGGTGTCAGTGTGTGGGCAGGCCAGAAGCAGGGGCGGTTGTTCCATGTTACAGAGTTCCAGAACGTTCCATGCCACATTCACTTTCATACTTACAGAGAGGGCTTCAAGTCCTGCACAGCCACTTCTGGGAGGGAAGGAAGGCCACACGGTCAGTGCCGGTGGCCCTATGGGACCTCTATGAGCAGAGTCACGAAGCACCCAGCACACACCTATGGCTGGGCTGAGACCAGGGTCCGTGGGCAAGTCCTGCTGCCCCGTGAGGCTCTGCCTCCGTGACCCCCAGGGCAGGCCCCTCCCCCAAGTATCACGGGTGGCCCTGCACCTGGGGCCGGACGGGGACGTGCGAATGCATCTCCCTGCATCCTTCCCGTTATCATGTCCCCTCTACCCCCGGAGGGCCTGTGATTGTCACCGGGGCTCTCCTGAGAGGAAGAGAACACACAGCGTGCAGACTCGACCTGCCCACCGCTGGTGACCGCCGCTCCTTCCTCACGAGGCCAGGGGGCAGCCGGGGCAGGGGTGCGCCGGGCGCAGGGTGGTGAGGACAGCGGCCAGCACGGGCGGAGTTCCGGGGACAGAACCTGCTCCGAGGTTCGGCTGGGGCAGGGATTTCTCCCGGGACTGGAGTCTAAACCAGGTGCCTGCAGGCCCCCTTCCCACGCAGGGGTGGGGCAAGACGATCGACATGGCTCCCAGGGGAGCATGCGGCTGGCACACAAGGCCAGAGACAGGATGCCCAGAGATCTCGCGGGGAGGGGGTGTCAGGCTCCTCCCCACGAGGTCTGGCAAATTCCATCCCAGGCATGGGGCAGAACTGCAGGAGGACACTGGGACACCACGTGGGGCAGGGAAGGACCGCAGCCAGCGGCTGGCTTATGTTCGCGTTCACTTCCGTTTCCCCGAGGAACTGCAGACCAGGGACCGGGACCTGCGGGGCATGGCAGGTGGGGGACAGCGGAAGCGGAGCGGTTCAGAGGACTGAGACACTGCCTGGGGACTTTTCCACTAGGTCGCGTGTCCAAATCCACCCAGGGGATGGCTTGTTTAAAAGACCAGGTGAGGGACGCCTGGGTGGCTCAGTTGGTTGGGCGGCTGCCTTTGGCTCAGGTCATGACCCCGGCATCTTGGGATCGAGTCCCGCATTGGGCTCCTTGCTCTGCGGGGAGCCTGCTCCTCTCTCTGCCTCTGCCTGCCTCTCTGCCTGCTTGTGTTCTCTCTCTGTTAAATGAATAAATAAAAAAATCTTAAAAAGACCAGGCGAGACCAGCTCAGGGGGAAACGGCCCGTCACCGGCACTAGGAGCCACTAGGACAGGCTCAGGTGTCAGGCCACTGTCCTGGCCAGGGGGTTGGGGGAGGCCGGGAGGGGAGACCGAGTTCTCCTCTGAGCTGCCAAGGCAGGAACTGACAGCCGTTTCCCTCCGAGCGTCTCCATGAAAGGCAGGCTCTCGGAGTGGCCCCGGGATGGGCTACAGGGCTCTGAGGAGGCCTCGGGTTTGCAGGCTCTGGGGTGCACCGGGCGGGTGGCCAGCCAGGACCCACACCGTGCTCTGGCTTCCTCACCTGCAAATAGGCACAAGGGTAGCTCGGGAGGTTGTGAGCCTCCAAATGTGGCCACGTGGAGGTCACTCGTCCACGTTAATTATGTCACGTGGACGTTAAGCCCAGAACAGAAATTTCTGGTAAGGTCTGAGTGCCCTTCTGCCTAACAGCCCTCCAGGAAAGGCCCCCTTAAGCTGAGGGCAGAGTGAGCCCGCCCAACGCTCTTGGGGTCTTCGGGTGGAGAACCGCACCAACGCGGTAATAAGAAGTAACGTCTAGAACAAATCACATTTTGCTCTTCTTCAGCGGGCGCGAGTACGCCGGCCAGGAGGCTGCTGCTGGCGCTGAGCGACTCAGAGGGGCAGCTGCATTCGCGACGGGGATTTGATGCTTTCAGCTTGTGAGGAACACAGGGTAGCAAAGCATTAGAAACCCTGCCCTTTCTCTCTGGGTCCCCGGAGATCAGCAACTGCGCCAGATGGGAAGCCGAGCCATGACCGCGGCGGTGGCAGTCCCTGCGCGGAGGCCGGGCCGCAGCTCAGCCCCGCCCAGCACGTGAACGTGGTCTGAGAGGCCCGGACTCAGGACGTAAGGTGCCCTCTGGACCTGAGTTCCAGTGCCAGCTCTGTAAGGCCGAGACTTGCCAGGAAGCTCACCACCCCCGCGGCCTCGCTGCGAATCCCCCAGGCCTCAGAGGTGCCGGGTATCAGCGGCCGAGGGAGGGGCTTGGGGCAGCCTGAGGGGTGCTTCCTGGCACGCCTCTCTGAAGCCCCCCAGGGCCGAGCTCCTTCCTGCTCTCCTGTGCTCTCTGCGAGGGTCCTGTCGACAGAGCTTTTAGGGGAAGACGCAGGGTGGGGAAAAGGCAGGGCTCAGAATCGGTCCGGAGCCCCCACCGCACTGTGTCAAGTGGGGTGAACGGACCACGATGGCAGGGGGAGCAACAGCCCCCAAAGCTGTCCACGACCTAATCCCCTGTCCCTGGGGATTATGTGGCCTTGCGTGGCAAAGGGGCTTTACAGACGCGGTCAGAAGGGGGCGACCAGCCTGGATTATCCACGTGGGCCCAACGTCGTCACGAGGGTCAGAGAGACACCATCCTGCCGACTTTGGAGATGGAGGAGGGGCCGCAAGCCGAGGAAGGCAGGCGGCCTCTAGAAGGTGAACAGGCAAGTAGAGATTCTTTCCGAGTCTCCAGAAGGGCACCCCAACTTTAGCCCAGTGAGACGCGGTCAGACTTCCAAACGCCAGAACTGAGACAGCAAATCCACGTTGTTTCAGCTGCGATGCTTTCAGTAAATCGTCACCACAGCCCTAGAAAATCCATACAACTACCTGGGTAGAGCAGCGCTGGGTGATTTTAACGTAGTCCCATTTTTCGGGGCTGTGGCCGACACTACACCGTAAGTAATTGTAAAATCGGGAGCACGCTACTTTGTAGACCTTTACGTGGTTTTATCGTACGCTTCTACCGCTTCATGGGACATTCCCACGTTTCAGGCAGGAACTCTACGACAACACGAGGAATCCAGAAACTTCATGAAGCTCCAAGTAAGAACAAACAAATCCCAAAGGTGACTGGGTCAGGGTGCCAGCCTGGCAGGTTTCCAGTGGGAAGGATGGTCCATGGTTCACTGTTCAGTCAAGGGCCAGGGAAGTCAAAACTTGCAGTTCTCTTGCCACAAAGTATCCAACTGAAATGAAGGGACTCCGCTGTCTGGTATTTTGTAAGTTCTGTCAGTCTCCCATCTGTTGGTTCGAATGGCTGGATGCCTAACCGAATTGGAAAACTGGAGCTTCTGTCAAATTCCTTTTGTGCATTCCAGAAAAAAACAGAGCCCCCCACCCTGAGTACCAGCAAGAAGCTGAGAAGCAGGCTTGTTTGGTGAACCCCAACTGGACCCCCGAGGTCTGAGCAGGCTGCCCTTGCAGCCTCGCGGGAAGGCTCCGTGCCCAGGGCTGCAGGGAGCTGGGTGGTGGGGGGGCCCCCCTGAAGGGGGCGCGGAGGCACTAGGCTTTGTGCTCTAGGGGTCTACGGAAACCCCTCCCAGAGCCTCGGGCGCTGGGGACAGAGTCCAGACCACCCAGAGACCAGCGCCCCCTGGCAGACTTCCTGTGATGGTGGGAAGGTCCTCTCTCTGCGCTGACACAGCAGCTGCTAGCCACGTGCGGCCACGGAGCACCGGGAATGTGGGCGGTCCCACGGAGGGGCAGCGGCTGCCATTCTGCTTACCTTTAATTATGGTGCAAACAGCCACAGGTGGCCAGCTGCTGGTGTGGGGGACAGCCCAGGTGGGGTCCCCCAGGCAAAGCTGACGAGACGGAGGGCGCAGCTGGAGGCAGGACTCAGTAACCGCAGTGGGAAAAGGGCCCTGGGCCAAGGCCGCTGCCAGAGACACGGACAGAGCGGTGCCTTCCTCGGGGCTGGACTCCCCTAACTGTGAGAGTCCTGAGCCATGTTTTGCAAGAGTCTTGAGAAAGCCAGGGAGTTTCGTACCCGACGGCGTGGGCCAGCCGCCGCTCCGGCAGGTGCATAAGGGTCAAGGGTGAAGGGTGCTGCGTCTGACCGGTGGGGCCCAGGCCCCGGTGGCGGAGCCCGTGTGGATCGAGGCTGGTGGTCAGGAGCCCGCTGTGCGGCCCGGGCGGGTTCCAGGCTGGAGGGTGGGGATGGGTGGACTTCCTGCGGCTCGGGGCAGGTGCCCCCCGCCCGACCCCCCAGCAGCGGGGCGCCTCTCCCCGGGCGGACGGCACAGCGCTGCTCTTGCCGCAGCGGCTGCGCTGCCAAGGATTTCAGACGTTAAGAACAGCTCAGTGTTGGAGTTGCAAAAAGAGCAGCGGCAGCCAACAATCCTCAGAAAAGCACGGAGCTAGTGAAGTAACCTCGGCGTGTCTTACATAACACAGCCCGCAGCATTTTCTAGAAGATTCCTCACTTCCCCCCCAGACAGTCGGGGGAGAACGGCTTCTTCACACACAACTCCAGCTTTCGGTGTTCCTGCCAGGGCTTCCCGAACCGCGTCCCCGTTACCGTCCTCAACTGCTGCCTGGCGTGTTCCCGGCTCATCCTAAGGGAAACGGTCGGCAACGGGGCAAAGGGCCTACGACAGAAAGTTCAGGTCTTCCGGCTTCACCAGCTTGTCCTAAGTGACGCTGGGGGTCCCGGGTCGGCTGAGCCCACCCCCAGGGCCAGACAGCCCTGAGTGCCCCGCCCGGTCGGGCCCCACGTCAGGAACTCAGCCCCGTGGACTCTCTGAGACGCGGGGGCTCCACGACCATGGGACAGGTCGTGTGTGGCCCGTTGGTCTGGCCACGCGTCTGCCTTTCTGGGGTTTTCCCCGCCGCGTCAGATTGGCCGTGAGAGGCTAGGGGGACGCTCCCAGGAGGGGCAGTGGCCTCTTACGGTGGCACCGTCCAGGGCCGTGCGGCTGAGGAGGCTGGACACTGGCTGTGGGCCGCTGCCACCCTGTGACCACCGCCCCGGGGTGCCCACCAGCTCAGCCGCCTGCGTGTGCCTCTCCCAGGAAAACGCCATTACTTCAAAACCAGTCCTTAGGCTGATCCCATTCTACAGTCTAGGGACGAGTTAGTTCGATGCCCAGCAAAAAAGAGGGTCTGTGCGCTGGGCTGTGCCTCGGGCTGAGCCTGGCTCCTGCCGCGCGGAGAGAAGCCAGAGAAACAAGGGGCCTCAATTCAGCCCCAGCGGGGCTGCTCTCAGGAGTCAGGGCCCGGGGCTGTCCCCCAGCCCTGGTTGTATGACTGTCCTTCTCGAAACCAGGGGCCTCCCTCCCGAGCCCCTCAGTCACCCCTTCTCCGGGCTGGGTGCTGACTTTACCGCTGGCCCTCGCAGGGGAAGGACTCACACCGGCGTGGGGAAAGGGGCAACTTGGGGCACAGAAGAGATTTTACCCACCTCACCCTTTTGCAAAAGAGAAAGTAAGCCAGCGTCTACCGGAATCAAGCTCCTAGGAGGGAAAGCATGTGTAGAGGGCTGAACAGTGCCCCCCATGCCCCGTCCGTCCAGTCAGAACCTCCAGATGTGACCTTACTGGGAATAAGGGCCTTTGCACACGCCACTGACTTAAGGCTCTCGGGATGAGATCCTCCCGGATTATCTGGGTGGGCCCTACGTCCTGTGACCAGTGTCCTTGTAAGAGGCAGAAGAACAGAGAGAAGGGAGAGGCCACGTGAAGGCGGAGGGAGGTTGCAGTGAAGGGACCCTGAGCCAGGAAATGCGCCCAGGGGCTGGAAGAGGCAGGAAGGGCGCTCCTCTAGCGCCTCCGAGCGGCCCTGCCCACACCTGGATTTGGGACTTGGGGCCTCCAGGCTGCGGGAGCACAGAGGTCGGCTGCTTGAAGCCCCCAGGGGGTGGTCCACACACACAAACACCACCCTCCAGGGCTCTAGACTCTGCCCCCGCCCACCGCGGCCCAGTGTGCGGTGGGCCCTACCCGGCCTCCTGGCCCCTTCCTGCTGGATCGGGGACGGCAGGAGCGTGGAGGCCGCACTAGAGCCCCCAGGATGGGGCTTCACGGGACCTCAACAGGTTCGCGTCAGAAAATCGAAGCAGAACAAGCCGGGATGCTCCCTCCATCCCCCCAGCGAGTTTCGGGCACACTCGGATCGCCCGCTGTCTAGAGTCCCCGGCGGGCAGGGTCACCCCAGCCTCGCACTCCGTGTCCCCAGAGAGGAGCACAGCATGGGGGAGGAAAGGAGCGTGCCCGCAGAGGCCTCGGCCCCCCGGCACTGGGGACATGACAGGCCCGTCCCGTGTCTGCGCCAGGTGTGGCCAGCGCATTGCCAGACCCGAGACCCCACCTGGACACCGGGGCCGGCTCCCCCGCAGAGCCACGGCCCAGAGGAACCCCCAGTGTCACGCGGGGACACTCCTCTGGAAAACAACAAATAAGGTGTGACAGTGTCTAACAGCGCCTGGGGGACACTGGCAGAGAAATAGGCCAGACTCCATAGCCGCTAGCGTGGCCCACATTCCTTTATGCACAAAACAAGAGGTGATCCCAGAAAGCAGAAATCCTCTCTCTGCTCGCCAGGAGCTGCTGGTGAGGGGGTCCTGGGCATCACAGACTCCGGGCTGGGGCTGGGCCCAGAGTCTCACCACAGAAGACACAACACACATAGAAATCACCCTGCATCGGGAGGGGACGGTCACAAGGAGCTCTCCTGGGAGGCCGCCGAGTCTCAGGAACAGGGAAAGTCCCAAACCCCAGGGCCGCCTGGCTGTTGGTCCTTGGGCTTCTCTGCATGGATCCCGCCACTACCGACGCCGTGGATTATCTGTCCCTCCCCCAGGGGACATGTGTACAATCTGGGGACACCAGTCATGGAGCTGGGCTTTTAAGCAATTCACAGGGCTCTGTTCACCGAGCATTTTAAGAGGGGTCTGTGGCGTTCCTCAGTAGCATAAAGGCCCCAAACACGTCTGAACTACACGTGTCACCAGTTTGGAAACCCACCAATCCTAGCCTCACAGAGGCGTCAGCGAGAGCAAAGCGCAAGACCGGCTTCCTGTTTCTCCGGGCAAAGGGGCAGACACGGGGCGCCGGCACGCTGGGTGCGGACCTCAAGCAAGCTGGCAAAGGGAGCCAGCGCGCCAACGCCCACCGCCTTCTCTCAGGGTGCAGAGCTCGTTACCTTTCCTGATCTTGTCGTGAAAGTTGATGGCGTCCACGGAGGCGGTGACTATGTTGGTCTTGCAATGACGCGCGGCCACGATCCCCGCCACTTCGTCCATGAGCTTCATGGTGACACCTGCACGGAGAAGGGGCACGCGGCAGGTCAGACACAGGAGGCTACTTCCCACCCTGGAAACCAGTCGTAAAAGACAAAGCCCTCCGACTCCCCCAGCAGGGGCCCTGGGGCTGGGGGTGATCAGGGCACAGCTGACGCTCGTGCTGGGACCCTGGCTTCCTTAGGAGCTTCTGAAAACGACTGCAGCTGAGGGTCTAGGCCGCCAACAAAAGGACGGTCCTTCTCCTACCCTCTCCAGATACCTTACTCCCCCAGGAAGTAAGTTACAAAACCCGCTGGCATGGCCACATCCAAAGTCAGACCACAATTGTTAGTGAGAACGTGGAGAGATCAGAACCCTCACACATCTCTGGTGGGGATGGAAACGGTGTGGACGCTTTGGAAACAGTCGGGAGTTTCTCAAAAGGCTCAACAGAGAGCTACCATAGGCCCCGGCATGCTCCTCTCCTAGGTGCTAAACTAAAATCTCATGGTCACACAGAAACTCGTACACGGATTTCATGACTGTGTTACTCACGACGGCTGAAAAGGGGACACGACCCACAGGTGTGTCAACTGAGGGACGGATGAAGGAAATGTGGTCCCTCCATACGGTGGAATATTATCCAGCAAAGAAAATGAGCAAAGCCCCGACCCACGCCTCAACACAGAGGAAGCCCGAAAACACGCTGCTCAGCAGAAGAAGCCAGGCCCCAAAGACCGACGTTGTAGGGTTCCCGTTATAAGAAAGGACTGGAGGGGCGCCTGGGTGGCTCAGTTGGTTGAGCGGCTGCCTTCGGCTCAGGTCAGGATCCCGGAGTTACGGGATCGAGTCCCATATCGGACTCCCGGCTCTGCGGGAAGTCTGCTTCTCCCTCTGACCTTCTCCCCTCTCATTCTCAGTCTCTCGCTCTCTAATAAATAAATAAAAAATCTTTAAAAAAAAAAAAAAAAGAAAGGACTGGGACAGGCAGAGCCGTAGAAAGCAGACTGGCATTTGCCAGGCCTGGGGGATCGGCGGGGAGACGGGGAGTGGGTGCTGATGGGTGCGGAGCTTCTCTTTGGGGGGATGACAATGACTTTTTTTTTAAGATCTTATTTATTTATTTGACCGAGAGAGACAGAGAGAGACAGAGAGGCAGGCAGAGGGAGGGGGGGGGAAGCAGGCTCCCCGCTGAGCAGAAAGCCCGATGCGGGGCTCGATCCCCGGACCCTGAGATCATGACCTGAGCCGGAGGCAGCGGCTCTAACCCACTGAGCCCCCCAGGCGCCCCTAGATGTGCTGATGGCTGTGCAGCTGGGAATACACTACAAATCAATGACTTGTGATGGCACATGAATTACCTGTGATAAAGCCGTTACATAAAACAAACAAACGAGGAAAGCCGGCTCTCGGAAGGCCAAGGTGATTTGAAAACCTCAGGCTGCAGACGCCGGCTTTTGCTCAACTGTGCCCTTAACTTGACGGGAGCACAGCTGCGCACCTGCTGGTCTCCCCCCCAAACCTCCCGCCCCAGGACAACACATTCTACTTACTTTGTATTTAAACATTCAAACCATGCCTTTTATTAGGCCGAACTGCATGAAATTGCCAATATTCAACCATGTTTGGCCCATGAAAGCAGCAGAGTAAGATCGATCAACCTCAGAGCTATCGAAAGTGTCAGAGGGCAGCTCAGTCAGTCGGGCGTCCGACTCTTGATGTCGGCTCGGGTCACGATCTTAGGGTTGTGGGACTGAGCCCCGCATCGGGCCCGGAGCTCAGTGGGGCGTCTGCTAGAGATTCTCCCCCCTTCTCACTCTGCCCACGCCCCACCCCCACGCTCCTCTTGTGCTATAATCTCAGAAGCTTATGTGCATTCACCCCAGGATACAGAACACTTTCTAAAAACCCAGAAAGAGGCAGAGAAACAGATGCCATCCCACTGGTGGCAGCCAGGCTCACAGGGAAACCTATTTAGGGTAAGGCTTGCAGAACCAAATGCCTGTAGGGTCAGGGGGGCGGTGTGGGGAGGTGAGCAGGGCCGCTGCCTGGCCCAGCCCACTGCCTCCCACCGCTAGGAATGTGGACCTCATGCTACCAGACTTACGATGCTTCCAGACAAGACTGGACCCTACACGTTTACAGGGAATCTACCAATTTTTAAATATTGGTGACTAATTAAAACTCTCTTTACTGTGCAGGAAAAACAAAATAAAGTAGAACTAAAAAGAGCAGAGGTCCCTTCCGGACTGGACCAGGGGCCTCTTACAAATACAGCAGAAGAGGGGCGCCTGGGTGGCTCAGTCGTTAAGCATCTGCCTTCGGCTCAGGTCATGATCCCCGGATCCTGGGATCGAGCCCCACGTCAGGCTCTCTGCTCAGCGGGAAGCCTGCTTCTCCTTCTCCCACTCCCCCTGCTTGTGCTCCCTCTCTTCCTGTCTCTGTCAAATAAATAAAATCTTAAAAAAAAACAGCCCCAAAAACACAGCAGAAGGTGTTACTTACAAAGGACCTGGAGACACCTGGGGTCCCATATACTCTTCTCTCTACTTCTGTGCCTATCTGAGCATTTCCAGAATAGAAAGGTTTTAAAAAACACATTTCGGTTCTCGATTTTAAAATGATGCTGTTATTACCGTGACTTTTTTCCACGGAAGATGCTGCCCCGTGGGGTAATGATAAGCGACCGGACCGGGGCGGAGACGGAGCTGCTGCCGCCGTTTTAAGAGAGGCTGGCGTGTGGATTCGCTTCACCCGAGAAGGAAGGGATCGGTGGCCCCCGTTTTCAAACCAACGCGGGCTCTGACCTATATGGGTCCAAATATAAAGACTGTGCAGACGGACTGCTGGAGAAACAGCTCTTCTGAGAGGAGAGAATCGCAGGTGCGACCACGGCCGGGGGCTCCCGCAAGGGTAGGGGGGCTTCTAGCCTTGGAGCAGCTCGGCTCCGAGCTCTGAGACAAGGGCTCACGCTCCGCTCTGCCTCTGCCGGGTGAAGTTCTCACCGGAAACGAACCCGGGCAGCCTCCCCTGAGCCCACCACGAGGCCCTTTCAGTCTTTACCCACAGCAGGGGGCCTCGGCGAAGGTAGAGCACGTGCAGGCCTTGGGGGGCAGAGGCCTTTCGGCCATGTCCCCAGCCCCACGCTCTGAAAAACACCAAACAGCGCCTGGGGCGCTCGCTGTGCCTGTCGGGGTGGACTGCCTCCCTGGAGGGCCCTGGAGCCCCGGACGGGCCGCACTGCGGGGTGAGCATGGCCCGGCCCTCACGGCGGTGCAGGCTCGGACTCCAGGGTCGCTGCCTGGCCGGGGACCCTGGGCAGGCAGAGACGGCCCTCGGGGGACGGGCGAGCCCCATGCCACCCACAACGACAGCTACCGCCACAACACGCAGGACTAGCGAAGGTTGGTAAAGCCCAACATCAATGTAGCCGAAGACTTTGTAAGAGATCGGAGTCCAAGTGATGGCTGGTCTGAGACCCACGGACCACCTCCTGACGCCGTGGCTTCGGGGTGTGTGTGAGTGTGCGTGCAGGTGGGGGGGCGTGCGTGAGTGTGCGTGCAGGTGGGGGGCGTGCGTGAGTGTGCGTGCGGGGGGGCGTGCGTGAGTGTGCGTGCAGGTGGGGGCGTGCGTGAGTGTGCGTGCAGGTGGGGGGCGTGCGTGAGTGTGCGTGCAGGTGGGGGGCGTGCGTGAGTGTGCGTGCAGGTGGGGGGGCGTGTGTGAGTGTGCATGCATGTGGCCGGATTTGCACATGTGTGGGCTGTGTGTGCACGCACGTTCAGTTTTGCAGAGGGAGCGAGAGCCCACAGACTGAGTCGGTCGGTTTGCTCACAGAGAACCGAGTCATTCCAGCAGCTGGCCAGGCGGGCCCTGCTCACTGGTACTGAGTTCCAAAGGCATTTTCCCAGACTTACTCTGAGTGCGATAAGCAAACCTCCTCGGGCAGCCGCCCGACGAAAGCTCGTTCAGCCCGAGGCAGCGTCAAGAGACCCCACTGCACCAGCAATAATATACGTTAAGGAAATGCTAATCCCGAGTCTAGGAATAGTTGAAACCAAGAATGTCTGTGTCACCCGGGGCCAGGTGGGACACGCCTCATCGTCTGTGCCCCGCCCAGTTCCGAACCCAGCAGCAAGCGCTCAGGAACCGGCAGTGCTGAATGAATGAATGACTAATCGAGCGAACTAAGGAAGGATCACCCACTACGGAGCACATTCAACCCAAGGAAGCTGCCCCACTAGCCAGCTGTCAGGCCCGTCCTTGGGTAACGAACTGGTTTGTGATCAGTCGCAGCTGAAGCGGGGAGGGCACGCGCATCTAATCGAAAGCCAGTGAACGGGGTGATCGCGCACGTAACAAAACTGATGCTCACCGTACAGCTGCCTTGCTGTGTCTGTTGGAGAGCGACATTTAAGAAGACAGTCCCCTGGGGCGCCTGGGTGGCTCAGTGGGTTGAGCCTCTGCCTTTGGCTCGGGTCGTGATCTCGGGGGCCTGGGATCGAGCCCCACGTCGGGCTTTCTGCTCGGCGGGAAGCCTGCTTCCCCCTTTGCCTGCCTCTCTGCCTACTTGTAATCTCTTTCTCTCTGTCATATGGATAAATAAAATCTTAAAAAAAAGAAAAAGAAAGAAAACCATTGTTTAAAAAAAAAAAAAAAAAGAAGACAGTCCCCTCACAAAAACTGACACACAGGTCACTGGAACAGAATAGAGAGCCCAGAAATGGACCCTCAACTCTATGTCAGCTCATCTTCAACAAGGCAGGAAAGAATGTCCAGTGGAAAAAAGACAAGTCTCTTCAACAAATGTTGTCGGGAAAATTGGACAGCCACATCCAGAAGAATGAAACTGGACCGTTTCCTTACACCACACACAAAAATAGACTCAATATGGATGAAAGACCTCAATGTGAGACAGGAAGCCACCAGAATCCTAAGAGAAGAACACAGGCAGCAACTTCTGTGACCTCGGCCCCCTCGGCAACTTCTTGCTAGACATGTCCCCAGAGGCAAGGGAAACAAAAGCAAAAAATGAACCATTGGGACTTCATCAGGATAAAAAGCTTCCGCACAGCAAAGGAAACAGCCAGCAAAACCAAAAGACGACCGACAGAATGGGAACAGATATTTGCAAATGTCTTATCACATAAAGGGCTAGTATCCAAAATTTATAAAGAACTTATCAAACTCAACACCTGAAGAACAAATAATCCAATCAAGAAATAGGCAGAAAACATGAATAGACATTTCTGCAAAAAAGACATCCAAATGGCCAACAGACACATGAAAACGTGTTCAGCATCACTCGGCATCAGGGAAATACAAATCAAAACCACAGTGAGATACCACCTCGCATCAGTCAGAATAGTTAAAATGAACCAGTCAGGAAACAACAGATGTTGGCGAGGATGCGGAGAAAGGGGAACCCTCCTACACCGTTGATGGGAATGCACACTGGTGCAGCCACTCTGGAAAACAGTATGGAGGTTCCTCAAAATGTTGAAAATAGAGCTACCCTACGACCAGCAATTGCACTACTGGGTATTTACCCTCAAGATACAAATGTAGTGATCCGAAGGGGCACGTGCACCCCAACGTATAAACATGCAATGTCCACAATAGCCAAACTCTGGGAAGAGCCCAGATGTCCATCAACAGATGAATGGCTAAAGATGTGCTCTCTATATACAATGGAATATCATGCATGCATCAAAAAATGAAATCTTGCCATTTGCAGTGACGCAGATGGAACCAGAGGGTATTATGCTAAGCAAGTCAGTCAGAGAAAGAACTGTCATCGGATTTCACTCATATGTGGAATTTAAGAAACAAAACAGAGGATCATAGGGAAGGGAGGAAAAAATAAAACAAGATGAAATCAGAGAGGGAGACAAACCATAAGAGACTCTTAAATCTAGGAAACCAACTGAGGGTTGCTGGAGGGAAGAGGGGTGTGAGGGATGGGGTGACTGGGGGATGGGCGTTAAGGAAGGCAGGTGATGTGATGAGCGCTGGATGTTACGTGCAACTGATGAATCACTGACCTCTACCCCTGACCCTGATAATACGCTATATGTTAATTTAATTTAAATTTAAAAAACTTAAAAAAGATAGCTTCCTCCAGACCCTAATAGCCAGCATACAAATCTGAGCTGGGACAGGGGAGAGAACCTGATTAGCTGCAAACCTCAAAAAAAAAAAAAAAAAATCAGCATTTTATGGCAAAGGCCACTCATGGACTGAATCCACAGACTTCCAGTGCCCAGAGAAGGGGGCAGGCCTGGTCACACCATGCGTGTCTATTACGAGATTGCGTCCCAACGTGGGGATTTATCCCAGGTACGGGGAACAGTGACTAATATGGGTAGTAGGCAATTAGGCTGGGGAGCAACCCGACACGGCCACCCACGGAGGCCTGGGAAGAGGTCGGGGTCTGCTGCACCGGGGACAGCCTAGGGGAACAGGGGGTCCAAGCGGCAGGAAGGCTCTCACTACTTCCATTAATCTGTACCTCCCACGGAGGCCACGGCTGGTTTGACGGGAAGCGACAGCAGGTAGACTTTAGGGTTCACTACCTGGAAAATCCCTGTCCAAAACTCAAGGGTTTGGCCTTGAATCAGAGAGGTCTCCTTGGGGGCACCCGGGTGACTTATTAAGCATACGACTCTTGATTTTGACTCAGGTCACGATCTCAGGGTTGCGAGATCGGGCCGTGTGTCGGGCTCTGTGCTGGGCGCGGAGCCTGCTCGGGATTCTCTCCCTCCTTCTTCCTTTGCCCCTCCCCCCCCCAAAAAAAGAAGGAAAAGGGATGTGTGTTGGGGCCTTCGGAGCTGGAAGCAGCAGTCAAGTGCCGTCTGTGTGTCAAGCCACGTCTGGTGTCTGCTTAGAGGGAAGAGAGCAGGTCTAGTGTCGAGGTTATAATGAGATGCTAATTCAAGCTGTCTTCTCCCTCTTCGTGGTATCAAGAGGAACCACGCGGGACACACTGCTGCGTGGGGCGGTTCTGAGACGCTCCCGTCACCTGTGCTGGGAGAAAACCACGAGGTCACGTGGCCCAGGCGGAAATAAGATAACAAACCATCTCCTCCCGTCCTGACACGTTTGTAAGGACCATTACCGCAAAACAAGGGAGGTAGACGCAATCCGTGCGTCCGCTGAGAGCAGTGAGTTCTGTTAAACACAACAACCCCCTCGTCCTGCGGAAAGCCCCCCGCCCTCCTCGACACTGAACTCCTGCTCCCTTTTCCACACTTAAATGTGAAACCTCGAGTACCCAAGCCTTCCAACACGTGCCTCTTCCTGGGGTCCCACAGGAAAAGCGTGTCAATTTCTCCCCGTTTGGGGACAATGGGGGCTGCCCGCGACGGGAACATCACTTCGGCAAATTACAGTCTGTCGTGTGCTGTCCTCATTACCCGGGACTCGCCATTTAAAAAAATGACAACAAAATTGTAGATTTGCCGTCCTTGGACGCCGCATCCATTTCAGGAATTATGGGAAGGAAGAAAATGAGACCTGCTCGGCCACCAGCATCCAGATAAACAGCGAGCACCGGAGATATTTTTGAATCTAACATTTAACTGCTCATGGGTTTTTTAAGTATCGACAACATGTTGGCTGGCTTAAAAATAGAGGCTTATATTTATTCTCAGGCCCGACTGGCTGCCTGGGTCACGCTTGCCTACAAACCCAGAGCGGCGCTCGGCAGCTCCGAGCCCAGCGCCGCCGCTGCCCACCCCGTGGGTGGCGATTTGAGATGCCCCCATTTCTATATTTAATCCCAGCTGACGGCGTGTGGGTGCCAGCCTCCTGTATAAAGAAAACAATAGTAAGTTCATCCTATTTGAACCAGCCCACCCCTCAGCAATGGCACCGGGTTATTCTGAGAGCCGGCTGAGTGACAGCCTCCCGGCATAGCCCAGCGTCCCCCGGCCAGGCTCCAGGTGCGCCTGTGGGCAGGTCTGTGAAAGGCGATCGGGGACGGGGCGGGGGAGGGGGGGGGCAGGAGAGTATCAGGTAAGGCAATTAGGACTATTCACGACAATTCATACACAGGGTAGTAAAGATGATTGGTTTCTAACGTCAACATCAAAAGCAGGAACTCCGGCAGAGGCCTCGGGCACGGCTGGACCGTGGCGCCCATGTGCCCGGGGGCCGGGGAAAGGGCTGCCCGGTCGTGTTTCACCCCTCACGCTGTGTCAGGTCACAGCTGAATGTGTTTACTGCTGTTTGAGAATCGATGCTTCCCTCTTGCGAACAAGGCAGCAGGGAAAGTAGGGCAGGCAGCTTCCTGTCCCAACTGCCAAGATTAGGGATCAGGGGGCCTTGTGCGCTCAGCCCCCTCCCCGCAGGGCCAGGTCGCGTCTCTGAAGACCGAGAACCATCCTGGGGGGCGTCGGCTTCTTCAGAGGAAATATCCGAGTCAGGGTGAAGGGTGATATTTAAGAATCCCGTGCTCATGATACTAAACGGGAAAGACACTGTTAGGGGACAACAGTGGCCCTAACGATGCGGCTAAATAGGCAGCGAAAGCTAATTAATCCAGCACCGGAGATGAAAGATGCCAGGACATGCATAGAGAATGACATTCTGGTGCCGTACAGCTGACCGCATTTCTCAAGCAAAACACGCACATTTCTGGATGAAGACTGCTGACCAGCCACACACGCCCCCGGCTGGAGGAGGCCACCGAGAGGGCCGGTGGGCAGCAGGAAACCAGTCTGCGGAACAGGCGCGAACAGTGTGGTTGGACCCGGCCGCGCAGACCCCATCGTCGGCCCGGCGGGGGCGGGAGCAGTGGCTGGTCCACTGCACCCGGGGTTTCTGGGTGGTAACCACACCCTGCCTCGGGCCGCGCGTCCCCGAGCCATCTGCGTGGACGTGAAGCTTTATCTCGGGCTTTGCCCTCAAATAGCAACATTTTCAAAACCAAAGATTCTTAGAAAGTGAGAAGCGGGAGGTGTGCCCCGCTGCCCCATGAAGGGACTGGGGCCCAGACCAGCATTTGCTCGCTCCCCTCAGGACCCCCCTAGACCCGTTCCTCAAAAGTCAGGAACGTGCCTCACTCCCTGTTTTCTCCCTCCGCCCCACCCGAGGGCTTGGCACACTGTCTACCATGCAGCAGGGGCCCCAGCTAAATGAGGCCACGAGACTGGAAAGGAGCATCTGTGCCTCGTTCTGAATTTTGCGTGAAATCAATTCCTCCCACAGGTGCAAAACACTGCTCATTCCCAACCGCCCCCCGGAATCCAAGCGCACAAGAGCATCTGGGCGGGAGGCCCCCTCCTGCACCTTGCCTCCCAGATGGGCTCTGCTTGGGCCACCAGGCCTCTCTCCGCCCGTGTACCACCTGCCTCCCTGCCGCCTTCTCCTGCAGGTCCCCGCCAAGCCGCACAGCCCCCCAGCCTCAGGACCCCCGGTAGCCACGCGTGGCCCCTTGGCTGCTGCATGTTTGGGGGGCGGTGTCTGTGTCGGGCTCGGCCGCGCCCCCGCACCTCACGGCCCCGCGCATGCTCCTCCGCGGGGGCTGACTCGGCCGCTGTGCTGCAGCCCGTCTTCCCGCCCAGGGGCCCCTGCACTCTTTCCAGGTCATTCGTTCGGCGCCTTGCATGTCTACTCGGCTCCAGGCCCCACTTTCAGGGCTGTGGGTGCCGCGGTGAGCCCCCGAGACCAGACCTCCCCCTCCAGCTCCCCGTAAGCCTGCGTGCTGGGCGTCCATTAGGGCGTAGTAAACGCTTGGGGACACCGTGAGCACGTCGGGGAGGGGCCCAGCTTTCACAGAGGGCCCAGGAAGACCCACCTTTTCTCCAGTGACCTGTGGAGAAAAGGGAACAGCTGTGCAGTTGTCTGGGCGGCGGAAACGCAGCAGAGGGAAGAAACGCAGCTGGGAAGAGGGAGGGAGGCCAAGCCCGCAGCTGGAAAGGCCCCAGGCATCTTGGGAAGGCGAGGGTCTGGAGCGAGGCTAGAGGGCGTGCAAGATAAGGAGCATCGGGGGCCTAAGGGGAGGCCTTCCTGGAGGGCCTCACAAAGACAGAAGCGGCACAAATAAAAAGATCGGACTCTGGGGCACCTGGTGCCTCAGTGAGTTAAGCATCAGACTCTTGATCTCGGCTCAGGTCACAACTTCACGGTTGTGGGATCAAGCCCTGTGTACAGTTTGTGCTGGGCCTGGAGGCTACTTAACATTCTCTTTCCCCCGTCTCTAAGAACAAAAAAAAAGAGAGATCTGGCTTCTGGGAGCGGGATGGGAGCCGTGGTGGGGCCTGGAGTAGGCTGGGCTCGATGCATTTCTGCTCTAAAAGGACAGGGGAGGCTGCAGTGCTGAGAAGAGATGATTCGGGGGAGGCAGGCAAGAGGCCATTCGGTGGAAATGGGGAGCAGAGGAGACGGGGTTTGTGGAGAGAGCTCACATTCTGTAATGTCTGGCAGGTAGAACCCGAAGGACTGGCTGATAGAGGGGTGCAGAGGCTGCGAGAGAGCCCACTGAGTCCTGGGAGGCCGCGGGAATTCTGGCTAGACCACCGAAGGGATGGCCTGGCTGCCACTGCAGGGGGAGCGCTGGGGGAGCCCATCAGCCACCCCAGGGGAGGTCCTGGGGACTCAGCTACAGCTGTAAACCTGGGAGCCGAGGGCCTAGGGCAGCATGAGGCCAGATGAGTCCCCGATGGGGGAGTTCGGGGCCACGGGCACCAGGAGGGGAGAGAAGGGGCCCAGGGAGGGAGGCTGAGAGGAGGGGCTGCATGAACTGTGGGCACCAAGACCTGCTCTCAGGCTTTGGCAACGGCCGGAGGGAAGTGTTGGAGCAGGTTCCAGAGAGGATGACGAGAGAGGCAGGAGGATGGAGCATAGACAGCTCACCAAGGCACCAAGCTGGGAGGGGGAGAGGAGGCATGGTGGGGGGCACAGGTGGGCCGGGGAGACCGCTCTCCCAGGAAAGAGACGATGACCTCCAGCTGGCCTGAGGACAGCAAGGACACTGTGACAAGTGGCACCCCTGTAACTCCGGCTGACGAAGGTTTTATGACAGTCACAATCCCATTATTCTTTCTCCAAAGCAAGTCAGCTGCAGAGCTGGGAGCCTCGCCGGGTCAGCAAGGTCACCCTGGAAATCGGGGGCCCCCACAGACCGTCAGAGTGCCTTAGAGCTGGGGCAGGGGTCCCCACGGACAAACTTATTTGCAGACTCATGGGGACAGCACAGGCTAGAAAACGACTTACCCGGCCCCTTATTTTCTGAAACTGGGTCATTCTCTCCCAGAGCCAATCAACACTCACGTCCCTGTGTCACATGTCCATTCCCGGCTCTGACGGGCTCCGCAGCTGGGGTGCAGCCACGGCTGAAACCGACCAGGCCCCCGGTCTCGGCAACAGAGGAAAAACGGTTCCAGTTAAGGGGTCGGTGGCCACCCCACCCTCCAGCCAAGTGAGGGTCGAGCAGATGGGTGTGGGCTCCCCTGTGGGACGCGGCCACCACACGGCTGGAAAGCCGGGCCTGTCCTACTAGTGCCCGCCAACTGGGGCCCAGTCTAGAGTTTGATCTAAGGATGCTGGAGCTCCACACTCAGCTGGATTTACTGCCTCCGATTCTAACCGAGAAAAACCACTAACAGCTCAGGACACAGCTAGCCGGCAGCATCAACGCCGACCATCTTTCTGAATGACGTCTTTCATTCGTTCAGTGGACACCATCGAGCTCCTTCCATGCATAAGGTTCTCCGCAAAGTGGTCGGGAAGGGAGGAAGTCAGGCCAAGAAAGCGTGCCACCTCCAGGAAATGAACACCTGAGGATATCTCCGCCATCCGAAGTGGCAGAAAGGCCGAAATGCGTAAGACAGAAACAAAAATGTGCCATGAGGCATAAGGACAAAGGGAAGGTTGCTACTCCCTGGGGAGAGGGGGGCTCCGGGAGCACCAGGGAGGAGATGGGATGAGGGCTGGGCACGCAGAATGGGCGCAGGTGGGAAGAACAGGGTGAACGAAGATACGGAGGCAGAAAAGCAAGAGGCACACTTAGGGAAAGAGAGACTCGAGGGCGGTGACGAGGCCGGACGGCATCCTGCAGGCAGCAGTGAGGCCTGTGGTTGGAGAGCCGTGGCTGCCGTGGGCAGGTCAGGGAAGGGGAGATGCCGGAGACGTAGGGCCCCCGGACTCTGCAACCCAGGGAGGTGCAGGAAGTGAGGGGGGGGCTCTGATGGCCCAACACTCACAGGTCCTGTGGCTGGGAGCTGGGACCAGGGCGGGGACGGTGCAGGGACGAGGGACAGCAGGGGGCGGGGGGGTCCCAAGACCGGGGTGCACAGCCAGGCCTGCTGCCCTCCCCCTCCCTCTCCTTCCGGGGGGGGGGGAGTCTGCTGCTCTTTTTCCAATTCCAGCACTCAGTTATTTTTAATTTTTCTTTTTAGGAAGCACAAGTTCCAAGTGACCCACTCTCTCCTCTGAGAACATCTTTAGCCAAACCCGATTTCTGACAGGAAATGCTCTCCTTTCCGCTCTTTGTAGTTCTGGATCGTTCAGAGGTCCGGACTTGACTCTTTCATGCAGAGGACCGTCTTAACTTCCAGTGGCTACGTTCTTGTTACGGAAGCTTAGGCTGCACGGGTCCCACCATTAACACGTGCTTTGTGGTCACGTAAATGATAATTTACAAACCTCCCCCTGGATGTGAGAAAAAAAGCACATGTTCTCCGTGTTCCCTCTGCGTCTATAATAAAGCTAGTAAACGAAGTAAAAATTACAGTTGGCCTTGGAACACGGTGGGGTTAGGGGCGCAGATCCCCTCGCAAACCCGCCTATAACTTTGACTCCCCCCAAAACCTAACTACTAACAGCAGATGCCTCCCCCACAACAGGAACCATGGACTAACACAGACTGTGCATGCAAAGGGTATCGTACGCTGTGTTCTTACGGTGAAGTCAGCGAAAGAAAGTCAGGGAAAGAAAACGACACGAAAATCACAAGGAAGAGATAATACACATACATGCTGTCCTGTCTTTGTTGAAAAACATCCAGACATCGGCAGACCCGTGTGGTGCAAACCCGCGTTGCTCAAGGGCCCACCGTTTATAAGCACCACCGACCTTTATGAAGTGCTTCCTATGTGCAGGTTGTTTGCCCCATATTATCTCCTTTAATCCCCCCAAGAACCCTGGCACAGAAAGGGAGGCTGCAAGGCCTGGGAGGGGGGGTTAAGTTAGGACAGCCTCACTAATCTAGGGGGTGTCATCCATTCAACAGAAGTGACGAGAAGAATGGCCCAGTGGAGAAAGAAAGAGAATGATCAGGTCCTCGGGGCCCGTGTCCCGGTGGAGATGCCGAGACCACTCGAGTGGGATAGAACAAACCTGTCGTGGCCACTTGGGTAAGGTCACAGAGGCCATGCAGCCGGGCGAGGCACGAGGAAAAAGATGGAGAAGGAGGCGAAGGTCCCGGACTGACGTGGGGGAGCAAGCACACCCAGGCCTCAGGCGGCAGGGGCAATCTGAGCTTTAGGAGGCCCCCTCTCCCGGAAGCCCTCACAGTGGGCGTGGGGAGTCGTCTGGGAAGCGTGTGACTATGCTGGTGCCGGGGCTGGCTTCTCGGGGTGGCCTCTGTGTCCATACCTGGGCACTCTGGTCCCAGCACAGATAGGGTGTGGGGGGGCCATGAACCCAGGAGGGGACTTGGAAGGGGGCGGGCATCCAATGCTCTTGGGAGGTTGGGGGAACGGGGTGAGAGGGCACAGTCGCTGGACGTGTTGAGACAAAAGCCCCCTCGCTGGGAGTTTCTGGGAGCCCCGAATCACAAGAACCCCAGGGCACTCGTGTCAAAATGCAGGTCCCCAGGCCGGGGCCCGGACCTGCCCGTCACACCGTCCCGGAGAAGGCCCAGGAATCTGTGTTCCTAACGGGCACCAAGATGGCTGCTGAGGGACACACAAGTTTAGGAAGCCGGGGCAGCCCCAGGTCACAGCCACCTCCCTGCCTTCTCATCTTGGAGCAGAGGCAGTTTTTACCCAGAACCAGATGTGATCATGACACAGAGCCCGACCACAGATAAGCCCACGTCCATTCCTTCGACGCTCTAAAGACCGGGGACGCGCCCAAGAGGCGGCCGGAATCGCCCAGGGCAGCCCCTGGGCCGAGGGCCCCGCGGGTTCACCCCTCACGGAAGCTCTGGAAGGTGCGCGCTGTGCTGGGGAGACCCGGTGGTCGGGGCTGACGCCCAGAACAGAGCTCTTGCTGCCCCCGACACCCTTCCCTGCGGGTCTGTAAACTTCCTTCCTTTCCCAGCTTTTGGGACCTTCCACGGGGTAATTAATCGGAAAACAATTAACTCTAAGAACAAGGTTCTCTGTCGTCCACCTTGTAAGTAGTTAGCGTGAAACAGGGCGCTTGGCTACTCATTTAAGGACACCTGGGAGCAGTGGGGAGGCGTTCCAAGGCAGGAAACACACTCTGGGCGCCGGGTCCGAGCGCGCTTCCCTGTTGTCAGCTGTGGCCTCCTCCCCAGGGCGGCACGTTCACAGCAGCTGTTGGTAACCCAGGCTGACCTGTCTGTCAGAGTCACAGGGACCCCAACCCTGGGCCTCCCCATGGCACCTGGGCCAACCGGAGGGGGGCCCGGGCATCTGCATTTTTGAGTGCCCCGGCGATCCCAGCAGGCAGCAGGGATGAGACACAATCCAGACCTCTTGGGAAAGTGGACAGACGGACACACCCAGAAGTGGGCGAGAAGAGGGTCCAAAGCCCAAACAGAGCGCTGGCTCTATGGAAAAGGCAGAATGGTGAGACAGCACCAGAGGAAGGCGCCCTGAGGCAGGAGAGGCCTCAGAAAGCTGGCCGTGGCCAGAGCTGCAGGGATGGGGTTCAAGCACATGCAACAGGGATCTCCAGGTGGGCCCCAGACCTACGGACAGCTGGGGCACTCTGAACCCCCAGGGGCAGGGCCCAGCCATCCAGAGCAGTGGCTGAGGAGGAGCGTCTGTGAAGCCCAGCATGGGTTGGGGGGGTGACATCACAAACGAGAGGAGCCCAGAAACTGTGGACCACTCAAGTCAATGGTATTCGGGACAGCAGTGAGCAGGAAGACTGTGGATGGGCCCGGGGCAGAGGCTGGAGCAGCCGGGAGGCTCAGGGAGGAGGCACAGGCCGAGGCGGGGCCAGAGAGCGGAGGGAGAGAAGGTAGACTCCCCACATCTCTGAACAGGAAACTTGGCGGCCAGGAGGGGACGCAGCAATGCCTCCAAGTCCCTGGGAGACAGTGCCACACCCAGCCAGGAGACGCTTCACACACGCCAAGGCCAGAAAAACCATTCCTGAGCCCCCCAATCACTTCTCCCTCTCTTCTACAGCACCTCCAGAGTTGGACTGACGCGTCTAGCCAGCTAGACCCACCAGCAGACGCGAGCGCCGGGTGCCGCTTCCTGGGAGCACCCCCCGCCCCCACCGGCCTTCCGGGCTGGAACGTTGGTGCCACCGTGTGCCATCCCAGCACAGAAACGGGGGCGCCCCAGGGACGGCAGACCGGGCAGAGGGAGCCTGGGCCGCCAACACCAGCGAGCTTCCCGATGAGCCCTGGACTTCCTACAGCTTCATCACCCCAGAGGACACAGCCGTTGTCTGTGTGCAGGAAGCCACCGTGTGGGGCCTTCTGCACAGGCACTGAGCCTTCCATCCGGCTGACATGTGCTTTTCCTAGGAAGCTACCAGAAAATGGAAGCTCTGTGAGGGAGAGCAGCACAGGGCAGGTGCAGGGAGCAGGGGGACCCTCTCCAAGGGTTAGGGTTAGGGCACGGCTGGATCGAGAGGCGTTTCACAGGGGACCGGGGACTGGGTGTTCAGAGCGGGTGGGAGATGCAGCGACCCCCGGGGGAGACGGAGCCACAAACCAGGAGCACAGCCAGAGCGCAGCCCCCGGGAAGCAAGGACGGGGACAGCTGCGTTTTGGCAAAAGCCGTTTTGGACCCTTTCATAGAATATCTTGGTTTAAAATACTTAATTAAAAAAAATTTTAAAGTGCCAAAGAAACATCCAAGGCCAACGGAAGTTCAGAAGTGAAGAATTCACAGTGGAGACGCCTCCTCCAGCCTGAGCTGGACGCCCGACAACCCCCAGGGAGCCCCCCACCCTCCCCACAAGCGGGTTGGCGAGCGCGACCCCCGCCCTCCCAGCCTGCGTGGAGCAGCCGACAGAGGGCCAGGCGGGGAGCGTCCCAGACGAAGGAAGCAGCGGAGATCATCTCGGGAGCCAACAGAGGAGGAGAACAAGGCCTTGGAGAAGAGAAATCAAACAGACAAAACTAGCCCTACACCTTTTCACCAAATTACTAAAAAGTGGTATTTCATAATATAAATAAAACTCAACCCAAAACCCACCTGGGACAACAGACATACCTACAAACAGAAGCAATGAAAAGTCGTTTTTTCTATTTCAGACAAGCGTTTTATTACCACTACCGGTCATTTTAGACGCTGCTGCTTTACTGAGTTCTTTAATGACCTGAGTTACTTTTATCGTGGAATCTCTGGGCTCGCCCAGGTATGTTACTGCGCCACCTGCAAAGAAAGGCAGGCTTCCCTCCTTTCTGCCAACTCCGGTGCCTCTGAGTTTCCCTCCGGTTTAACGGCAGTGGCTCCAATCCCCCATGCAACCTTAACCAGCACGAGAGCATGGCCCCTCGGCTCAGTCCTGACCTCGGGACGGTCCTCAGAGCTCCCCCTTGGAAGAAGATGCTCCCTTTAGGGCTCAGATATGTGCGTTTTATTATGTTCGGGAAAGACCATCAATTCCCATTTTTACTGAGTGTGTTCGTCAAGGATGGGCGTCGGGTGAGTTTGTACTTAGGTCCTCACTGCGGCATGAACCTAAACACCCCCCAGACACCCGCTGGGTCACCGCTTCGGGGAACACAACCAATAGTGAGGGGAGGGGGACAGGAGGCCAGAGGAGGAGGAAGGGACCTGCGTGGCTTCAGTCAGGACTCAGGGGAGGCAGAAGGCCAGAGCCAGGCTGGAACTCGTGCCGAGACCCTGAAATCAGAGCCACGGGGATGCAGACGGCCCTCCTTCCCGGCACAGAGGGGACGAGCATCCTCTGCGTTCTCTCGCTTGCCCCCCTTGGCTCCCGCGTCCCTCAGTGAATCCCCGGACAGCCTGCCCACGCACCTAGGACAGGACAAAAGACCCAGCATCAGACTGCAAGCCTGCCTCCCATCTGGGGCCACCTGCCCTCCCCAGTTCAGCATGGCCAGCGTCCTCATTGTTAGGTGCCGGGACGGGAGCCGGGCTGCGAGGTCGGCACTATCCAGTGTGTGAAAGGCACAGAAAGTGGGACGGGGCAAGAGTTTTTCAAAGACACACACACGGCCCAGAATTACTGAATAAATGCCAATTCAGCCTCCGTTTCAGCTCACGATTTTGCCTGCACTTGGCATCTACTGAATTAGAGGTTAGAGAAGACGTTGACTGAAATGAGTTCAGACACCACTCTTATCGACAGCAACTTCTCTGCAGGAAAATGCCATAAAATCACAGATCTTTGTGGGTGTTTTCAGAGAGGCATATGTTTTGTTCACTCACTCCTGGTGAGTTACAAGGCGCTATTTAGAGATGATTACGTTTGGGAAAAATATTAGGCTTTTTTTTTTTTTTTAACTTGTGGGCACAAAAGCTCTACTAAAATAGGCATTAAATACCGCAAAGCCAACCTAAATGTTTCTCAAAGGAAGCAGCTCGGGCTGTGTAACTGAGCACGGATTCTAGATTCGCAACGATCCCCTCACTCATGCCGTCCAGCACGTGCAGACGGAAGACTGGGCTTGGCAACAAGGAGACAGTGGAGGGTGGAGATGTCCCCTATCCCGAACTTCCAACATGTGGACGAGACAAGCAAAAATCCTAGCGCAGGGTTTGACAGATTTCAGGCAGAATGGAGCTCAGTGAGGCTGAGAGACAATTCTCAGCAGTGACGGGGCCTGGGCTCCGGAAGGGGAGCTCAGAGGAGGGGCTGCCCCCCCCTTCCAGGAGGCAGGCAAGGGCTGGTGAAGAAGAGGAGACAAGCAAGCTTAGGGGGCCATGGCTGTCCTCGGGGTGCAAAGGTGCTCTGACTGCTAGCGCAGGCACGGGCCTGGGCAGAACCGGGGTCATCGTAGGATCTAAGTTAATCAGATCTAAGAGCACTGCAGCCAACGTTTAGTTGAAAGAGGAAAACAATCATGAAAT